>CM070772.1:156387303-156841423 GCA_036346955.1 Dipus sagitta | reverse complement strand
AAGGTGAGATGTCTAAAGTCAGGGTGCTGGGAACAGGGGAGCGTCTGCTTGCATCATAAGAAGGTGGAATACATCACAAGGAGAGATGAAGCTCGGGATTTACCCTCTTCTACTAAAGCTAAGAATGCCCTCACAGGGGTCCTGTCTTTATGACCTCTTCCGATTGTACATCTCCCAAAGGCTCCATTTCCAAATACCATTGGCATCTGAATCTGAGGATTACCTTTCTAGCACGTGAACTGTTACAGACATATTTACATACAGTGGCTATTTTATCAACCAGAATCCTGACAGGAAAAAGAGGAGCCAGTCACCCAGGGTGTTGTCAGGAGAGTTCGCCAGGGGACTATAAAATGTTGGAAGGACACAATGTGATCTATGCAGATCAGCCTCCTAGCTTGAGTCTTCAAACAAAATTGAGTAGAATCTATGGATGTTGAAGTCCTGCCACCTCTTGGCAGGAGGTGGCACTGCAGGTGTCCTGTAGGCCTCTGTACCATCCTGGAGGGCGCTGGGGAAGGCTTAGGAGCGCAGCACCAGCAACAGCCCTCCGTCACTGCACTGTCACCATCCAGTATCATGTTTCACTTAGATTTTTTCTCATTACTGGTGGTTTTTATATTTCTCCACGTGCCCATTAGCTGTTAGAGTTAAGTGTGAATTAGTGTTGTCACACCCTCCACTCATTTACTATCCTTTTCTTACTGGTTCATATGTGTTCTTGGATATTTGAGGTACTGGCCTCTTGCCAGATTTTAAAGTCTTTTTTATTCTGTATCTGAAAATAAAAATTCAATTATGATGTCGTGAAGGTCCACGTTTTCTACATGCTTTTGAAATTTTTTTGTAAGACTCTTCCCAGAGCCAGGCATGGTAGGAGGATCACGTGAGTTTCAGACCAGCCTGGGCTACAGAGTGATTTCCTGGTCAGCCTGGGTAAGAATGAAACCCTATCTCTGTCTCTGTCTCGCTCTCATAGACACACAAATTCTTCCCCATCTTTACATCATAAATATATATAGATATTTACACATATTTTTGGGGGGTTGAGGTAGGGTCTTGCTCTAGCCCAGGATGACCTGGAATTCACTATGTTGTCTCAAGGTGGCCTTGAACTTGCAGCAGTCCTTCTACCTCTGCCTCCTGAGTGCTAGGATTAAAGGCATGTACCACCACACCCTGCAACAAATACATTTTTATTACTCTTTTTTTTTTTTTTTTTTTTTTTTTTTGCTTTTCAAGGCAGGGTCTCACTCTGTCCCAGGCTGACCTGGAATTCACTCTGTGATCTCAGGGTGGCCTCAAACTCTTGGTGATCCTCCTACCTCTGCCTTAGATTAAGGATGTGTGCTACCATCTCTGTTTTTTATTACTCTTTTGCTTCTTTAAATGCCTTTTGAAAATAAAACAAAACACAACACCCTCTGGCCATGACCAACTGCAATGGAGGTTGAACTTAATGTAAAATCAATGACTGTTGGGCTGAAGTCACAAAGCTTTGGCCGCAACACCAGGCCTTCCTCTGTAAGCCACTATCTTCTCTGGCTTCATTTCAGTTTTCGGTCATAGACCTTCAGCCCCTACCTTGAGCACCAGCCAGACATCCCTCTCCCTTGACCAAAGCTTACTTAAAATTTTTCATGCAGGCATGTGTCATATGTTGAACATACTCTCTCCTGCCTCTCTCTCTTTCTGGTGGTCTTTGGGATTGAGCTCAGGACCTTGTGAAGGTGAGTCAAGCCATCTATCACTGAGCACAGGCTCTCCGAACCCCTCTGCCAACTTTACAGTTTTACCGTCCACATTTTGATACGTAGTACTTTTGGTGCCTGGTGGAAGATTTCCTTGGTTCTTGTCTTCTCAAGGGAAAGAATTCAACTAAAAGACACAGAAGTTTATTTAGCAAAGCAAATCATAGCAGACATGTACTCTGGAGAAAGACCTAGAGCAGATCGACCGAAGGGCGAGGAGCAGGGGAGGTTTGGGGTTTGTCATTTTTGTAAGAGATTTTATGGGTATTTATGATATGGATGGATATTAATCAGGTAAGGACACACTTTCCCCCTCTCCACTCATGGCAGGCCAGATCTTCCTTCTAGGAATTTCTTCCCATGAGCCACTTGAAAAGCCCACTGAGGAAAGAATGAGGGCTACACCATAACGCAACTGGTATTATAATGAAAGTGGAGTCTTTTGAGGTGATTGCACCAAGGCACCATAGTTTCCAATATTGATTACCCTGCACAGCAAACTGTCAGTCTGATATACGTGGACATTATTTCATTCTTACTTTTCCCGACCACAGTGAGGCTGGAAACAGAAATCCCTGGCGTCCTACGCTCCTGGAAGTGGCCAGATTGCATCATCTGGGAAGATTCGATCTGTGTAAAGAAAAATCCCAACATTCTGAAAGATATTTTATGGCCAAGAGGGATTGTGCAAGATGAAAGAAGCTTGCTCCATTATGCAGGGATGGTGTATATAGACACGACAGGCACGTCTCCCCGCTCAGCCTGACCTGAGGACTCAGCAGGAACACAAGGCTAAGGTGAGTTGGAGGACTTTCCACCGCTTTTACTCTGCAGGTTCTGCTCTGGCAGTATTCACGTGCCGCACTTCACGTTCTCCACGTCCCTCCTAAAACGGCTACGCTGAGAGTTAGAACCCACCAGAGGCAGGTCTAGAGCGGGCTTCTGCTGTGCGCCTCCGTGTGAGCTCAGGGAAGGGTGGGCTCACGTCTTCAAATACTGATTGTTTAGCACATAGGCGGAGAGGTGCGGGTTTACAAAGTCCTCACATACCTTCTGGACCTGACACAGGAGGACTCACACTAACAGTCTATCGCAATCTCCCAGACGCTGAGATCCTAACACGATCTATTTACCCACCTACCTACCTATGAAACTGTGTTTTATGGTAGGATCTCATTCTGCAGCCCAGTTGGCGATGAACATGTGGAAATCCTCCTGAATCAGCCTCCATGTGCCCCCCCCATCCATCAACTATGTGTACGCACGTGTGTGTTGTGTACAAAACGGAGTAGTATTTGCTCAAGCCGAGGTCGACCTTTCAGAAAGCAAACCCCACACAAGGACCGTTCATCCCAGCTGTGTTCTCTTGACACCAAGCAGATGAAGCTTTCCACTGGCGTCATTCTCTGCCTGCTGGTCCTGGGAGTGAACAGCCAAGGACGGTACCAGTTCATGAAAGAAGCCGGTCAAGGTAAGCACCCAGGCATGGGGTGGCACAGGAGGCTGCATTTGTCAGTCCCGGGGATTCACCTGGGCAGAGACCACAGCCGCAGTAGACAAAAGTGCTCGTGGAGCCTCCGTGGATAAGAAGAAACGGATTTTCCTCACAGCAGTTCAGCGTGCTTTTCTGAAGGGCTCTGGTGTTTCTCCATGAGGGTCCCTGGGGCTGAGACCGACCGGGAACATCTGGGCAGCAGCTTCTCCCAGGAGGGCGGGGAGAACTGTAAGGAAGGGAGCTGGGTCCTTCCTACAAGCGGGACTCTCCTGCCCCCTGGAGGACACCCAGAGACGGCGCGTTTCCCCTTTGACGGGGTGTGTCAAAAGTGTGCAGGGCTGGCAGCCAGGCTGAGCAGAAAGGGTGCAGCCTGCACCGCACAGCAATAGCAGCCAAGTCTCATGAGCTTTTACTATGCTGCAGGTGCTGTTCTAGGAGCCTTATGGGAAGGAGTGAATTCGTTTGTAACTTACTTAATCCTGTGTTGTAGACACCATTATTACCTATTAACGGAAAGAGAGGCACGAAGAGCCTGAGATACTTAACAAAGTCCCCAAGAGAAGCAGGGTTCAGCCCAGGGAGGCCTGCTCCTCAGAATGTCCTGCGCTGCTTCCAAAACAACATGAGAAACTCCTATCTCCTGTTTTCTGAGCAATGGCTAATCGTCAGGCGGGGTGCCTCTGAAATGCAACTCCAGATCCTGCCCACAGTAAAAAACAAACAAACAAACAACCGCGATGAAGTCCCTAAAAGGCAGTTCTGTTTGGGGCAAAGACACAGACAGGAAAGTGGCATCAAGGAAAATATGCTCTATTAGCCACAGTAATAAGATTTTGTTTCATGATACAGTACTTAAAATTTTAGATGCTATTTTTCTGTTTCTTATCTAAATGATTTCCTGCTCAATTGAAATATCTTTTGTTAGTCAATGTTTCTTTTTTTTCTTTTTATTATTTGGAACAAGGTCTAATGTACTCAGGCAGGCTATGAACTTGCTTTGTAGTTAAAGATGGCCTTGAACTTCTGGTCCTCCTGTCTCCACCTCCAAGCACTAGGATTACAGGAGTGCAGCCCCACTCCCAGTACTGGCTCAGCGTTTTCCAGAGGACTGTTCTAGGACCAGGTGCATGAGAACCTCTGGGGCTCAGGGATGTCTGTGAGGGCTGATGTCCATCTGCACCACCCCCACCCACTGGGTCACCACCTCTAGGAAAGCGACCCTACCAAGCACCGCACTTGATTTCATGCACAGTAAATGGTGTCAATCAGTACCTGTGTTTACTGTTCACAGATGGTAAACATGCAGGTGTTTTAAAAATGGGTCATAATCAAATCTGGACTCCCAGGATCCATTTAAGTCAACAGTTCACAAGGAATAAGTAGAGAAAAAAAATGTCACGACTCTCAGTAAGAGCAGGGTTTCAGAGCACCAGAAACAGGAGCCATATAAAATAAAGATGGCTACTTCACAGAGGCGCTGTGTGAGCATTATGATGACTCTGCTTTAGACGGCCACCTTTTCCTAACTGGTGAGCGTGGGGACACTTCCCACTTCGCTGCAGAGTGCTCACGTTCCTTCCTTCCGTACCTCAGTGCTCCCCGTTCTAGTTTAGTGCTTCTCTGTCCCAGCTTCCTCGGGGGCCCAGAAGTGACGTGACACCTGCCATGCTCAAACATCACTTGTGTGCTTTCTTGGGTTTTCTGCATGACTACTGAGGCGGGAAATACTCTCTTCCATTTTATCGGGGAGGACAGTGGAATTTTAAGCCAAGTGTGTCAATTGCTACCTCTGATTCTCCATCTTCTTTAAGTCCCCGTTATCACCTGCTGATGGAGTCCTGACAGCTGTCCAGGGTCCAATGCATCCTGGGTGTTCCTGTGTGCTCGGGGCTGAACAGCCGTCCCCGCCCGGGGGAGGCAAGTCCTCCTGTGGGCTGGGTTCACAGATGTCCGTCTGCAGGTTGCCTCAGAGTCCGCGCTCGCAGGCTGGGTGTCAGGCTCCATGCCTGGGATCCTAGCACTCGGGAGGCTGAGTCAGGAGGACTGGGAGTTCCAGGCCAGCTAGGGATACACAGTAATGCAAGTATCTCAAACGGAAAAGAAACCCTACATTCTCCCACCTGGACAGAATAGTCTCTGGATGTCCTTCTACCAACCTGGAGAAGTAAAACGAAGGAACATTCATTTCAAGCCAGCGGAACTTCCAGCGTCTCTGTCAAAGGCTGGAATTTCCAGAGTCAGTTTGAGGGAAAGTTTTAGCCTGCTGTTTGGCCAAGTCATGATCATGTCCCCACTGTCTTCACTCTCCAGGGGCTAGAGACATGTGGCACGCATACTCAGACATGAGAGAGGCCAAGTGGAAGAACTCAGACTAATACTTCTGCGCTCGGGGTAACTACGACGCTGCCCAAAGGGGCCCTGGAGGAGCCTGGGCAGCTGAGAAGATCAGGTAGAAGCTTCCTGGGAACCCCAGTCTCAGGTGAGCAGACCTTGGGTAGCGGGACTGGGGCTCTCCTGTCCATAGAGCAGTTTCCCAGGAGGCCCTGGCTCCTCCTCCTTTGCCCCGTGCTCTGTGCTCTGGGATGCCCAGTCCTCTTTCCTCGTGCGGCCCGTCCAGCAGCAGCGTGGCCCGTCTGGGCTGAGCAGGGCTTTGCTCCGTCGTGTCAGTATCCACGTCTCCTCCCCTGCTTTCCTGGGGCTCCTGGGAGCTGCCCCTTGGGAAGGGTGGTCCAGAGGGCGGTGCCGTTGCCCCTCAGCCTGGGCTGATCTCCTTTCTCTTTGCCTGATTACAGTAATGCCAGAGAGGCTTTTGAAAGATGGAGAGGTCCTATACATGAGAGCTCGAGAGCTTACCAGTTTCCCAATGAATGGAGCCGGAGTGGCAAACACCCTGATTTCTTTCGAGCCGCTGGCCTGCCCTGGCAATACTGATCCTGTCTTCACTGTGTCCCAGGAAAGCCAGCTGTGAAGCCCTGATGACAGGGACGATTATGATCTCAGTGCTTGATAGAGAGCACATAAGAGTGTGGAATAAATGCTTGCAAAGTCCAACTTGTCACTGTCGTGTGAAAGAGCTTGTGTCAGTCTTTTGGGGACCATGGAGCCTGGGTGTGACCAATGAGCATCCTTGCCTGTGTGTTCCACAGAGAGGGAGACCAGGGAAAAGTAGAAATGAGCATAAAATTATACAAGCACACCATGCCCAACATAAGCCTGTGCCATAAATCCCGCAAAATGGAAGAGATAGAAAGAGAATCCTGTGGTTAAAACTTCATAAAAATCAACAGATTTCTGAGATGGAGATAGAGCTCAGTGGCAGAGTCTTTGCCTGGCGAGTGTGAGGCCCTAACTTCACCTTCTTGTACAAAACGAAAACTAGAAAGGGACGGAGATAGGTGAAGTGGAAAAAAAGAAAAAGAAAAGAAATAAATTCAGCTGGGTGTGGTGGTGCACACCTTTAATCCTGCACTTGGGAGGCAGAGGTAGGAGGATCACCATGAATTTGAGGTCACCTGAGACTATATAGTCAATTCCAGGTCAGATTGGTCTACAGTGAGACCCTCCCTCAAAGAACCAAAAAAAAGGAACAACAAAAAATCTTAATAAAATACAATTTACAAAGACTGAGGAGAAAATAAAAGTCATCCTATAATTATTTTAAAAGTCCGATTTTTCACAGTTTGACCCAAATATTTCTCTAAAAATATTTTTTATTGACAACTTCTATACTTTTAATAAACTATGATATTTCCCTCCCCTCCCCTGTTTTCCCCTTCACAACTCTTCTCTCCATCATATCCCATCTCTCTCTCCATTAGTCTTTTGTTTTTATATCCTTGTCTTTTTCTCCTATATTGAGGATCTTGTGAAGGTATTGCCAGGCACTGCGAGATCATGGATATCGAGGCCAATTTCTGTCTGGGCAGTTGTATGTGAGGAGTGGTACCCTTCCTTTGGCTCTTACATTCTTTCCACCACCTCTTCTGCAATGGACTCTGAGCCCTGGAGGGTGTGATAGAGATGGTTCAGTGGTGGACACTCCTCCATCACTTCTTTTCAGCACTATGTTGCCTTTTGTGACCCAAATATTTCTATTGACTAACCCTTCAAGAAGACAAATCAGTCTTATTTTGTATCCTTGTAGGATACAAACCTTTGCCTAACCTTTCTCACAAGGATAGGAAAACTCTAATGTGCACACGTGTGCGTGCGCACAACACTCTCAAAGAAAATACCCAAAAGCAAAAGTACACTGACCTACCACAGACTGAACCCAGTATCAACTATCTTCATGGTTAAAGGATAGCCTGAGGTTACAGCCCTTATATGATTTCAGAAGATTCTAGAGTCTTGGACAATAGGGCCTGACATCTCAAGCAGTCTTTCCTCCTCAGGCCAACCATCCCCTTGGGTCTTGCTGGCTCAGGTCTATCCCATGTGCCTGGCTGGCTGATTCTTTTTCCTTTCCCTGCTTCCCAAGAACCTGGCTCCTCATTGGTCTTTCTCTCTGCCATGGTGACCTAGTTCCAGGACTTCTTCCCTTCTCTCATCCTGCTCTTCCCAAATGAGGAATAAACCAGTTGATGTCCATAGTCTCAAGAAATACCTTTCAAGGCTATTTTTGGTCTCTTTTTCCCTTGTCCTCTTTCAGGTCAGGATAGAATGTCACATTGGATCCATGTCAGGAAATGTCTCCTTAGCACTCTGTCTGGGCCTTTGGGAATCTGTGTCATCCTTGTCAGAGTTGGTGGTAAACATGTCCGCATTGCTCTACCACAGTGACAGTGATTGACAATTTCCCTTCATGCCAATGTGACTATGGGCCAGACAGCTTTACCACTCATGGTTCAGTGACAGTGATCAACAAGTTCCCTTCATGCCAAGGTGACCATGGGCCAGACAGCTCTACCACTCATGGCTCAGCGACAGTGATCAACAAGTTCCCTTCATGCCAAGGTGACCATGGGCCAACAGCTCTACCACTCATGGTTCAGTGACAGTGATCAACAAGTTCCCTTCATGCCAAGGTGACCATGGGCCAACAGCTCTACCACTCATGGTCCAGTGACAGTGACTGACAATTTTCCTTCATGCCAAGGTGACCATGGGCCAACAGCTCTACCACTCATCGCTCAGCGACAGTGATCAACAATTTCCCTTCATGACAAGGTGACCATGGGCCAGACATTACTCTAAATGCTTTCTTTTGTTATTTCATTGGATCCTCACACTTCAATTATTATTCTTTTAAAGCTAAAGAACCTTGAAAACAATAGTTTAAGTAACATCTCCAAGTCACATTGCTAGTTTGAATCCAGAGCCAACTTTCTTAACTATTCACCATAACTAGAAACTATATTGATTTTACCAGTCATAGAACACTTTAATGGACTACAGATGTACCTCAGGGACTGATCACTTGCCTAATAAGTGTGAGGCACTGGGTTCAATCTCCATCACCTTGAAAAATAAAACCAGGACCAGAGAGAGATATTCATGGTTAAGGTGCTTGCCTGTGAAGCCTAAGGACCCAGGTTTGATTTCCCAGTACCCACACAAGCCATATATACAAGGTGGCACATGTCTCTGGAATTCATTTGCAGTGGCTAGAGGCTCTGATGTATCCATTCTCGCTCTTTAAAAATAATATTTTGTTTTTATTTGTTTATTTATTTGACAGAGAAACGGGGGGGGGGAGAGAGAGAATGGGTGCACCAGGGCCTCCAGCCACTGAGACAAACTCCAGACACGTGTGCCCCCTTGTGCATCTGGCTAATGTGGGTCCTGGGGGATTGAACCTGGGTCCTTTGGCTTTGCAGGCAAATGCCTTAACCGCTAAACCATCCCTCCAGCCCATAAACATTCTCTTAATCTGCCCCCCATAAATAAATAAATAACAATCAAAACAGAAAAAGAAGCCAGGTGTGGTGGTGCATGCCTTTAATCCCAGCACTTGGGAGGCAGAGATAGGAGGATCACTGTGAGTTTGAGGCCACCCTGAGACTACATAGTGAATTCCAGGTCAGCCTGAACTAGCGTGAGACCCTACCCTGAAAAACAAAACAACAACAACAAAAAGAAAAGAAAAGAAACCAAGCAGAAAACAACAACAAGCACCCATTTTGCATATCTTAGTTGAGTTAATCATTCATTCAATGAATGTGTCCTGTATAGCACTCTAACTGGTCATCAGAATGTGCTTCTGAATCCCATACCAAATCTATATGGTACATGTGGGAACAGAAATAAGGGGCTGAAGAAGAAGCAGGAAACAAATTGGAGGAAGTCCTGTCATGGTGTTCAGGGAACTGTAGAGAGACATCTCCATGATAAAGAAGGAGGTTTATGAAAGTTCACGAGAGAGTGAGAGAGAGACAGAGAAATATGAATCATTCTGGTAGGAGTTTTCCTCCTCTCCTCTCCTTTTATGAATGAAGGACAGTGTTTTACCTCAGAGCTCAACAGCTGTACAAGGAAAGTGAAAGAAGGCAAGTAGAGAGAGGGAGAAGCAGAAGTGCTCTGCAGACTTGGCAAGTCTATGGCAAACTGGCGGGAAGCCAGAGTGTGGCATCCGCACTGCTATCCACAAGAGGGTGAACTGACTAGGCCCCTGTGCCACACACCCCCATCTCTCTTGACCCTCTCTGTGCTTAGCCCTCAAATAACTAGGTTGAAAGCCATCTTGAAGGACTGGTTCCCAGGAGATACTGCTGCCCTACCTTCTGTGGCCAAGCAGCAAGTCCCACTGTGCAGGGGGTCTGTGCAGCATAGTCTGGAGGCTCTGACTTCATCATTATGAAATCCTTGTTATCAACTGCTAATGTCCTCTGTATAGCATTTGGATATATAGAGCTTGGTAGCAACTTTAAAAAAATATTTTATTTATTTATTAGTGAGAGAGACAGGGGAGAGAGAGAGAGACAGAGAGAGAGAGAGAGAGAGAGAGAATGGGCACACCAGTGTCTCCAGTCACTGCAAATGAACTCCAGACACATAAGCCACCAAGTGCATCTGGCTTACATGGGTCCTGGGTAATGAAACCTAGGTCCTTAGGCTTTGCAGACAAGCACCTTAACTGCTAAGCCACCTCTCCAATCCTTGGCAGCAATTTTTCATCAGTGCTTTGTTCATTCTGCTAAGCTTTGTATTTTGATCCTTTTTGTTTTCTGCTACCAGATGTAAGTCTGAGTGTGTTTAATAGTTGTTTTTAGGGGCTCAGGAAACTGCTCAGTGGGTAGAGTGCTTGCTATCCAAGCATAAGAACCTGAATCCAGATCCCCATGATCCATTAAAAGCAAAAGTCAGTCTTGGTGGCCTGTGCCTACAATCCCAGCACTAATATGGCAGAGACAGGAGGGTGCCTAGGACCTGCTGGCCAGCTAGCCTAGACAAATAGATGAACTTCAGGTTCAGTGAGAATGCTATCTTTAAAAATAAGGTATAGAGGGGCTGGAGAGATGGCTTAGCGGTTAAGCGCTTGCCTGTGAAGCCTGAGGACCCCGGTTCGAGGCTTGATTCTCCAGGACCCACGTTAGCCAGATGCACAAGGGGGCACAAGCGTCTGGAGTTCGTTTGCAGTGGCTGGAGGCCCTGGCATGCCCATTCTCTCCCTGTCTATATCTGCCTCTCTCTGTCCATCGCTTTCAAAAAAATAAACAAAAAAATTCAAAAAAATAAGGTATAGAGCAATTGAGGAAGACACCCAACATCAACCTATGGCCTCACAAGTGGAGACACCTGCATATGTGTGTGTGCATGCCCCCACCCACAAAACACATATACACACAAACGCATGAACAAACCAGTTGCTTTTGGAAAGGAAGTAGAGCTCTGCATTGGGCTTAGGGAGGAAACCCTCATGATGGCGGGGTCTTCCATTTGTCCTGGGTTCTGCTACAGGGATTTATTTCAGCCCACCTGCCGCCCAGATGAGCAATTACTTGGCCCCTTGCATTCAAATTCATCGGCATCGAGCTTGGTAAAGCTCAGCTTCTTTGAAACTTGAATCTTCTGGCAGCCACAGAACTTCTTGGCCTTGAGCAGGGCCTCAGTCATCTGCTCCCTGTTTTGCATCTTGGTGCAGGTAACCATGATGACTTGTTCAGATGAACCCTGGCCACCCTGGAGCTTTACAAAGGCACCCTGAGTGTCCTGAGTGTCCACTGGAAAGTGCCACCTCCTGCTCCCCCCCCCCCCACCCCGTGCTCTCATGCAAGCAGCAGGCTGTGGACATGATCACCGAGACTGCTGTTGGCACACCATCCTGCACGAGGAATGGAGCCTGGCCAGCTCCACTGGCTACAGCCGCCAGAGGTCACTGTGAGCCAGCAGTTAGGCTTCGCGTGAGCTGGTCACCTGGAGGCAGGCTATTCAGAGAGGAGGAAGGATCCCATTCACATACTACTCACTACTACAAATTGCTATAATTCTTCTGTTTTATCATGTTATTGTCGATCTTCTACTTTGATTTATAAACTGAACTGTATCATAGGTGTGTATAGAGAAAAACAGCCTTTGTATAGACAGAGCTTGGTACTACCCTGGATTCATGTGCCCACTTGGAAAAATATATCTCCTGTGGATAAGAGGCATTGCTTTTGTGTGTGTGTTAAAATGCACAGCAGGGCTGGGGAGATGGCTCAGCAGTGAAAGGTGCTTGCCTGCAAAACCTATTGGCCCAGGTGTTGCAGTCAGGTTCTCATTGCGGGCAGAAATCACCTGACCAAGAGCAGCTTTTGGGAAAAAATGGGGGGTTTATTTTGCCTTGGAGACTCGAGGAGAAGCTCCATGATGGCAGGAGGAATGATGGCATGAGCAGAGGGTGGACATCACCCCCTGGCCAACATAAGGTGGACCACAGCAACAGGAGAGTATGCTAAACACTAGCACGGGGAAACTGGCTATAACACCCATAAGCCTGCCCCCAACAATACACTGCCTCCAGGAGGATTTAATTCCCAAATCTCCATCAGATGGGTACCTAGCATTCAGAACACCTAAATTATGGGGCCACCCGAATCAAAACACCACATTCCACCCCTGGCCCCCATAAACTGATAACCATTCATGATGTAAAATGCAATGCATTCAGTCCAACGTTCAAAGTCCCCACATTTTTTTTATCAATCCTAATGATGTTCAAACATCCCCGTAATCCAAGGTCTTTTAACTGAGCGATAACGCAAAAAAAAAAAAAAAAAATCCCCCCAAAGCCCATAATGACACAGAAAAAACATTCACACGGCAAAAAAATGGCATTGGGCATAGCAAAGAAATATTCAACAAATACAAGATTTAAAACAACCAGGGCAAACATCAAATTCTGTAGCTCCAAGACCAACAGCTCTAGCCAGTGAAAAGTCTCTAAATCTGATAATCCTAACCAGCAAAAAGTCTCTGGAGTTCCAATTCCACCCCTCCAGCTAGGCTACTCACAGTCCTGGAAAACTTCATCCAGGGCCGGCAGCTCTCCTTAGCGGCCATCTCGAGGTACCGGCACCTCCACTGGGTCTCCACTGCAACCCACAGTTCATCCTCACAGTGCCATTGGGTCTCCATGCAGGCATCCAGCAAACCTGCTTCACACTGCCCATGGCCATTTCCAAAACACAGGACTGTGCTGCAAATTCAATGACCCTCTTTCCTGCATTTCTTATACTCCATAATACCACATAGGGGGCCAATTTGTTAATCAAGGGGGGAATAAAGAAGACTTTGAGGAACAGGACACTCCTTTAGCATTCTGGCCCCTTCAAAAGACTGCATTCTTTCTGTTGCCCCAATGCAGGTCAGCTGCCCCAATCTCAGTGGTTGTAATCTCTCATACAATTGCAGCTGAATGGGCAGCAGATTCAGTCCAAAAATGTCTTTCTGTGCCATAGCCCTCTGCACACACCAGTTCATTTCTACACACTGCAACTCTGCACAAGTTCTCAGGACATGGCATAACAGCAAGCCTGTGACACAAACTGCTTCTACCCCAGTCCAAGCAAAGTTCTTTCTCACTTTCATAAGCCAGACCTCACAGTCCATAGTTCTTGCTGCATTCAGGTATTTCAACTCTGACCAGAATAGTCCATCAAGTTGTACTCACAGCACTGCAAGGTGTCTCTTAGGCCAGGGTTTCAAATCCTTCCACATTCCTCTTGAAAATCAGCTCCAAAACGCCAAAGCCACACCGTCAGGTGTCTAGCAGCAACCCTACTCTTTGCACCAACATTACTGTTGCAATCAGGTTCGCATTGCTGGAAGAAATCACTGGACCAAGAACAGCTTTTGGAGACAAAAGGGTTTATTTTGGCTTACAGACTCAAGGGGAAGCTCCATGATGGCAGGGGAAAACGATGGCATGAGCAGAGGGTGGACATCACCCACTGGCCAACATATGGTGGACAATAGCAACAGGAGAGTGTGCCAAACACTAGCAAGGGGACACTGGCTATAACACCCATAAGCCTGCCCCAACAACACACTACCTCCAGGAGGCGTTAATTTTCAAATGCCCATCAGCTGGGAACCCAGGTCTCAGAACACCTAAGTTTATGGGGGATGCCTGAATCAAACTCCCACACCCAGGTTCAATCCCCAGTACCCACATAAAGCCAGATGCACAATGTGGAGCATGTGTCTGCCGGTCTTCTGCAGTGCAAGAGGCCCTGGAATGCCCATGCTTCCCCTTCCCCCATCTCTCCTTCCCTTCCCTTCTCTCAAATAAGTAAAGATATTTATAAAAGCTGGGCGTGGTGGCACACGCCTTTAATCCCAGCACTCGGGAGGCAGAGGTAGGAGGACTGCTATGAATTTGAGGCCACCCTGAGACTTCAGAGTGATTTCCAGGTCAGCCTGAGCTACAGTGAGATCCTACCTCGAAAAAGAAAAAGAAAAAATAAATAAAATGTACATCGTTTCGTTACCTCTGTTCCTATTGACAAATTAATATATTTGAAAGCACACATAGAAATCTCTTAAGTTTCCCTTCATGAAAGTGGGTAAATTATGCGCTAAGGGGTTAGCATTGGTTCTAAGATTGAGCACAACTGAACTAATCAGAGTTGGGAACTAAAAATATAAGAAGTTAGAAGATTGACTTAAATTTTTAAAAAATTTTTTTTCATTTGAGAGACACACAGAGAGAAAAAGGCAGAGAGAGAGAGAGAGAGAGCGCGCGAGAGCGAGCCAGGGCCTCTAGCTACTGCAAATGAACTCCAGATGCATGAGTCACCTTATGAATCTGGCTTATGTGGGTTCTGGGTAACGGAACCTGAGTCCTGAGGCTTCGCAGGCAAGCGCCTTAACTGCTAAGCCATCTCTCCAGCCCTGGAAGATTGACATTATTGTTGATGCCTTGTCTTTCCCAGGATTCCAACCACACCTGAGAGCACCTACCCATTGACCTCTTTAAGAGTGCAAGGGTGGTCAAAAATAGAGGATTCTACTGGCAAAAAAATCAAGTAGAATAGGTCTGACAGTTTCAAGATTCACGTCTCTACCAGAAGCAAGGACTCCAGGATGGTCAACCTCTCTTTCTTCTCTCATCTTTCCTCTCCTTCCCTCCAGCTCCTCTAAGGCTAAGAGGTTTCTTCTTCGTCTCACCTTCTCCTCTTCCTCCTCCTTTTTCCCCAGGCTAAGAGAAGGTGGAGAAAGGGAATATGCGTCCCAGCGCAGTTAACAAGAAATAACTATGAGCAATGACACCCTCGGTCTTGTGCAAGGGACTGGGCTGGGGAGATCAAACCTGCGCGACCCGCCCACTAACGGCAGGGGGCGCTGTGGCGGGAGCCGCGCACGGCGCGCCGGGCCCTCTGGCGCCGAGAGTCGTCTCGTCTCCCCCGCGGCTTCCGGCGCAGCCATGGACCGCAATCCCTCGCCTCCGCCGGCCGGCTGCGACCAGGAGGAGGTGGACTTGGCCGCGGGCGACTGCATCGGGAGCACGGTGTACAGCAAGCACTGGCTCTTCGGCGTGCTCAGCGGGCTCATCCAGGTGCGTGGCCCGGTCCTCCGCCACCCCCCAATGTCCCTCGGGCGCCCCGACGCCAAGGGAAGTTAGGCGGAGGGATGCTGCAGTGCGGGCCGTCGTCACGGTTACGTGCGTGACGTCCCGGGCACGTGAGCACGCGGACCCGCGCGGGGGTTCTTGCTCCTCAGCCCCACTGGGGTTTCTGAAAACCAGCCTCTCCTGAGTGTTTCAGGGGCTTTTGTTATAGTTGAGGAAGTGGTGTCTGCAGAGGCTTCGTCACATCACATGCACGACTTCCGGAGCCCCAATTTCTCTAGAAACTTCAGTACTAATGCATAGTGAAACCAGCGTTATCATATACAGGGTTTGTGTGTAGGTTGAGGTTATAAGGGCCGAAGAGTACTTGAAATGGCACTTGTTTTATGGAGGCACTCAGTATACGTGTTTATTCTCCTCGCTGCCTTTCCTGCTTTTCAGTCTCTGCTCTTTCCAGTGCATTTTCTACATAGAAGGTGGAATGTCCTCCCTCCCGCCTTTCTTTCCTTGCAGCTATTGATGGCACACCTGTAGTTCCTGTTGCTCATAGGAGAAAAATACGTATTTCTTAGCTGAGAATCATGGTTCTTCGCACCCCAGCAGCCTGGTTATACCCATGATATCGTGTCTTTATTCCATTGCCAGCAAACTTTTCGACATACCCAAACAGATGCTTTCTGAATCTTGAACTCTGAACTTACTTCTGAATGCTCTTTCATAGGACAGGCTCTGTCCTTCCTTTTGCCAAGGTTTACCTTAAGTGAGGTGTCTTAAAGATGTGTTTCTCCCTTCTCCCAGGAAATAGGCCATTGGTCCATCAAATTTTGCTACCATAGCTCTTTGTCTGCAATTCTGTTGTCACTCAGCCTTTTCTATTGTGACGGTCATTTTACTTGTTGTTCCCCAACTAATCCTAAACTGTTTGAAAGCCAGCTGTCCTATTCATGCCTGCATTTCTGTTGCAGTTCCGACCCACAGCATTTTTTTTCTTATTTCTTATTTATTTTTTTTCTTTATTAATTAGTTTTGTATTCAGCAAATACAGTCAGTTTGGTACCATTATTAGGCTCATCCGTGACCTACCCCCTCCTCTTGGTCCCTCCTTGTTGAGGTATATGGGTGATGCATTGTGGAGTTAGCCCACAGTTATGGATAAGATAAATGTCTCTGCATATCATGACCCAACATGTGGCTCTGACATTCTTTCCAGCCCCTCTTCTTCAAAAATTCCCTGAGCCATGTTGGGTTCATTTTTGGTCTGCTTCAGTGATGAGGTGTTGGGGGCCTCTGAGGCTCTGGCTCTCTGATTTGGTAGGAGTTGATTTTTCTCTGTTTTGATCTCCTTCCCCCTTGTGCTGGTATCCGGTTCATCAGGAAAACAGCACCCTTGCTTGTTTCGCCAATTTTTCTTAGTTTCAGCCAGGGCCCTTTTGAGGTATGATGGGCTGGTTCTCTCCTTAGGATCTACATCTATCTGAAAAAGAGAAGCAGATTCTCCAACGGAGAGTAAGTTAGCACCAGGACAAATGAGATAACCCTTACTTTTTTTATAGAGAATTTAATAGGTGTAGGCCCTCTTGTAGCCCATGATTGATGGTAGCTTGATATTGGAGAGTGGGCTTATGTTTGGATATGGTTCTGACTTGTTTCCCAGCTCCAGCTATGGGTCCCATACCAGTGAGGGGATCAGTTAGCCAAATTAAGAGCAGTGGTTCCCCACCATGGCTGTGTGCCACTATTGCACTTGTGTGGGCATCACAACAAGTTATTTGCTGCTAAGTAGGTTAGACCATGAGTTGCTTGGACAGATGTTGGTCATTTTCCCCCAGTCGCCCATGTAGCACCTTCTGGCACTAGATGCACTGACTGTCTGGGGACTGACTCTCTTCCAACTTCCAGCCATGACATTCCATTTTGCATGTCAACCGCATATGGTGTCTTCAGCAGTAGGGTCTTACCACTAACCTTTGGTGCCGACCCACAGCATTTACTCCATGAGTGTTGAATGTGTAGACAGTACCCAAGGCACTGATGTTTTAAAAATATTTTGCTAAGGAAAATACTTTGAGGGGTCTCTTTGTGACTCACAAATGATATACTTGAACTGTGGATGGGCTTTATTCATCTTGTTTTTCCTTCCTTTATATTCTGAAGATCGTTACACCTGAAAATGGCAAGTCCAGCTCAGATGACGAGGAGCAGCAAGTGGAGCTTGAGGAGGAAATGGAGAATGAGATCTGCAGAGTGTGGGATGTGTCAATGGATGAGGTATGAGGATAGAAGTGAGACTCTGAAAGACTCGTGAGGAGTGGAGAGTAGGTTTTGTAAAAGGTTCCTTCCTCCACTCTGAGGAAGGGCCTTATTTAGTATCTGTAGTTATTCCAATTTATAGCTCAGGAAATGAAGTCCCTAAACTATATATGGTGAGTATTGTCTTCAAACACACACACACACACACACGGTTAACATCACAGAAGGTATTTAACATAAGCTAAGACAACCATGACATCACTAGTGGAATAATTTTATGAGACCACTCATATATAGTCCATCACTGACATGCACCATTATGTGGCATATATCCTACAATGCATGTCCTGTCCCACACAGTCAAAGGATTTAATTTTTGCACCCACATTTCTAGCTGGCATTTAGTTCACTTTTGGGTCACATGTCTACTCCAGGTTCACCTGTCACACTCCTTTAGGTGATGTTGACCAAGCAAATCTCTAGGAAGAAGGTAGGAGGCTTTATCTTAGTTTTAGTTACATTGCGAATACATTTTTTTAACCCTTTTTTCTTTGAACTCTTTTGCTGTTTTTTTCCTTTCATCATAATACCTGGCAGCCAGCAAACATGTTTAAATGAGTTAATAAGAATTCCAGATGAAAACAGTCATTTATGTAAATATATTCAGTGCAGAATGAAAAGAGGGAAATTGCCTGTCACATCACAATTAGATTTGTTTGTAAAGTTGCCTTGGGACCAGATACCACAAAGACCAACATTACTTTTGTCTTGCTGACTCAACTCCCGACCTTACAATATTTTTCTTGTATCTGAAAGGTACATATGGAATGAAACTTATGGTTGTCTTAGTTACGGAGTTTAAAAAGAAATATTCAGCATCTAAATTTGTAATCATTTTTGTTTGTAGGATGTGGCTCTATTTCTCCAAGAGTTTAATGCTCCTGACATATTTATGGGAGTACTGGCCAAATCCAAATGTCCCCGATTAAGAGTAAGTGGGCTCAATTCATTTTCCTCACTTTATTTTCCTACTGGCTACAAGTCAGTAAATTAGTGTGAAGATGTTTTGTAAACAGTCTTCGGTAGTGTGCTACCTAAAAGAGTAATAGAATTTTAGATTTGGGCTGAGTTGGGGAGATGAATACTCTGACCTCTCAGCGGTGGAAACCAGGTAGGTCTAGCCACGCTATGTGCTGATGGGTGACAGAACAGGATGCACTGCCTGGACCTGCTTTCTTTCAACGCAGTGCCGTTTTAACTCACAACATCCTGAGTTGCTTAAAAACATCCTAAAGGTGGCGCATTGCTCACGACTTCCACAGTCTGAATGTAAGCCATCTTTCCCGCACAAAATCTGCCCTCTGCTTGGTCCTGCTTGCTGAGGGCTGTCTGTGTCCCACCTCAGCAACACTGTCATTGCCAGTTCCTTGTGTGCAACCTTCTCTTTTCAGTATTCACACCTGCTATCCAAGTAGTTCTTTCCTTCCGTGCTTTCCACAGTGAGAAAGACTGTGGTGATGAGCGCCGACGGCAGACTCCCAAGAACAGCAGAGAAGACCGCTCGAGGTCATTAGCTGCCCACTGCACTTTATTGCCCTAAGACTCTGTGTGCTGTGCACACAATGGATGATGAATATCTGTTGAGTCATTGTGATTTATGGATTTCCGCTATTGACTGAGTCATTTTACGTCTCCTGTGGGGCACACTTCATACATAAAAGAGCTGAGTTGAAGCCAAGATGTGTCCAGGGTGGCCTAGCTATTTGAAAATAGAGCTGCAGTTGGAGCCTGGGCGTTAATGTAATTTGATGCTGTACTGTATTTGCAGCTCTTTGTTTAAAGAGACAAAGGGAAGTTTTGTGTGATATGTTTACAAAATGAATGTTGAGGTGAGAATTTTGTTTAGTGGAGTGCACCACCTAAACTGGATAGCAGTGAGCCACTTTTTTTCCTAGGCCCTATGTTAACAGTGAAGAGTTGACAATTTTGTGGGTTTTCTCCTTGGTTTTTCTACCTTAAACTTATTGACTCATGATTAATACTTAGAAGATAAACTTATGTTAGGAATGGCCCCTTTCATGAACTAGTCGCACTGTTGTGAGTGTCTCTGGCCCAGCCTACTACAGTAGTGATTCTCAGCCTTGCTCACATGGTAGGCTCATCTAGAACACAGGCTCTCAAACTTCGGGGTGTCCCAGATCACTGGTGCTGAGCTCACCTGCAGAGTTCCTGACCGCTTGGTCAGGGGCAGAGCCCAGGATCTTCAATATGTTCCCGGGTGGTACTAGTGCTCTGGCTGAGGGCCGTGCTCTGAAACGCCGTGTCCTAGGAAGCTTGTTAAGACCTCGAGTCAAGCCCTGTCTCCACACGTGAGAGTCTAGGCAGCTTTTGAAGTTCTCCAGTGAATCTGATGAGCAGCCAAGACTGAAGTACTTGGTCTGTGATAGGAAGTTCACTCATTTTCTCTGTTCTTTAATACTGGAAGTGTGTGTGCTTTCTGCTCCTCTCTTTAATTTTTTCCCAACATCTGGTCACCACGTTTTATTTTATTTTTTAATTTTTTAATTTTTTTATTAACAACTTCCATGATTATAAAAAGTATCCCATGGTGATACCCTCCCTCCCCCCACTTACCCCTTTGAAACTCCACTCTCCATTATAACCCCTCCCCATCACAATCAGTCACTCTTTTACTTTTGATGTCTTGATCTTTTCCTCCTCTTATGATGGTCTTATGCAGGTAGTATAAGGCACTGTGAGGCCATGGATATCCAGGCCATTTTGTGTCTGGAGGTGTAGCCCGCGTAGTCGTCTCGCCAGCAAGAACGCACGCGGACACCAGGATCCTTCTGCAGCAAGCGTTTATTGAACAGATGAAAGAGGAAGACCCAGAGCCCTGAAATGGCGCCGCTTATATAGCCCCTAGGTGGCGTGTACTCTGCTGATTGGCTGCGCGCTCATATGACGCTCATATGACGTTCATATGCCTGGGCTGGGCAGTGACTTGGCGCGCTTTTGCCATTTGCACATGCGCTATTCTCACCAGGGCCGAGGCCGGATGTCAGCGCCATCTAGTAATGGCGGTCACCTCTCGGCTCTCTACATCTCCCCCTGTTTGTTTTAATAAGATGACAACTGCCTCATAGCCCAACCAGCGCAGCACCAAACAACCCTATGCTCGATCAAGCAAATTCCTTCCTTGGGGAATAAGCGATCAAGAGCTCACTCCCTCACCTTATCAGGTGCAATGGAGACAAGTCCTCTGAGTGCAAAGGCCAAGGGAGAGACAAAAAGGGGAGTTAACACCCATCCCTGTGCAATGGAATATTGTTCCTGGGGGTGCAAGGGCTGTCAATCTCATATTTTGGTGCTGCAGCCACTTAGGCAAGGGCTGATTAGACTTAGATCTCCCATCGACTCAGTGCAATGGGCTAAACCCTTGAGGTGCATTGACTGAGGGTCTCAGTCTAATTAATTAACCAAATTTCAGGAGATGATCCCTGTTCCATAGCCACAAGTGCTTGCGCAATAACGGCCTTGTCACATTGCTATTGAGCTCTGAGCTTGCAGAACAACCAAAGCAGGAACACTAAGCCACAACATAGGGCTGCACCAAACAGCGCCACTCCCACCCACTCCTTAAAGAAAGAGAAGGCTGAAGAAATCCAGGATGTCAGGCCCACAGCTAGGGAGGGGTCAACTCTAGTAGAATAGGGTCTTCATAATGGATCTTGTCCACTTCTTCGGCTCCTGCACAGGATCTCGATGATTCGTCAGGTCTCACAAGTCTACGTGTTAGGCGTTCTGGTAGCCAGAATGGATTGTCTTCTTCCTGTGGAAAAACACAAACAGCTCCCCTGGATCTTATTAAAATAGGATCCGGGCCTCTCCATTGACCAGTCAAAACATCTTTCCACTTAACCATCTCCTGTGGCCTGTTAGGCTCTGAGCAATGACGGTCAGCCGCCGAATGGCCCTGACTGTCCAAATTTAAAAAATTAAGAGTAAAGAGTGCTATGGATATAGTCACTCGTGGGACTGAGGGCAGAGCCTCCTCGACTCCCCCTTTTTGTTTTATTAAATAAGACTTTAGAGTGCGATGAGCCCGTTCTATAATACCCTGTCCTTGAGGATTATATGGGAGACCTGTCAAATGGGTCACTCCCATCTGGTGACAGAACTGTCCAAATTTTTGAGAAGTATAAGCTGGTCCATTGTCAGTTTTAAGAATTTTGGGCTTCCCCCAGGCACTCCACGCCTCGAGGCAGTGTTGAATAACATGGGCTGCTTTCTCCCCGGTTAATGGGGAAGCAAACATAACTCCAGAACAAGTATCAATGGAAACATGTAAATATTGTAATTTGCCAAAAGATGGGACGTGAGTAACATCCATCTGCCAAATTTGTAATGGGCGAATTCCTCTGGGATTAAAGCAAGGAGAGACTAAAACAATGTAAACTCAACCACCATCAAACAAACATCAAACTTCTGCAGTTCAAGTTCAATAGCCTTGAAAAGCAGGTTCCTCCTCCAGTCAACTCTTTCCAAAAGTGTTTGCATTTCTATGATAGCCTTTCCTCAGGCATCCTTTCCATTGTTTTAATGTAAAGCAGTTGGAACATCTTCCTTAAGATTGCTAATGTGTTTGACAATAGGAGGTTCAGCAACCTAAAACCAGTCTCTGTGCCTGTAATTTTAACTTGCTTGAGGTTTTCCAGCTTAAAATCTTAAATCTCTCAGTCCAATATCTCTAGCCAAGCACATCAGTCCATTACAAATTTAACCTTGATCAAACACTCTGGACTTCAGCAGCAGAACGCAGCCAGCCCTTATTCCAATAGCCCAGTTCCAACAAAATCCTCTGCAGTCTTTCCTTCATTGCCATAGTGGCGAGTCTCTCAAGCTGCATGACTGTAAAATTAGCATCTACTCCATACTTATTAACTGATTCAGCAAGTTCCTTAATGAGGGCATACTCTACCGGCGCATGGACGCGGTTTCCATCCGCAGCCTCAAACACCGGGAAGGCTTGTAAGCACCTCCTTCTGTCCCCCTCTGAAAGGAAGGAATCTGAACAATGCTTGCCGGCATAAGGCGGAGGAGCACTGGGAATGGCAGGGGCGGCAGATTGAAAAGCCGCGCGGTTCTTATCTCCTATCTTCTTTTGTTTTCGATTTTGCGGTAGCTCATCAAAATAATATCTCTCCTCCCCATAGCGAGCCGCTTCACCATCTAATTCTTCCTCCTCGGAGGGACTAAGATCCTCAGACTCTGAGCTATCAATTCCTAAAGCCTCCAATTCTTTTATCGGATAAAGAGGCCTCCTTTTTGGACTTCTCTTTTCCCTCTCATGTTTCTCTCCCAGGGCGTCTTTTCCCTTGTCTTTTCTTTCTGTGGACTTAGCGTCCGCAGAAAGGCCTTTTTTCTTAGAGACGTCTTTTTCTTTTTCCTCAAGGGCCCCTAACCTTTTATCCCGTTCTGTTTCTGACATGCTGTCTTGTAGCTCCGAATGTGAGGCTCCCATGTTCACAAAGAAGAGAACGAGAGCCACCATCACAATAGGGAGAGCAAAAATTGCTCCTACCAATTTGGATGAGAGATGAAACAAGTCAAGACCAAACATGCCTCTCAGAACCTACCTCAGTCCTGCAGTTCTGAATCCTTCCCCGTGAATGGGGGGTCTCCTCGGCGCCGGCGATGACAGGCACCCGGCGTCCCGGGTTTTTCGGCACCAGTTGTAGCCCGCGTAGTCGTCTCGCCAGCAAGAACGCACGCGGACACCAGGATCCTTCTGCAGCAAGCGTTTATTGAACAGATGAAAGAGGAAGACCCAGAGCCCTGAAATGGCGCCGCTTATATAGCCCCTAGGTGGCGTGTACTCTGCTGATTGGCTGCGCGCTCATATGACGCTCATATGACGTTCATATGCCTGGGCTGGGCAGTGACTTGGCGCGCTTTTGCCACTTGCACATGCGCTATTCTCACCAGGGCCGAGGCCGGATGTCAGCGCCATCTAGTAATGGCGGTCACCTCTCGGCTCTCTACATGGAGGGAGCATGTTGTATGGAGTCCTGCCTTTCTTTTGGCTCTTACATTCTTTCCGCCACCTCTTCCACATTAGACCCTGAGCCTTGGAAGGTGTGATACAGATATTGCAGTACTGAGCACTGCGGTCATTTCTTTCCATCACCCTGATACCTTCTGAGTCGTCCCAAGGTCACTGCCATCTGAAAAGATTTTCAACCAAAAGTGAGAGTAGCATTAATATAAGGGTGTGAACATTAACAAAAGTGCTTACTGGGCAGTTTGATAAGCATAGGATATACATTTGGCCAGACAACAGCAGACATTACACCCCTAGGGCTCATGACTACCCCTGTTTTAAGTTTTCAGTATCAGGGATGTATTCCCTCCCATGGAGCTGGCCTCCAGTCCAATTAGAGGGCAGTTGGTTTCCCCCATAACAGATGTGCCACTATTGCACCTGTTGGTTCATTTGGCCTGGCTGGCCAATTATAAGGCTTGCAGTGTCCACTGATGAGTATCTTCACTGGTGATTTCTCTTTCTTCCATTGAACTACATGCAGAATGGCTTCTTCCAGCTTTCTGTCAGCTGGTCAACATGGAGGAGGTTATTAGCTCAGTTCCAGCAGGATTTCTCAGTGGCCTTGCAGCCCAAGTATATGGAGTCTTCAGCAATAGGGTCTTACCATGTATTCCTGGTGGGAAACCAAAGGCCTCGGCAATGGCCTATAATGTTTTTGGGGCATCAGGATCTCCCTGGCCAACAACTCACTGGAAGATATCCCATCCCTGACACTGAAAATTTTCTACAATCTACGGCTCCTCAGTGTTCCATTGTCCAAAAAAGCAGGATTACATGTGTTTTAGTTATATCCTCTTAGATTTTGATTAGCTGTCCCTCCACCTTTCCTTTACTGAGTCTCTTCCCAGACCTCATTTTGGGTCTTTTCACCCCTATTAATCTAGTCTTCTATTTACATATATACAATACCATCCTATTAAGTACCCCTTCCCTTCCTTTCTCTTCCCTTTCTATTTCTTTTCTAGCTCACTGGCCTCTGCTACAGAGTTTTTTCCTTCTCACACAGATGCCCAATCATCTGTGGCTAGGATCCACATATGAGAGAGAACATGCGACCCTTGGCTTTCTGGGCCTGGGTTGCCTCACTTAGTATAATCCTTTCCAGATCCATCCATTTTCCTGCAAATTTCATAACTTCATTTTTCTTTATTGCAGAGTAGAACTCTGTTGTATAAATGTGCCATATCTTCATTATCCATTCATCAGTTGAGGGACATCTAGGCTGCTTACATTTTCCGGCTATTGTGAATTGAGCAGCAACAAACATGGTAGAGCATGTACTTCTAAGGAAATGAGATGACTCCTTAGGATATATGCCTAGGAGTGCTATAGCTGGGTCATATGGTAGATCAATTTTTAGCTGTCTTAGGAACCTCCACACTGATTTCCACAATGGCTGGACCAAATTGCATTCCCATCAACAGTGTAGAAGGGTTCCTCTTTTTCCACATCCTCGCCAGCATTTATGGTTATTTGTTTTCATGATGGTAGCCAATCTGATAGGAGTGAGATGGAATATCAACGTAGTTTTAATCTGCATTTCCCTGATGGCTAGGGATGTAGAACATTGTTTTAGATGCTTATACGCCATTCGTATTTCTTCTTTTGAGAACTCTTTATTTAGTTCCATAGCCCATTTTTTAATTGGCTTATTTGATTTCTTATTATTTAATTTTTTGAGTTCTTTGTATATCTTAGATATTAATCCTCTATCAGATGTATAGCTGGCAAAGATTTTTTCCCATTCTGTAGGTTGCCTCTTTGCTTTATTCACAGTGTCTTTTGCTGTACAAAATCTTTGTAATTTCATTAGGTCCCAGCAGTCAATCTGTGGCTTTATTGCCTGAGCAATTGGGGTTATAGTCAGAAAGTCTTTGCCAAGACCAATATGTTGAAGGGTTTCCCCTACTTTTTCCTCTAGCAGTTTCAGAGTTTCAGGTCTGATATTAAGGTCTTTAATCCATTTGAACTTAATTCTTGTGAATGGAGAAAGAGAAGAATCTATTTTCATCTTTCTACAGATACATATCCAGTTTTCCCAGCACCATTTGCTGAAGAGGCTGCCTTTTCTCCAATGAGTATTTTTGGCATTTTTATCGAATATCAGGTGGCTATAGCTACCTGGACTTGCATCTGGGTCCTCTATTCTGTTCCATTGATCTACATGTCTGCTTTTGTGCCAGTACCATGCTGTTTTTGTTACTATGGCTCTGTAGTATAGGTTAAAATCAGGTATAGTGATACCACCAGCCTCATTTTTGTTGCTCAGTATTATTTTAGATATTCGAGGTTTTTTGTGATTCCAAATAAATTTTTGGATTGTTTTTTTTTTATTTCCTTGAAGAGTGCCGTTGGAATTTTGATGGGGATTGCATTAAATGTGTAGATTGCTTTTGGTAAGATTTGCCATTTTCACAATATTGATTCTTCCGATCCAGTAACAAGGGAGATTTTTCCATTTCCTAGTGTCTCCTGCAATTTCTCACTTGAGTGTTTTAAAGTTTTCATTGTAGAGATCCTTTACTTCCTTGGTTAGGTTTATTCCAAGGTACTTTATTTTCTTTGATGCAATTGTGAATGGGAGTGATTCTCTGATTTCATTCTCTGTGTGTTTGTTGTTAGCATATAGGAATGCTACTGATTTCTGTGTATTTATTTTGTATCCTGCTATGTGGCTGTAGGTGTTTATCAGCTCTAACAGTTTGCTGGTAGAGTCTTTAGGGTCCTTTATATATAGAATCATGTCATCTGCAAATAATGATAACTTGATCTCTTCCTTTCTAATTTGTACCCCTTTTATGTGCGTTTCTTGCCTTATTGCTATGGCTAAAACTTCCAGTACTATATTAAATAAAAGTGGGGACAGTGGACGCCCTTGTCTTGCTCCTGATCTTAGTGGAAAAGCTTCCACTTTTTCCCCATTTAGTAATATGTTGGCTGTAGGCTTATCATAAACAGCCTTTATTATATTGAGATATGATCCTTCTATTCCTAGTCTCTGTAGGACTTTTATCATGAAGGGATGTTGGACTTTGTCAAATGCTTTTTCTGCGTCTAATGAGATGATATGATTTTTGTCCTTCAGTCCATTTATATAATGTATTACATTTATTGATGTGCGTATGTTGAACCATCCCTGCATCTCTGGTATAAAGCCTACTTGGTCCAGGTGAATGATCTTTCTGATATATTCTTATATTCTGTTTGCCAATATTTTGTTGAGAATTTTTGCATCTATGTTCATGAGGGAGATTGGTCTGTAATTTTCTTTTTTTGTTCTATCTTTGCCTGGTTTTGGTATCAGGGTGATGCTGGCTTCGTAGAAGGAGTTTGGTAGGATTCCTTCTTTTTCTATTTTATGGAAAAGCTTAAGAAGCAATGGCGTTAGTTCTTCCCTGAAGGTCTGGTAAAATTCAGCAGTGAATCCATCTGGGCCTGGACTTTTTTTATTTGGGAGATTTTTGATAACTGCTCAGATCACCATACTTGTTATAGGTCTATTTAAGTTATTAATCTCATCTTGATTTAACTTAGGTAGGTCATATAAATCAAGGAAATCATCCATTTCTTTCAGATTTTCATACTTAGTGGAGTATATATTTTTATAGTATGTCCCTATGATTTTTTGAATTTCTCTGGTGTCTGTTGTGATGTTGCCTTTTTCATCTCTAATATTATTAATTTGTGTCTCTTCTCTCTTTCTTTTGGTCAGATTTGCTAAGGGTTTATCAATCTTGTTTCTCCTGTCAAAGAACCAACTCTTTGTTTCATTGATTCTTTGGATTTTTTTTGTTGTTTCTATTTCATTAATTTCTGCCCTCATCTTTATTATTTCTTCCCGTCTACTGATTTTTTGGTTTGCCTTGTTCTTCTTTTTCCAAGGCTTTAAGGTGAAGCATTAGGTCGTTTACTTGCGACCTTTCTAATTTCTTAATATAGGCACTTAAAGCTATAAATTTACCTCTTAGAACTGCCTTTGTTGTGTCCCAGAGATTTTGGTATGTTGTGTTCTCATTATCGTTTGACTCTATGAATTTTTTGATTTCCTTCTTGATTTCTTCATTGACCCATTCATCATTTAGTAGTGTATTGTTTAGTTTCCATGATTTGTGTATGGTCTATAGCATTTTATGCTGTTGATTTGTAGTTTGATTCCATTGTGGTCAGATAGACTGCAAGGAATTATTTCAGTATTCCTGTATTTGTTAAGATTTGTTTTGTGTCCTAATATATGGTCTATTTTAGAGAATGTTCCATGTGCTGCTGAAAAGAATGTATATTGTGTAGCATTTGGATGAAATGTCCTGTATATATCTGTTTGGTCCATTCCTTCTATGATTTCATTTAGTCCAGATGCCTCTCTGTTTATTTTTTCCCGGGATGACCTGTCAATTGATGAAAGTGGGGTGTTGAAGTCCTGCACTACCACTGTGTTTGATGTTATCTGTGACCTTAGTTCTAATAGCATTTGTTTGATGAATTTGGGAGCCCCCATATTGGGTGCATGTATGTTTAGGATTGTAATGTCCTCCTGTTGGAGTGTGCCCTTAATCAATATAAATTGACCTTCCTTATCTTTCTTGACTAACGTTGGACTGAAGTCTACCTTGTCAGATATTAGGATAGCAACCCCTGCTTGTTTTCTAGGCCCATTTTCTTGAAACACCGTTTTCCAACCTTTCACCCTAAGATAATGTCCATCCTTTGTAGAAAGGTGAGTTTCTTGGAGACAACAAATTGTAGGATCCTGCTTTTTAACCCAGTCTGCAAACCTATGTCTTTTGGTTGGGGCATTGAGGCCGTTGATATTAAGAGATATTATTGAAAGGTGTGTATTTATGTTTGCCATTTTTTTTTTTTTTGTAGTTCCAGCTCTACCTTTGCGCTCTTGTGTTAACTAGTATTTGAGTATTGTTTGTTTTTTCCAGGTTCCTTATATGTGTGCTTTTCCTTCTCTTCAGCATGGAGGATTCTTTCAAGTATTTTCTGTAGAACTGGTTTTGTCTTCAAATACTCCTTTAGCCTGCTTTTCTCATGGAATGTCCTTATTTCTCCATCTATTTGAATGGATAGCTTTACAGGATAAAGTAACCTTGGTTGACAGTTGTTATCTTTCAGAACTTGGAATACATCACTCCAAGCCCTTCTGGCTTTTAAAGTTTGTGTTGAGTAATATGCTGTAATCCTGATGGGCTTGCCTTTGTAGGTAACCTGATTTTTCTCTCTAACTGCTTTCAATATTTTTTCTTTGGATTGTGTGTTTGGTAGTTTGATTATAATATGGTGAGGAGAGGTTCTTTCCAGGTTTTGTTTGGCTGGGGTTCTAAAGTCTTCCTGTATCTGCTTGGCACCTCTTTCCCAATTTGGGGGAAGTTTTCTTCCATGATTTTGTTGAAGACGCCTACTATGCCTTTGGAGTGAAATTCTTCTCCTTCTACTATGCCCTGAATTCTTATGTTTGATCTTTTCATAGTGTCCTGAATATCTTGAAATTCCCATTCATACTTCTCTATTAGTTTGTCTTTCTGTTTGTTGAACTGTATTATATCTGCCACCTGGTCTTCTAGCTTAGAGATTCTGTCCTCTCCTTCATCCATTCTACTGGTGAGATTTTCTACAGAGTTTTTTATTTCATTAACTGTGTTCTTCATTGCTAATAATTCTGACTGGTTTTTCTTTATTATTTCTATTTCCTTATTTATGTCTTGTATTGACTTCTTTATTTCATTAAATTGGTGTCCTGTGTCCTCTTTGATTCCTTTGATTTCCTCTTTGATTCCTTTGATTTCTTCTTTGACTTCTTTGGACATATTTACAGTCATTCTTTTGAAATCTTTCTCAGGCATTTCCTCTAACTCGCTCTCACTGGAGGTCATTTCTGATGCTTTAATACTTTTTGGTGGATTTATATTGTCTTGATTTTTAGTGTTTCTTGTGTTATAATGTATACATTTTTGCATCTTGGATTAAGTTATGCTTGGATTTTCTAGCTCGCTGGGTATTCTTAGCTGTATCAATTGATCTGATATATATCTTCAGGGTAGGAGCTTAAGGTGTTAGGTGTGGCTCTTAAGACTCTCAGAGTATCTACAAAGGTGTCCCTAGGGGTTGGGTTTGCCTGCTGTGGGAGTATTCAAGTAGGCTGAGTGGAACAAAATATAGATAGATTCTAAAATGTAACTAAACAATGTACATATTCAATGAAAGACAGCACATAGTATTTATGCAAGAGTAGGTATTATAACAACCTGATCCTCTATCAACAAAGAGATTAAGATTTCTGGTCTGTTGAGGGTTCCAAGTCAGCTTGTGACCAAGTGAGACCCTTCCCTGGTGCAATCCTGGTTACCTTTTTGGATGATTTTGGTCTCAGTTATGCGTCCCTCTTTGGTGCCCTGTGGGTCAAGTAGGCTGGCTGGATTGCTGGACTGCTGTTCTGTTTTCTGGAGCTGGGCATTGGCTTTTCTTGTGGGGCAAGCCAAGCCTGGCAGCTGTGGCCCCACAGACCTGGCACTGCCGCTGCTGGATCCGCTGCTGCTGTAGCCGCCACTGCTGGATCTGCCACTGCTGTAGCCGCCGCCGCTGCTGCTGCTGCTGGAGGTGGAGCTGCTGCTGCCGCTGCTGGATTCGCCACTGCCGGAGGTGCTGCTGCTGCTGCCAGAGCCGGAGCTGGAGCCAGAGCTGCCGCTTCTGCTGCTGCTGCTGGAGCAGCCGCTGCCAGAGCCTCTTAGGCCTGCCTGTGTGGGCTCTGGATCCCCTGGATCTCTCCTACTTCTCTGCTGCCATTTAAATTTCTTATACACCTCACTTTTTAGCAAAAGTGTGTATTTTGCTGGGTATTCTTTGGCTTTTTCTCCCCTAGGCTGCTTTGGTGTGGTTCCTAAGCTGCCATCTTAACCGGAAGTCCTGCCACCATGTTTTATTGAAACTGCCTTCCCTGTAACTTCGGCCATCTCCCCTTCTGGTCTTTGATCTCTCTCAGCCCTCCTTGAGAGCTTTCATCGCCTGTTGTCACCATGTTTATCTTCTCCTCTGCCCCCTTTCTTCCTCCATCTGAAACATGGGAACAGTAACAGGCCCTCCCTCCTCCCTTGCTATGTGAAGTGATATGAGGAGGTGTTTAGGCTAGTGTCGAGTGATTGTGAGTGCAGGTGAGCATTGGCTTATTCCAGAGGTAGGCTCTTCTTTCAACCTCTTCACTGTGATGCACTATGCGTGTTAGTACTAGCATAACCTTGTTTGTTTTTTTGAGCCAGTCTCACTCTAGGCCATACTGACCTGGAACTCACTCTCTAGCTCAGGCTGCCCTTGAACTTACGGCAGTAGTCCTACCTCAGCCTCTCTAGTGCTAGAATTAAAGGTGTGTACCAGCACCCAGCTCAGGATAATCTTCCTAGATTGTTTCAGTATTGTCTTCCCCTCCTTAGTAAACTTCGTGGTTCCAGATACCTTTCCATATTCCATCTACTCTTTGATTTGGCAGTCAGATCCTTTAATCATGATTCCCCTTTTCTGCTACGTCACTGTGCTCCTGTCCTGTCCTGTCCTGTTCCTGCTGTGGCTGGTGCTTCCTTTACTAGTCACATACCTTACCCGCATGTTAGTCCCTTACTGCTCATTTCACCCCTAAGATTTCTCCTTGCATGACCCCTGCCTGTGAGCTTTCTTTTCTGTTTTTGATTCCTTCAACTACTGGATGCTTGTCAAAGGTAGAGGCAGTCAGTACACTGCTATATCCTGCTCCCTATTCCCACCCCAAACTTGGCTCAGTGAAATTTCTTGTTCAACTTGTTACTCTATGCATCTTTCACCCCAGAGCCATTGTGACCTATGAAATTTGACTTGACAGGAAATCTGTGTGGGAATTTTAGGAAATATGGCCTGTTTCCAGGAGATATGTATGTCCATCAGCAGTGATAAAAATCTTGGGTAAGTCTTAACTGCATGTTTTTCAAAACATAGACTCATACTTTTTTTTTTTTTTTTTTTTGGTTTTTCGAGGTAGGGTCTTGCTCTCTAGCCCAGCCCAGCCCAGCCCAGGCTGACCTAGAATTCATTATGTAGTCTCAAGGTGGCCTGGAACTCACAGCAGTCTGCCTATCTCTGCCTCCTGAGTGCTGGGATTAAGTGTGTGTGCTACTATGCCCAGCTTGGATTTATACTTTTTAATCCTTAAGGAAATCCAAAAATGTAGGAGAGATGGAATATGAGATGTAGAGTTTGATTTGTCTTTATGCACACCTCGGGAACTGCACCATGTGTTGGTACAACTGGGGCTTCCACACCACGTACGGAATATGGTTCAGGATTTCAGCCTGTGCATCAGTAGTAAGGGCATGAGCCATCAGTGGCATAAGCAAGCCAGGTGAAGACTATGTGGGGCTAAGCTTGGAGGTGGGGGCAGCTGATCAGAATGAGAAACAATTCAGACACAGAGTCTCCAAGTACTCAGAGAGCGGAGTCTGGGAAATGAGATCTGTTGGGCAATGGTGCTCTGAGAACTTGGACTTAGGCTAGGGAATGGGATTTGCCAGCAGACTAGATTAGACGTTGCCGCTGACTAAAAGGTTTTCAGCCCTCTGCTAGCAGCTACTAATTGTTCAGGGAAGCTTGGGCAGAGGTTTTTTAATATGGAAACCCAGTGGTTACTCTAGGAGGTCTGTTGAATTTTTTGTCACGTTCATACAGTGGGATGCTCTGCGGTGATGAATCAAAGAACACCTACAAGAATAGCATGGCGAATCTTGATTTTCATGTGGAATATACGAGTCTCAGAAGATGTGTGCATGTACTGAAACGTCACAGTGTATTCCACGTTATCTGTACAGTTGTTACATGTCACTTAAGAGACAGATACCTGAAAGGTGGTTTAAGGGGAAAATATAATTCCTTTCACATCAAGTGTAAAAGCAAAGTCAGACATGTATAAAATAAAAAAGTGTAGAGTAAAGCAAGGAAGTGATCGTTGGCAGTGTCAGGTTGCTTCTAGGTGGGGATGAGAGCTGATTGGCATGGGGCATGTTGGGGGGGGCTCCTGTGAATGAGCAGCCGTTCCTTAGACATATGAGTGTTTGCTTTATAATTATTCATTACCTACAAACTTGCATTTTCTAGCTTTGTCTGAATTTATGCTTTACTTCACAGTAAAAATGTTTAAAAATCAAGTGAAAACTGATATTTGAAGAGTGAAGTGAAGCATATAGGTTAACTTGTTTTGTAGGCAGGTGTTACTGCACTGTTTGTGTGACTCAGACCCACCTACTCTCCTGGAAACAAGCAGGTATGCTTTTCTCCTTTTTTGTGGCCTTCGAGAGCTCACTCCGGGAGTGCCGGGACACGGAGTCCGCTCCCCACTGTGGAGTATCCGAGGCGGATACTGAGCGGCCCGTGTCACACAGGTTGCTGCACACTTGCCTTTCCCAAAAGGAAGCGGCCGGCATCTGGGTTCAGAGGATCTGGGAACATCCGGCCATTTGTGATAGCGTGTGCTTCGTCATGTCCAGTTCCACAAATGGTACGTTGTACGCAGCCTGCAGAGGTCCAGACCATATTTGTTAGCAAACTCCACAGTGAGGGAGAAAAACAGAGTCCAGCACAACAGAGCAAAGCACCCTTGGAGTGAGCTCTGCTTTGACAGGGTCTGGCTTCTAGGCACAGCACTGGGGATTTTGCTGACCTTTGCTGCTTTGAGCTGTTTACTTCATTTTCGTATCTCCCTTCTCTGCAGTTGACCTGCTGGTGAAGGTGGGGGAGGTTGTAGACAAGCTCTTTGACCTGGATGAGAAACTGATGTTGGCATGGATTAGACATGGGGCTGCTCAGCCTGGCGACCAACCTCAGAAAGGTTCTGAAGAGCAGCCAGCATTTAGGATTGTACCCTGTGTACTTGAAGCTGCCAAACAAATACGGTGAGTGAGCTCTCCTTCATTCAAAGTGTTCTGGGAAAATCTAGTTGGTAGGAAGATCCTCAGAAGCAGAGTCTCAGCTTCCTCTTGGTAGGATGAAGTATGCAGCCAATGACATTTGACTCATGACTAATACTTGTGCTGGCAGTATGTTTTCTGTTTTCTCCATGTAAGAATCATAAGGCTTCACAGCACCTGTTCTGGAATCTTTTAGCAGCAGACGACTGTTCAGCTAATTCAGGTTACTGACAAATACAGCAGTTCTGTGTGTTTCTTTTTATGTATGTGTGTGTATGTGCATGTATAGTATATGCATGGGTGTGTGTATGCAGATGTGCACACCCTGTGCCCAGGAACATTGGGGGGGGGGAGTCTTCCTCCACCACTCTTACACATTGTTTCCTTGAGGTGGAGTCTCACTGAATGTAGAGTTGTTGGAGGCCAGGAGAGGGGTTTGGTCAGATTGGCTGACCAGCAAGACACAGAGATTCTCCCATGTCCACCCCCTCCACATACACAGGACTAGGGTTACAAGCATGTGTAGCCACACCCTGCTTTTTTATGTGGGTGCAAGGGATTGAACTCAGGCCTTCTCGGGGTCTCATGCTTGTGTGGCAAATGCTCTTACTTGCTGAGCCATCTCTTGAGTCCAGTTTTTTCTTTAAATGTGTGTGTGTGTGTGAGAGAGAGAGAGAGAGAGGTGGGGGGAGGGGAGAGCAAGAGAGAGAATTGGCATAACAGGTCTTCCAGCTACTGCATTCGAACTCCAGAAGTGTGCACCACCTTGTGTGCATGTGTAACCTTATGCTCTTGCATCACCTTGTGTGTCTGGCTTACATGGGATCTGAAGAGTCAAACATGGGTCCTTACGCTTTGCAAGCACCTTAACCACTAAGCCACCTCTCCAGCCCCCTAATTTTTTTTTTAAGAGAGAGAGAGAGAATGAATTGGCGTGACAGGGCCTCAGCCACTGAAATCAAACTCCATACTCTTGCGCCACCTAGTGGCCATGTGCGACCTTGTGCTTGCCTCACCTTTGTGCATCTGGCTTACTGTGGGATCTGGAGAGAGATCAAACATGGGTCCTTAGGCTTTGCAGACAAGCACCTTAACTGCTAAGCTATCTCTCCAGCCTTCCCAATTAAAAAAAATATTTTATTCATTTATTTGAGAGAGAGAAAGAGGCAGATAGAAAGAGTCGAGAGGGTACGCAAGCCATCTAGCCACTGCAAACAAACTCCAGACACATGGGCCACCTTGTGCATCTGGTTTACATGAGTCTTTAGGCTTTGCAGGCAAGTGCCTTAACTGCTAAGCCATCTCTTCAGCCCATGAGCCTTAATTTTATGTATATCAAATAACTAAAGAGAAAAGAATTTCTTGTGTTTTAGTTCACAGTAAACATGAAATGATTGCAGTTCACTGAACACACTTGTTTTCTTGCTTCTTGGTCTTGTGTCCACACCAAGGTGGTGAGGTGGCTGATTTGGGACCTTGCTGTCTGTCATGAGAGACTAGTAGTTCCTTAGGTCATTGAGACAGTTTATCACTGGAAGGTTAACATTTGAACTGACAGTTTAGTACACAGTGCATTCTTAGTACTTAATAGGCTACATAAAAGCCATTGATTTGATGCCCTTAGTCAAGTGAGGCCTGAAAAGTTCATCTTTCTCCTTTACCTGCTTCAATCCTCCTGTTTGGATGATGTGGAAGAATTGGGAAGCCATTCCTGAGTATTCCCTACCTCACTCTTTCCATGGCCAGTCAAGTCCCAAGCCCTGTTCTGACTTTTGTCGGGGATCCCATTCATGCCACCAGGCCTTGTCTCTCACCCAGGCACGTGCCACGTTCTGGTCCCTGACTGAGTTGCCTGCCTTTGGGTTTGCTTCTGAATTTAGCACTGTGTTTGCCAAGCATGCACTCCCTGCCTCAGCGTCACACCTCAGGCTTTTCACTTCCCTTCTTTAGGAAATGGATCAGATTAAAACCAACCAACCAACCACCTCCCATGGCCCATGAGGCTCCACAGGATGCCTCCCATCCTTGTTCTTTGTGCAGCCATCTGAATCTTCCTTCCTTTCTTCCCGAGCCAAGCCCGTTGCCGCTGAGCATTTGCACAAGATGTCTCCTCCACTTCAGACACTTCTTTGCCTCTTTGGATTTCCATGTGAGCGTCATTTCTTTTAAGATGCCCTGTTAAGTTAGCTTGTTCTGTGGTCCCTTAGCACCTGGAACTTTCTCTAGTGTTAAATTCACTTTGCTTTTTTATAATTACCCCTTTAATTATCTTTTCCTTCAGACTGTTAAACTTTATGAAGGGAGATGGAACATCTCGCATACCTCTGTCTCCCCAGCCCCTAAGTGCCTGAAAACAGTAGATACTTAATTACACGTTTGCTAAACCGTCAACTTAATTGTTTATTCTCTTTTCTTAACTTTCCCATTGAAGAACCAACATTTTAAATTTCTAAGAATACAAGCTGTTGAGCAAACGGATTCGGTCTCTCAGCTAGGGAGGTAGGGTGAGCCTGTGGAGTATGAAGAACATATTGCCAGTGCTTGGTGCTGTGGCCTTATTTCCTCCTATAGAAGTTCAGTGTTACCCTGTAGGTTTGTGTGTGTTGCTTCTGTGGACATAGCCAAAGACCATTTTACTTCTTGCCCCATGTGTAGAGGGAGGAAGGGATGGATGATAGAATTGTTTTTCCTGTTTCCCTCATCATAATTTAGTAGGCTCTGATGAGCAGACTTTGTCCTGCTGCCTATCTTGTGTTTAGTACCATAGGACAATGACTTGCACAGAGTAATAATTACGTGGTGAATGAGTGAGTGGTTGCAAGTCTCTAGACAGGAAAGTTACTGACTTAGTGCCTTTGCTTTTTATCTTTAGTTCTGAAAACCCAGAAGGGCTTGATGTTTACATGAATATCTTACAGCTGCTTACCACAGTGGATGATGGAGTTCAAGCAATTGGTAAGGTCGTGTACTGCAATGCTCAAGAGTTTCTCATTTAGCTCTTTGCTATATCTAACCTACTTCTCTGTTAAAACATTTATTAAGTACAGTGTCCTGATACTGGAAAAGACACGTGGGATTTACTTTTTGACCTGGTCTGCCATGAATTCTGCCAGGCTGATGACCCACCCATCATACTACAGGAGCAGAAAACAGTGCTGGCCTCTGTGTTCTCAGTTCTGTCTTCCATCTATGCCTCACAGGCTGAGCAGGAGGGCCTGAAGACAGAAAAGGGCAAGTATCATAGTGCTACACTAAATTGAATTGGAACCTATCAGATTTTAAGTTCCAGGTCTGTATGTATTCTTCACCTGCTTTCATTCTCTGTTTTTGCTTCTACTAAAAAAAAAAAAAAAAAAATAATAATACTTGGGCTGGAGAGATGGATTAGCGGTTAAGGCACTTGCCAATGAAGCCAAAGGACCCAGGTTCGATTCCCCAGGACCCACGTAAGCCAGATGCACAAGGTGGCATATGAGTCTGGGGTTTGTTTGCAGTGGCTGGAGGCCCTGGCATGCCCATTCTCTCTATCTGCCTCTTCCTCCCTCCCTCTGTCCCTCCCTCTCTCTCCCTCAAATAAATAAATAAATAAATAAAAATATTTTTAAAAAATGCTCTTGGAGCTGGAGACATGGCTTAGCAGTTAAGATGCTTGTGTGGGAAGCCTAAGGAGCTGAGTTCAATTTACCCTCGTAATCAAGCTGCACAAGGTGGTGCATGCATCTGGAGTTTGTTTGCAGTGGCTGGAGGCCCTGGTGCACCATTCTCTCTAGCTGTCTGTCTGTCTCTCATTCCCACTGTTGCAAAAACTATTACATGCTCAATATAAAAATACAAAAAAACTCTCTGAAAATGGCCTATAAAGTTTATACAAGTCATTAAGGAGGGCCTGAGTGTAGCTCAGTGGTAGAGTGCACGCTTAGCATGAGGCCCCTGAGGATGGTCCCTCATCAGTCTGATTTTTCAGGATGTTTTGGGCTGTTAGGTTTGTTTAGCTGAATTAAGTTGAAAAGTTCAAAGCCAAAAGCTCTGCTACTTTCACTGGGATAATGTGGAATGTGTAGAGTGTCCAAGCATGTGCTGTGTCATTCCATTAGTTCAAGTCTTCAGGAATAATCTCATGGACTTCATATAGATCTCACATATTTCTTATTAGCTTTATTCCTGGATATTTTATCTTTTGGGATATATATATATATACAACTTTGATTATTGTTGGAATTTATTATGATTGATTTCTGTATATTGTTTAAATTTGAATCTAGTACATCTGCTGATTTGCATTTTTAACTTTTTATTTACAACTTCCATAAGTATAGACAATAAACCATGATCACAGTCCCCTCCCACCACCCCTTCTCCCCCTCCCAAATCCCCCCAACATGGAATCCCTTCTTTCCAATTAGCCGCTTTCTTATTGTGATATCCTCATTTTTCCCCTCCTATTATGCAGGTCTTGTGTAGGCAGCATCAGCTGCTGTGAAGTCACCAATGTCAAGGCCACTTTGTCACATGTTTGTTTATTTTTATTTTAAAAATATTTTTATTTATTTGTAAGCAGAGAGAAGAGAGACTGTCAGCGAGAGTGGGTGCTCTAGGGCTTCTAGCCTCTGCAAACAAACTCCAGATGCACGCAGCACTTTGTGCATCTGGCCTTATGTGGGCACCGGGGAATTGAACTGGGGTCATTAGACTTTACAGGCAAGCACCTTAACCACTGAGCCATCTCTCCAGCCCCCGGTTTTTATATTCTTTAGTTTTTGCTCTGTATAAAGGATTGAACCCAGGGCCTTCCGCATCTAGCCTGGCACTTTGCACTGAGTGGTGTACAGCCCACAGGCCTGACTTCCGTTTTCAGCAGTCGTTCCCACAGTAATCTTGAGCTTTATCTAGTACTGCGCTGCGTCCCACTGAGATGCGTTTCATTACCTTGCTGTCTGTGACCCTCTTACCTAACTGGGCGGCTCAGCGTCTCTGGTGATAAATAGCAGGGGTGGGAGCAACCTTACCTTGTTCCTGACTGTACTGGTAATGATTCTAAAGTTTCACCGTTAAGCATTATAGGGTATATATAAGGTGTTTATTTTGACACTTTTGAGGAAGTATTAGTCTGCTCCTAATTTATTTAGAATTTTTAAAAAAATTTAAAATGCTTCTATGTGTGGATGTGCAAAGGTCAGAGGACAACTTTTGGGTTGGTCCTCTCATGTCCACCTCATTTGAAGCATGTCATTCCCATGTGCTTTGTATGTATAACAAGTTTGGATGTAGAGTTAAATGTTTTCAAATCATATTATTTGACTCAGTGCTATAGAAACCTTTCTTTTTTCTTGGGGTTATGATTATTAAGCGGAAATGTAAAGTTAGAATCGGTTTGAATTGGAAGAGATATCGTTTATTATATTGCTATAGCATTCTGTTTTTATAGGCTAATTAAAATGACTTAAGTCTTAAAATTCAGATTGTGGGGCTTTTTTTTTGTTTGTTTGTTAACATAATGAAGCATAACATTGAAAAGCATTCATTGTCATAAGATTTTTAGTGACAACTAAAGATTTAAATCTTTCCTCACCATGTTCTGCAAGGCACCACACAACAGGGCTGCCCAGCCTCCCGAGCTCCCTCCCGTGTTCCCGAGGTGGGAGCACTCGGGCCTTCCCGCTGCTGCTTTGCGGCATCGCCTCTCCTGGCCTGAGCTCCACCCCCGACCGTCCTCTGGTTCTCCGCTCAGTGCTTCCTCCTCACACTCTCCCTCTGAGCTGTCTCATTATGGTTCCTTTTTATTTCTCCCACAGAACTTAACAAACTATAAAATGATCTATTTCATTTATATATTTGAAAGCATAAAAATGTAAGCCTTTTGAGGGCTGGTGCATTAGTGATCTTGTTTACTGTTTTATCCATAGTCTCTAAGGTTTCACCTCTCTTGATTTTGTACAGCAGATCTTCCTCTAATGGACAGCCTGATTCGGGTGTTACAAAATCTGGAACATTGTCGGAAGAAACCAGAGGCTTCAACAGACTCTAACACAGAAGAAACCAAAAAGTGTGATTTAACCCAAGATGACTTGCACTTGAAAATCTTACAGGATATTTCCTGTGAATTCCTGTCTAACATTTTTCAGACGCTGACCAAGGTAGGAAAAGTGTGGTGGCTTCTTCATCACAAGACGTAAAGTACGGACTGCTCGGCGCCAGACTCACCCTGCTGGGCTTGGGGGAGGGGTGCGGGGTAGGACCCGAGCCTCAAGCTTGAGGGGATGAGCAAGGCTCAGTGGCCGGGCGGGCGGGCGGGCGGGCAGGCTATCCCTGAGTGGCATTCTCTGCCCCGCCAACACCTTTACTGTGGTTGTGTCCCTCCCTTTGCTGCGGTACTGGGATCAGAACCTACGCTCTACCACTGACCTGTGTCCTCAGCCCTGCTATTATTATATATATATAAATATAAGTAGTGTGACCATTCATTTTGGGAAAATAAATTCAAATCTCACGTTATCACTTGTAGTCTTAAAAGCAGCAAGATATGGTATGGTATATTTTATTTATGTTTGCTAACATGTATGCGTGTCTGCAGACCTTATTGCTAAAATGTATTGAAAAGTAAAAGTGTTGGTTTTGTTTGAATCATATTATTGGCTATGGCAGTTTTTATCTTAAGTTCAACAGGTGATAATTGTGCCTTATTTTGTTTGCTTGTGTTTTTTTATTTTTTTGAGGTAGGATCTTGCTCTATCCCAGTTTGACATGGAATTCACTATGTAGTCTCAGGGTGGCCTTGAACTCTCAGCAGTCCTCCTACCACTGTCTTCCACCATACCTAGCTGTGCCTTATTTTGATTTGCAGTTTTGTTATTACTGAGATAGAACATCTCTCTCTCTCTCTCTCTTTTCCTCTCTCTGCGTGTGTGCATGTGTGTGTGTAGCTGGGAATCAGGCCCAGGGCCTCTCACATTCTAGGGAAGTATTCTGCCAGTGAATTCCTCCCAGCCCAGTGTATCCGTTTCAGCTGTTTGTATGCATTTCTTTGATAATACATATTTTTTCATATTAATTTCATATATTTTCCTAGTTATTTGCCCTTGCTGGTTTTTTTTGTTTGTTTGTTTGTTTTGTTTTTTGGAAGAACAAACATGTTTCTTTGTTTCTGAGTTACAGGAAGGTAGCTGGAAGGTGGGCTGAGACTAAGCCCAAGGATATATTGTGGAAATTCTTCCTGTCTTCTGCTCTTTTAATTTTTTTATTTATTAACAATTTTTATACATGTATATAATGTACTTTGGTCATAATCATTTCCCATTACTTTCTCTTTTCCTCTCTCCACAAGCCACTTCTTCCCAGCTGGTCCTTCTGCTTAGATGTGTGTGTGTGTGTGTGTGTGTGTGTGTGTGTGTGTGTGTGTACGTCTGTGTCTCCACCCTACTGAGTAACGTTAAGGTTGGCTTATATGAACGTGGGCGGGGAGCTGTTCACCAGAGCCCATGCAGCTTACCAGTGGTTACAGCACCAGATACATGAAAATTCTTACTTGCCACATTTAGGGAAATTGGATTTCATATTGAGGGAACTAACTACTGATACTTGTCTTAGGCAAGTGATATGATCAATTTAGAAAGATTATTATAACGTAATAAAGAGGAAGGAATAGAGAGAGTTGAGTCTGGAGACTAGAAAACCAACTGATTTTTTTTTTTCTTGGTTTTTCAAGGTAGGGCTTCGCTGTTGCTCAGGCTGACCTAGAATTCACTATGTAGTCTCAGGGTGACCTTGAACTCACAGTGATCCTCCTACCTCTGCCTCCCAAGTGCTGGGATTAAAGGCGTGTGCCACCACGCCCAGCTTTGATGTGTTCTTAAAGTTGGTAATCTTCAGGGTTAGAGAGATGACTCAGTGGTTAAAGGTGCTGGCTTGCAGGGCCTCATGGCTCAGGTTTGATTTCCCAGTACCCACATGGGGCAGGTGCACAAAGAGGCACATATATCTATAGTTTTTTTGCGCTGGCTGGAGGCCTTGGCAGGTCCATTCTCTTTTTCTCTGTTATTGCAAATAAATTAAATGTTTTTAAAAAACATTTGTAATCTCCAGGCGGATGTGGCGGCACAAGCCTTTAATCCCAGCATTTAGGAGCACATGTAGGAGGATTGCTGTGAGTTTGAAGCCAGTCTGAGAATATATATAGTGAAATCTAGGTCACCCTGGGTAGAGTGAAACCCTACCTCAAAAAAAACAAAAAGCAACACGAAAACGTTTGTAATCTTGAAGAACAACCTGAAGAATAAGGAGAGGAGGGACGGGCGAGAGGGTGGGGAAGCACATGGAAGAGCCAGCTGTGCAAAGAAGGAAAGGTCTTGGCTGTGTACAAACATCTAGGCAGCAGGGTAGAGGGTGCTGTCCTTCACTGGAATAAGGGTATGTTTGGGTCACATAGCTTCTTTGTGGTAGGTTCAATGTGGGACATGTAAAGTGCTTTGGGACCTGTGGGTGATTATCTCTACTGATTTATATTTGTTCCCCAAGGCAGCTTTGGAAATTGTGCTTTTTTCACGTTGTCTGTGTTTTAGGAGACTGTGGCTCAGGGTCTGAAGGAGGGCCAGTTAAGCAAACAGAAGTGCTCCTGTGCCTTTCAAAACCTCCTCCCTCTCCACAGCCCTGCCGTGAGTATGGGGTAATGGACAGAGGCTGAGCCTCCCAAGATTATTGCTAAACCAAATGTTTTCACGTTTTGAAGAGAGCACACTTTACAGGACATAATGTCTTGTGGGAAAGATGGCTGATGTAGATAAGTCATTGTGTCTAGCTTGTGTGTAACTCTGTTCTTCAAAGGAAGGAGTCAACATGGAATTTACACTATTCCTTTCTGTTATGAAGTAGATGAGTAGATATTAAGTACAAGTTTAACTTTTTAGGAATAGTCAGGTTATTGTGGTTTTCAAATAATATCACATATATTACCATAGAAAGCAATTTCAAAATAACATGTTACAGAAAGTGAGGTTCCATGGAATGAGGGCACTGAGGGCTTATGAGCAGGGAGAAATGCTGAGGGTTAGCCCCTTCCATCCTGCTTTGGAGGCCATGCAGAAAGTACTGTTATTTTCACCTGTGGCTCGGTCAATGCGACTTCCTACTGGGCCATTTAGCAACTACATGAAGAGCATTTTTGTCATAACTGTCAATGTCATTACAGCCACCTCGTGGTGATTACTTGATTCTTCCGTTTGGCTCGCAGGTAGAAGACTTCGTTAAAGTCCTACGTGAAGTTGATAAAACCCTTGCCAGTGACCTGGAGGAAGACTTCCCAAGTTTGAAGGTTTACATTTGAAACCCAAGTTGGAATTTGTCCTGTTCAAGAAATAAACTTTCTTTTTTAATTTTGAAATTGACATGTGGGAAATGTTAAATCAGACTCATTTTTAGACCATAATTGCCTAGGACTGCTCCTCAGTCTTACTCTCACTTCTCTGTGGTTGGGATCTGGAGTTTTCTGCTATCACCTCCCTCCTTTTGTAGGGTTATGTGCTGTATGTGAGAAAGGAAGCAGAAGTACAAGTGACTGTTGAGCTTCTAGACTATTAGAAAGTTGTTAAGGACTTTCTCTATAATTCTTGTTTGGGTTGTGTGAGGATTTTGTATTGTAGTCACTGCAAGTTCATCTAGCTGCAGCAACAGAAAACCCTACCACGGTAGCTTCATCGGATGGCTTTTATGTGTGCCATGCAATCACAAGTGCAGAGGCCATCAGTTCGGACCTGGCAAGCAGCTCAGGGACCCGCTGTCTTTACATGTTCATAGTTGTTGTCTGTCATAAGGAGGGCTATGACATGTCTCCATCCACATTCAAGAAAATGACTAAGTCAAAAGGCAGAGGCCCGGGAGCTTTCTCCTCTCAGGCCTTTGTTGGGGAGGGCAGCCTCCCTTGGCCTCCTTGTCACATGGCTGTCCCTTGCTGTGCTTAAACTCTAGTCACTCCCTCCTGTCCTTCTTTCCCTTCCTCCCCTCTGCTGTGAGCAGGAAGGTGTGACTGGTGTTTGGATAGTCAATCCGTGGTCAGCTACAACATGCAAATGTGTTCAGCTATTCTCCAAGTGTTGTTTGTGTAGAGTCGAAAGCATTAATGATTTTTCACTGGTTTTCTTTGTGTACATATGGAAGTAGAAATCATGACATTTTGATATAACTAGTAAATTTGTCTACTTTCAGCATAATTTTATTAGCTGAGTTGAACAAATTCAAAGCAAGACTTAGTAAACTTAAAGTGAAGGGGTAGTAACTTCTGACTTTGCAAAGTGCTCCCCACGGCTCCCTCTTACTCCTCTGCCCAGGCTTCCTAATGAATATATCCCCAAACCCAGCCAGACACTTTTATGTGCATCCATTTGCATTACTGCGGTCAAGGGAAAGTGAGATTTCTGATAGTTCTACTGATAACAAAGCCAGCTTTATAAACACATCCCAACTTACTTCAGGATCTTTTTGGATTTGAGGAATTGGTCTTGCTCTCCATTTTGTTTTCTTCTCTTGAAGGAGGATTCTTATTGATAAAACACAAAGGATACTATGTTTTGGGTAAGAGAATACAACTAAGTTTGGAGGTCATTTTATTGTTGAGAGCATCATTGCTGAAAACAATTGGCCTATAAAATTTGAATTGAATCTCACAGTTAAGCTAATTGGTGAATTTACTTAATGTCCTCAGAGTTAACCTTAGTGGTAGACTATAACTCCCTTTTGGGGGGGGGGGATTAGGGCTGGATTACATGTAGTCCAGGCTGGCCTTGAAGTACCAATAGAGCCAAGGGTAGCCCTGAACTGATCTTCCTGCCTCCACCTCCCAAGTGTGAACATAATTTTTTTTTTTCCAACCTGGCTGTGTGTCTGGCATAGGTTAAGTATTTAACATGAGGTTTCAGAGGTATAATTGAAATATTACTCCTTCCTGCTAACAAGTGCTAAGATGCTAGTCTTGTTATTTTAAATAAATAGTTCATATACTTATTTGAGAGACAGAGAAAGAGGAAAACCCCTGTAAAAGTAATTCAAGTTACTGCTTTTATTTACCTCAGTACTTGTACATTTTAAACTGCTCTTCTGAGAACACACTTCTGGCTCTGAAGGTGACAGTGCCACCCAGAGGACAAGTTACAGTCCGAGGGGTATGGTAGGAAAGGTGGACCAGCTATTTTCTGCTTCACGTTTCTGTGCTGGCACTGTCGTGTTTATTTTTGTAACATGAGGCAGTACAAATTTTTCTGTTATTTTGATGTGTTTGAAAATAGTTTTTAAAAACAGGATCAGTAGTAAAATTTTTAAATGCTACATGATCTGAAAATGTAACAAAAATGTGGTGTTATAAAGTGGTGCTTTCTGCATAACACCCAGGAAGTCAGAAAAGACATGCACAAGTGACATTGGCACCCACTGTTTCAGGGCTGGAGAGGTGGCTTAGCAATTAAAGGCACTTTGCATTAAAGGCACCTGTTTGCAAAGTTTGACAGCCCAGGTTTGATTCTCCAGTACTCAAAGAAATCGAGACCCACAAAGTGGCACATGGTTCTGAGTTCATTTGCAGCAGCAGTGTTGTAGTCAGTTTCACATTGTTGGTAGAAATCACCCAACAAGAGCAGCTTGTGGGAAAAAGAGGTTTATTTTGGCTTATAGGCTCGAGGGGAAGCTCCATGATGGCAGGGGAAAACGACAACATGAGCAGAGGGTGGACACCACCCCCTGGCCCAATAAGGTGGACAACAGGAACAGGAGAGTGTGCCAAATACTAGCGTGGGGAAACTGGCTATAACACCAATAAGCCCGTTTCCAACAATACTCTGTCTCCAGGAGGCATTAATTTCCAATTGCCATCAGCTGGGGAGACTAACATTCAGAATACCTACATTTATGGGGAACACCTGAATCAAACTACCACATTCCACCCCTGGCCCCCCATAAACTGGTAACCATACATGATGTAAAATGCAATGCATTCATTCAACTTTAAAAGTCTGTATAGTTTTTATCAATCCTGATGATGTTCATACATCTCCATAGTCCAAGATCTTTTAACTGAGCCATAACAAAAATATCCCCTCAAAAACCCATAATGGCACAGAATAAACATTCACACTGCAAAAGATGTCATGGCACATAGCAAAGAAATACTCAAGCAATACATGATTTAAACAGGGCAAACACCAAACTGTAGTTCCAAGTCCAACAACTCCAGTCAGTAACAGGTCTCTGTAGTTCCAATTCTGCCCCACCAGCTAGGCTATTCATGGTCCTGGGAAACTTCATCAGGGCCAGCAGCTCTCCTTGGCAGCCATCTCCTGGTCTGGCATCTCCACTGGGTCTCCACTGCAACCCACGGTTCATCCTCATGGCTCCATCGGGTCTCCATGCAGACATCCAGCAAACCTGCTTCGCACTGCCCATGGCCATTTCTAAAACACAAGACTGTGTTGCAAACTCAATGACCCTCTCTTTCCTGCATTTCTTATACTCCACAATACCAAGTAGGGTGCCAATTTGTTAATCGGGGCGGGGGGGAATAAAGCAGACCTTGAAAAACAGGACACTCTGAGCAATCAGGCCCCTTCAGAAGAGTCTACATTCTTCCTGTTGCCCTAGTGCAGGTCAGCTGGCTTAAACTCAAAGGTTGTAGTCTCTCAATTGCAGCTGAATGGGCAGCAGTTTATCCAAAGGTGTTTTTTTTGTTTGTTTGTTTGTTTTTTGTTTTGTTTTGTTTTGTTTTGTTTTCTGTGCCATATCCCCCTGCTCTCACCAGTCCATTTCTATGCAATGCATCCCTGCACAATTTCTCAGGACACGGGCATAACAGCAAGCTTCTCACACAAACTGCTTCTAGCCCAGTCTGAGCAAAGCTCTTTCTCACCCATAAGCCAAACCTCACAGTCCTTAGTTCTTACTGCATTCAGGCCTTTCAACTCTGACCAGAATAGTCCATCAAGCTGAACTTACAGCACTGCAAGGCATCTCTTAGACCAAGGTTTCAAATCCTTCCACATTCCTTGAAAATCAGCTCCAAAATGCCAAAGCCACACAGGTATCTAGCAACAATCCCACTCCTCAGTACCAACATTACTGTTGCAGTCAGGTTCACATTGCTGGTAGAAATCACCAAACCAAGAGCAGTTCGTGGGAAAAAGGTTTATTCTAGCTTACAGGCTCAAGGTGAAACCACAATGGCAGAGGAAAACGATGGCATGAGCAGAGGGTGGACATCACCCCCTGGCCAACATAAGGTGGACAATAGCAACAGGAGATTATGCTAAACACTCGCATGGGGAAACTGGCTATAACACCCATAAGCCCGTCCCCAGCAATATACTGCCTCCTGGAGGTGTTAATTCCTATTTGCCATCAGCTGGGGAACCTAGCATCCAGAACAAGCGGGAAGTCCTGCCTGCTAAAACTCACTGGCTGACTCTCCCCATCCCTCCCTCCCTCCCTCTGTGCAAAATACGGTTTTGTAAAAAGAAACTTGGGCTGGAGAGATTGTTTAGTGGTTAAGGCACTTGCCTGCAAAGACAAAAGCTCTAGGTTCAATTCCCCAGGACCCATGTAAGCCAGATGCACAAGGTGGCACACACATCTGGAGTTCGTTTCCAGCGATTGAAGGCCCTGGCACACCCATTCTCTCTCTCTGCTCTTTCTCTAACTCTCTAATAAATATTTTTTTAAGGCAAAATAGGTAAGCACCTATTACAGTCAGGTTCGCATTGCTGGCAGAAAACAGCCAACCAAGAGCAGCTTGTGGGGGAAGAAAAAAAAAGTTTCTTTTGGCTTACAGACTTGAGGGAAGTTCTCTGATGGCAGGGGAAAACAATGACATGAGTAGAGAGTGGACATCACCTCCTGGCCAACATTAGATGGACAACAGCAACAGGAGAGTGTGCCAAACACTGGCAAGAGGAAGCTGGCTATAACATGCCCCAGTGGTCTTGCACCCTAGAGTCATACACAAAGGAACACGAAAACACTGGCATGCCATGATCCCACCCTAAAAACCTTAACCGGGGAGGACAGGTTTAGCAGTTGAATAACAGAGTTTGGACATTGATTTGAGTCAAGGCCAGATGGGCGAATCGACTGAGACTTCTGCATGGGTGACTGGCTCACTGTGAGAGGGAAGTGACACAGGAGGTGGGCGTACAAGGGGTGTTCAGTTTTAAGTCTGTTGGGCTTCAGGTGCCTGTCGGAATCCAAATAGATGCCCAGTTTGCATGTGGACTGCGACTCTGGTGAGAAAACAGGCCTAGGGAAACTCTAGGGCTTAGGACAGACCCAAGGAACACAGACGTTTTCAAGACTAAATTTCAATAAGAGAAAAGGGTTGTCTAGAGGACACTGTACTGAATTGTAAGCGGTGTATAGCTGGTGGGTGACTGGATTCACTAGCAACCATGGTATTGAGAAGCCGTACACAAGCCCTAGGGACCTGCCTGTCCCGCCCCCCTTCTCTTACAGGCTTACAGGCACATGATGCCACCCCTGGCATTTACATGGACACTGGGGTTGAACTCGGGGCCTCAGGCTTGTGAAACAAGCACTGTGCTGGCTGAGATATCTTTCCCAGCCCAGAATGCTGGAGTTTAAAAGTTCATTTTCAGCCAGGCATGGTGATGCGCACACCTTTAATCCCAGCATTTGGGAGGCAGAGGTAGGAGGATCTCTGTGAGTTCAAGGCCAGCCTGAGACTACATAGTGAATTCCAAGTCAGCCTAAGCTAGAGTGAAACCCTATCTTGAAAACCAAAACAAAAAGTTCATTTTCAGCCATTTCACAAGGAAAGAAATTTATTTAGATGCTGCAGAGGAATACATTAGAACCTCAGCTAGGGCTGGAGAGATGGCTTAGCGGTTAAGTGCTTGCCTGTGAAGCCTAAGAACCCCGGTTCGAGGCTCAACTCCCCAGGACCCACATTAGCCAGATGCACAAGGGGGCGCACGCATCTGGAGTTCGTTTACAGAAGCTGGAAGCTCTGGCGTGCCCATTCTCTCTCTCTCTCTCTCTCTCTGCCTCCTTCTCTCTGTCGCTCTCAAATAAATAAATAAACAAACAGACAATTAAAAAAATAAATAAAAAATAAAACCTCAGCTAGACAGCTCCGAATAATTGGTTACAATGGAGTGTTACAATGAAGGTGTCCTCTGGCCTCCACATACATTCACCCACGTTCATATATAACCCGCGCACATGTGCCCCCATAAGCATGTGACCATATACATACTAACATAAACACATACAACCTTTTTTTAATACCTGATTCTTGTGTTCCACTTCTAAGGCTCCAGTGTATATTTGTAAAGACTTTTGCGCCTGCTAGGACACCAGTTAATTACATACTACCTTGTATCAATATTGGGCTTGCTGATCTGCTGGTTGTTTAGAGGCAGAGGCCTTGCCAGCCCATCTGCCAAACACTGCCATTGGAAGTGCTTTTCTCTATTACTGTAATGAAATCACTAAAATTATTTCCTGTTCCCAGCCCTTGTTCGGATCTTCTATCTACTGTCAATAAGAGGATATTAAAATACTCAGGAAAGTCCACATAGCCTTTTCATCCTGGCCCACAGTGAATCACATGGCTTTGTGTTTTAGTGATGGAAACAATAAATAATGACGTCAAGCCCATTGTAATAAAAGAAAGCTGCTCGTTAAACTCTTTCGCTGGCTGTTTTTGCTTTGACATCATGAGATCTGTTTATTTGACTTTTATGTGTCTCTCCCTTACCACTTGAAGTTTACATGATTACAAGAGAAACAGAAGTTTGGGAGCAGTATGCATTCAGACCTCAACAGTGGGACAGTGGAAGGGGGAACAAAAGGGCTGTGTACTTTGGAGGCGCTTGCCTCACAGACGGAGAGTATGGGAGAGCCTAGTGGATGGATAGGAGCGGTGGGAATGTGCGTGGAGTCACGGCCCCCAGTTCAAGGGTGCATACCCATGGCTTTTTAATGCCAGTCATACTCTACATTAGATCTATTTTAGGTCTTTAGCTTAAAAAAAATGATTTGAATGTGTGGGAGGGCATGGTCTCTTGCCACTGCAAACAAATGCCAGATGCATGTGCCACTTACTGGATTAGCCCTTATGTGGGTAGCTGGGAAATTGACTCAGGACCAGCAGGCCTTACAAGCAAGTGCTAATCTCCCCAGCCCCCTGGTCATGTAGCTTTACCATGACCATCATCACCTACATTATTAGATCCACTTAGAATTAGTCATGGAACTTTCAGTGTTGCCCGTTGTCCCATGCCATCTGAGGAATTTGGCAGCTCTGGGAATTTCACTCTTTCTCTGGCACTATGTTTGCTAAGAGTGGTGGCACTTGCAAAACTCTTGAGTGTGCTTTCTTTGGTACGTAGCTGGTTTTGACGTTTCCTTCCTGTAACCAGGAATGAGAATTCAGTCAGCACATATATTCTCTGGAGAAATGCTTGTCCTTTAACTCCCCCAGCACAGAGAGTAGAAGAAAAGAGTGTATGGGTGCCGTGAACCCCCAGAACAAAGTCCCTAAATTAACATTCCTTATGTCTTTCTGGTTTTTTTAGATTTGGTCAAAGATAATTTGTTGTCCTAAATCACTTTTAGGAATTATTTCAGTTTGGGGGCTGGAGAGGTGACTCAGTGGTTAAGTTCGCTTGCCAGCAAAGCCTAAGGATCTAGGTTCAGTTCCCCAGTACCCAAGTAACGCCAAGTGCGTAAGTGGTACATGTGTTTGGAGTTCATTTGCAGTGGCTATATGCCCTGGCAGGCCCATTCTCTCTCTCTCTCTCTCAAATAAATAAAATAATTTAAAAAATTATTTCAGTTTTTATGATTGTAGAATTCTGTATGAAAAGCAAGGTAGACTTTTTGCTTTAAACACACTCCTTTGTTTTTGCCCACATCAAGTGATATCTGAGTGGTCTTTAATGATGACAATTTTACATTTTCACATGAGCCTTGAATGGTCTAGAAGAGTACTGGTGATGTCTCTCTCTAATTGAACATGTTTTGGTGTGGGTTGACTATTCCTTTACAGAAATTTTAGAAAAGCACACATTTTCCCAGAACAACCCACCAAGTCTTGAGGATTATTTTGTCTATGGGAAATTGCTTACTTCCTGAGAGGCTGTGCACTGAGCACGGTGACCCCCAGGGAGGCCAGGAGCTCATGCTGCAGAACCCCTTTGCAGGAACGTGCCAGCTGCTCCGTAGCCATGAGCAGCTCTCCTTTGATGGGGAGACTAATAGTTTCCATAATCATATCATCTGCTGGTTCTGGGCCCACAGTTTACTCAGACTTGAAAGAAAAGGAACTTAATTGAAAAAGAAAAAAAAAAAAAACCTCTTCCTCTCTTATTTTCTCTTTAAGCCTCTTACCTAGAAAAAGATGGAGAAAGAAATCCAAGAGTTCATTGGCACTGGGAGCTAAATTTTGCAAGTCTGGACATAAAGAACCAGAAGAGAGCAGTTAGATGGTAGAGATGAGGTAGGCCTGGGCCGAGGGATACAGATGGGCCCAAATCCCCCCTGACAGAGCAGTGCACATGTGCAGGGCTGGCTGTGCAATGCAGACTTCTGCTCCTAGGAATAAGTGTGGTGGGAACAGAAATGGATTTTGTAGTTGATGTGATTGTCATCAAAAGAATCGGGTTGGTCTAGACATTTTCTGTTTCATAGAGAAGTCTCTGGGCTGATTTGCCACATGAAAATGCTAGAATTTGGGAATATCTTTAGTTTAAAAATAAATACTTGGGCTGGAGAGATGGCTTAGCAGTTAAGGTGCATGCCTGTGAAGCTTAGGGAACCTGGTTCAATTCTCCAGGTCCCACGTAAGACAGATGCACATGGTGGCCCATGCATCTGGAGTTTGTTTGCAGTGGCTAGAGGCCCCGGTGTGCCCATTCTCTCTCTCCTTCTGTCTCTAATAAATAAATAAAAATAAATAAATAAAAACTTTTCTGGCTTTAAAACTTGAGCTTAAATTTTTTCTTTCTAAAACTCCTATTATCACAAATATGTGTTCATGTGTGAGCAGGGACGTGTGTGTGTATGTGTGTGTGTGTGTGTGTAGACCACAGTATAACTAACTTCAAGTGTTATTTCTCAGATATCAGCCATCTTTTTGTAAAAATTATTTTATTTATTTGCAAGCAGAAAGATACAAAGAAAGAGAGGAGAGAGAGAGAGAGTATATGGGCACGCCAGAGCTTCTAGCCACTGCAAATGAACTCCAGGTGCATGCGCCACTTTGTGCATCTGATTTACGTGAGTGCTGGGGAATCAAACCCAGGTCATTAGGCTTTGCAGGCAAACACTTCAACTACTGAGCCATCTCTCCAGTCCCAGCCATCTTTTTCTTTGAGGTCAGCCTGAACTCATCTAATTAGGCTAAGCTGACTGGTCTCCAGGGCTCAGATTACAAGCATGTGCCACTGTGCCCAGCTTTTTTATGTGGGTTCTGGGAATTGAACTCATGCTTCAAGGTAGTTCACCAACTGAGCATCTCCTTAGCCCACCATCATTTTTTTTTCTTTTTTTTCTTTTTTTTTTTTTTTTTGGTAGGAGGATGTTGAGATAAGGTCTCAGTATATAAATGAGACTGATCTCAAACTCAAATCCTCCTACCTCTGCCTGCTGGAATTATAGTGTGTTGCCATCATGCCTGGCTTTAATCATCACTTCCAACCAGTCCTTCCCAGATACACACTAGTGCTGCCTTTACATAGTTTCCGTGGGAAGAGGATTGTTCTCCCATGAGAGACTGGGTGTTAGTAGAACATGGATTCTTCTATGAATATCATATCTTGGGTCAGAGATCCTTTCAGCATGTGGTCACTCTGTGCTCTGTTGAGTGTGTTGAGTAAGAGAGAAATTAAGCAGCAATGAACACTTTCCCTCCCTCCCTCCCTTCCACAGTCTCTTGTGTTTGAAATGACCACGTGCTTTGCTCAGTTAGTGGAACTAAAGGGGTAACAATTCAAGATTGCAGGGAAACAAGGGAGCTAGTTAACACCTACTCTCTCAATTTCTGAAGACCAAGGCCCTTTCCTAAAGCTATGTTATTTTAACTTATCCAGGTTTCATACCATGTGGATATCCGGGGCTCCTTGAAGCTTATGTAGCCATAAGAGCACTTCCTTTTGTGGGTGCATATCTTCCTGAGGTGTATACAAGGTCCAACAGCACCCTTCTACCATGGTCCCCTTCCACGACAAGGACAGCAGAAAAATGTCTGCCCCGAACCACTGGCCTTTACAAGGAATCACCTGTCTGCTCCCTAGGGCTCAGCTGTATACAACTTGCAATGGGAAGCTCTTAGGTTTATTGTTCTACAAGTTCCTATGAAATATCAGTGCTGAAGTGGGAGCCAGTGGGTGTGCCAAGGAGCCTGCCACAGCAGGGCATGGAGATGTCACAGCAGAGGTGGGAGGGAAGAGGATGGTGCGGGAGGAATCGTGTGAGTATACAGGACAAAATGGGAAAATCCCAAATGCACATTAGCTGCAAGACACAGCCTGAAATGACACGAGGCAACTGGTGCTCTGGAAGCTGTGAAGTCAGAATTGCAGAGGATACAGCTCTCTTCATGGCCGCCATGAGGCACGTCTACCCATTTCCTCCTATGCTTGACACTGTCTTAGGGAGAAGCTATTTAGGACACTACATCTTTCTTTTTTCAATTAAACAGGGAGGAGTTGAGGAGAGGGCTCAGTGTGGTGTGGCTAAAGGTTCTTGCTTGTCACATAAAGCCTGATGCACAACGCAGTGAGAGCTGCAGCTCGAGTCCATTGCAGCAGAAAGAGGCCCCGGCAGGCCTGTGCTTGCTCTCGCTCTTGCAAATAAATAAGTACTTTTTAAAAATTAAACAGGGAGGGCTGGAGAGATGGCTTAGTGGTTAAGGTGTTTGTTTGCAAAGCCAAAGAATCCTGGTTCAACTCCCCAGGACTCACATAAGCCAGATGCACAAGGGGACACATGCATCTGGAGTTCGTTTGCACTGGATGTAGGCCCTGGTGCACCCATTCTCTTCCCCCAACTCTCCCTCTTTCTCTCTGTCAAATAAATAGATAAATATAAAAACATAATAAAAAATTAAACAGCGAGAATTCTTGAAGGGGTCTACTTAAAATATTGGACCACAGTCAATTTAAACTGAATTGGAATTTTGGTGTATTAGGTTTCCTGCTCTGGAGAAATATCTGATTTGTTTTGGCGAAAAATGCAGCTGTTATCTCTGGCAGAGATGCCACAAGAAAAGAAAACTACCGGCCTATTTCCCTGATGAACTTAGATGCAAAGATCCTGAACAAAATCCTCGCAAACCAATCCAACAACACATCAAAAGCATTATCCACCTTGACCAAGTGGGATTCATCCCAGGAACACAGGGGTGGTTCAACATACGGAAATTTGTCAATGTACTACACCACATAAACAAGGTTAAACACAAAAACCACATGATCATTTCGATAGATGCAGAAAAGGCCTTTGACAAGATACAACATCACTTCATGATCAAAACATTGGAGAGAATTGGCATGGTTGGTTCATATCTTAACATAATAAAGGCAATATACAAAGCTCCGAAGGCCCAAATAATACTTAATGGAGAGAGACTGGAGGAATTCCCATTAAGATCAGGAACAAGACAGGGTTGTCCACTCTCACCTCTGATTTTCAATATAGTACTGGAAGTTCTAGCTCAAGCAATAAGACAGGACAGACAAGCATACAATAAGCAAAACCAATAGATTACCCACAGAATGGGAGAAAATATTTGTGGGTTATCCAACTGACAGAGGCCTAATCTCTAGAATCTACAAAGAACTCAAAAACCTAAACAATAAAAAGACAAACGGCCCAATCACAAAATGGGGCAAAGAGCTGAACAGGCAGTTCACAGAGGAAGAAATACAAATGGCAAATACACACTTAAGAAAATGCTCATCATCCCTAATCATCAGGAAAATGCAAATTAAAACAACTATGAGATTCCACCTTACCCCAATAAGGATAGCAAACATCAAAAAATCAAATGAAAATAAATGCTGGCGAGGATGTGGAGAAGTAGGAACCCTCATCCACTGTTGGTGGGAATGCAAGATGGTACAACCACTTTGGAAAGCAATATGGAGACTCCTGAAAAAGCTGACTATAGAGATACCAACAGACCCAGTTATTCCCTTACTGGCCATGTACCCTAAAATCTTCAAACCACAGGCTAGAGAGATTTGCTCAACCATGTTTGTAGCAGCTCAATTTGTAATAGCTAAGAGCTGGAATCAACCCAGATGTCCATCACTAGAAGAATGGATACCTAAGATGTGGTATATCTACACAATGGAATTCTATACAGCAGTAAGAAAAAATGACACAATGAAATTTGAGGAAAAATGGTCGAACCTGCAACAGATCATTCTCAGTGAACTTACCCAATCACAGAAAAAAATCGCCACATAGTCTCACTCATCTACAGCACCTACCCTGAATCTACCCAAGATACCTTACATACCCAGCAAGCATCTTGTGGACTAGACACTAGGATGGAAGGGGAAGAAGGGGATAGCATCAAAGGGGTGGGAAACACAAATCTAGGCCCAAACAGCAATGGTACCATAAAATTCTACTTCCTAAAAGGCAGAAATAATGGCTGAACCTTCACCAGGCCCTTATAGGGAACACTTGAACCACAAGACACTGGAGAGGTTAGGATCAAGAATAACCTTAATCTTCTACATCTTCCCTCCCTCCCTCTCCCTCCTCTCTCTCTCTCTCTCTCTCTCTCTCTCTCTCTCTTCTCTCTAACTCTTGTATATTAGTTATCTTTTTCCTCATTTTCTTAGTGGGCACTGACCTGTAATTCCCAGTACCAGCATGGGGCTATCATCCCTAATGACCTTTTGATCAGAGAGACCTACAAGGTTTCCTAAAAGACAGACAGATTTCTGTCAGAGTACTTGATGACCCACCAAAGGTTAGTGGTAAGACCCTACTGCTGAACACAACTTGTGTGGTTAACATGCAAAATGGAATGGCATGGCTAGAAGTTGGAAGAGAATCAGTCCCTAGACAGTCAGCATGTCTAGTGCCAGAAGGTGCTACATGGGCGACTGGGGGAAAATGACCAATATCTGTCCAAGCAACTCATGGTCTAACCTACTGTATCAGACAGCTTCAGGTTCGCTGAGATGAATTTCCAGACCAGGCACAGTTATGGAGGAGGATTTATTGGAGCTTACAGATCCAGGGGAAGTTCCATAATGGCAGAAGAAACTGGCCTGCTTTCACAGGACCAAGCAGAGAGAGAGAAGTACAAGCCTAAAGCCAAAAGCCACACAGCACACTTCAGGAACTCCAGCTAGGCACACTTTGCATATTTTTATATTGAAATCTCAAACCCACCACCACACCTTAAGATCCACACAATGGCATTGCCTCCAGCCAGATGGCTAGAGATGCAAACTACAAACAAATAAACAACTGAATATATTGGGGGCCATTCTATTCTATTCAAACCACCACACCTACTTAGCAGCAAATAACCTGTTGTGATGCTCACACAAGTGCAATAGTGGCACACAGCCATGGTGGGGAACCAACTGCTCTTAATTTGGCTAACTGATCCCCTCAGTGGTACAGGACCCATAGCTGGAGCTGGGAAACAAGTCAGAACCATATCCAAACATAAGCCCACTCTCCAATATCAAGCTACCATCAATCATGGGCTACAAGAGGGCCTACACCTATTAAATTCTCTATAAAAAAAGTAAGGGTTATCTCATTTGTCCTGGTGCTAACTTACTCTCCGTTGGAGAATCTGCTTCTCTTTTTCAGATAGATGTAGATCCTAAGGAGAGAGCCACCCCATCATACCTCAAAAGGGCCCTGGCTGAAACTCAGAAAAATTGGCGAAACAAGCAAGGGTGCTGTTTTCCTGATGAACCAGATACCAGCACAAAGGGGAAGGAGATCAACACGGAGAAAAATCAACTCCTACCAAATCAGAGAGCCAGAGCCTCAGAGGCCCCCAACACATCACTGAAGCAGACCAAAAATGAACCCAACATGGCTCAGGGAAATTTTGCGGAAGAGGGGCTGGAAAGAATGTCAGAGCCACATGTTGGGTCATGATATGCAGAGACATTTATCTTATCCATAACTGTGGGCTAACTCCACAATGCATGACCCATATACCTCAAAAAGGAGGGGCCAAGGGGAGGGGGTAGGTCACTGATGAGCCTAATAATGGTACCAAACTGACTGTATTTGCTAAATACAAAACTAATTAATAAAGAGAAAAAGAAAAAAAAAATACAGCTGTTATCTCTTCTGTTCACATTTGAGAAGAGTATGTCCCAAATTTTGAGATCCTGCTATTTGGAGAAAGAATAGGGAAAGATGAAGTTTCCCACTTTAGCAGACAAGTGTGAATCCTTCCCAAAGTCTTTTGGAATCTCTAACAGGCCCATATACTTAGCATTTCTCCAAATACATAGGTTAATTTCCTAGAAACAAAGAGAGAGAGAGAGAGAGAGAGAGCACAAGAGAGTTTGTGGAGCACTGGGCATGGTTTTAAATTCCAGCACTTGGGAAGTTGAGGTAAGAGGATCACTGAGTTCAAGACCAGCCTGGGTTACAGAGTGAGTTTCAGGTCAACCACAGAGAGGGAGAGAGAGAGAGAGAGAGATTTTCTGTTGCATGTCAGGAAGCTTCTTGACTTTTCCCCTCCCCTCCTTTTTTCTTAGCCCTGGAACCTGAATTTACTGATGGACAGCTGCATGTCAAGGTGCTAAGTGCTGGGAGTACAGTGTCTGGCATATGGCATGCTCCACAGTGTTCGACATGCAATGAAACATGGCCCCTACCCTGAAATGCTTCCCTGAAGCCAACAAGCCCAAGCTTAAGGCGGAAGTTCCCAGACTGCCATGTGTCTTGGAATCACCTGGGGTCTTTACAAGTGCTTACACTGACTCCACCCTAGACATTCTGGTTTTGTTTGTGTGGGGTACAAACTGGATATCGAGATTTTTCCTTTCCTTTCTGAAACAGGGTCTCATGCAGCTTAGGCTGGCCTAGAACTCTCTATGTAGCTGAGCTTGGCCTTGAACTCTGATCCTCCTACCTCCACCTCCCAAATGCTATGCTTACAAGCACGTGCAAGCCTGAATGACTTTATATAATGTTTCAGATGTTCAGCAAAGTGTGGGAACCATTGGTTTAATGACTTACTTACGAGGTCCCTTTCTGAGACCCTGGGAAGTGCATTATAGCTTCGAATTCATAATTCATATTGTTTTTCTTGAGCAGGGGGCGGCACTAAATTGAGTCAGCTTCATGGGATACAAAATGTGGCTCTGATCTCCCCTGTCCTGGGGTGGGGGGTTCTGATTAGTCAGCTACTTACTCAGCCAGAAACATAACCCAGCTGTAAGAAGCACATTAACCCTTCCCTTACAGCTTGCTGCCACCTTGGGAAAGCTGCTCCCTCCGCTCCATGTGGTAGGGTTTGTCGTTTTGCTGAGTGTTGTATTACGCTGTAGATTCCATGGTCAGCACAGAGGTTGTACTCTTCGGTCTTTCTAGAAGAAAGCCTTTGCGACAGGCACTGTGGTCCTTCTCTGTGTCCCTGGACTTCTGTGCCTCACCCTTCCTTTCCTGCAGTTGTTGCCTGGTGACACTTACAAAGCTGATTGAAAGCTCTGCAAAATGTACCCAGGGACTTAATCATAGAGGCAAACAACCGCTGATGTTGTCCTTGTGGGCGGGTTGCCCGCTGGGACTTCCTCTTTTGTGCCTTTGGCCAGGGGCACACCTGGGCATGTCTGGGGACAGAGCAGGGACACAGACCCGAGCGCAGAATGGAGTTCCCTGGGCAGCAGTGCAGCAGAACCCGACTCCGCACTCACTGTGCAAGCGAGTTCCCACCCGTGTCATCTAGAAAGCATGAAGGCTGATCCGGGCCACTCTGGGGCTTCCTTTTCCTAGCCACACTTTGTTGCCTGTCCCTGTGGCTCTTCTGAGCATCCCATACTCAGCAAGTGACTTCCACGTTGTGCTCGCATCGGAATACCAGTGGCTTTCTTGCCTGTGTGACTCTTGTAAAGGCTGTGCCCTGGAAATGCTATAAAGTAAAAGCCCCCTGGGTTGACCATGAAATCCACCCATATAATGAAAGTCTCCATAGAACCAGGCCCCTGCTTATTACGGCATCCAGTTCCCCCCTCCGCAATGGCGTTCCTCCAGAGAACACTGCCAATATGTCTCAGGCTAGCCAGAGTTCCCTCCTTTAGTGATGAATAGAGGGGCCTGGCTCCTACCCTGTGTAGGGAAAGTCTGGGCTTTCCTGATTGGTCCTCCCTAGCAGAGTCTGTCCTATGTAAGCGCCCTGATGAGCCTCTTCCAAGTGGGATTTGGAGTGTGAGGACTATGGGTTGTATTTTTCCAGAAACAAGAGGAAGATCTCCCTGCTCATTTGCAACTCTGGGACTGTTGTTTTTTCTCTCCACAAGACACATTCTCTTCCCTTGGCTCTCCAGCTGGTCACATTGTGCTTTTCGAAGAGTCTTTCTGATTGCTGTGGGAGCCAGGCCACCCTACCTCAAGCTTGGCTGCAGAAACAAAGAAAGGAGATTAAACATCCAGTTTGCTCATTTCCTCTGGTGGAGACTAAGTGATACCTTTTCATAAAAAGACCTCTCTCTTCAGGGATCATTAATTAGACAAATGGCTTTGTGCTCAGCAGTCCCAATAAGTGCTGTTTACTTACTACTGGAGAAGTGTCTGGTGGCAGTGAATGAGAGGAGACAATGTCGCTTTACAGCATGGAGCAAATATCAAGGCTGCAGACATGGGAGAACAAGTGTGCCCAAGCACAGAGTCTGTTTCCTCAGCACAACTGATACTTAAGATAACCTCTCCCACTCTAAAAGAACAAATAGTTACCTTCCCAACAAATCCTGATGGTTTGGACACTGTACTTCCCAGGAAGAGAGTACATGGTCTTTAACAATATACTCTTTTTTTCTTTTAATTTTTATTTTTGTTTGGCAGAGAGAAGAAAGAGAGAGACAGAGAAAGAGGGAGAGAGAATGGGTGCCCCAGGGCCTCTAGCTGCTGCAAATGAACCTTGTGCAACTGGCTTATGTGGGAGTTGGGGAATTGAACTGAGGTCCTTTGGCTTTGCAGGCAAGTGCCTTAACCGTTAAGCCATCCCTCCAGCCCAACAGGATACTCTTACATGTGACCATCAAAGTACATGTATGGAAATTGTGAGCTTATGCTAAGTGTCTGTCTCTACTGAGAAAGTACCTACTCATCAGTAATAAGACTTGAGGCATCCTCCATTTTCCTTATATCCTAAAAAAGGAATTTAAAAGTATCTCACCTTAAAAAATATCTGGTTTTGTGTATTTTGTATGCATGTACATTTTTCTACAATAGGTCATTTAGTAACTAGATTTGACTTTTTTTTTCACAGACAGCGGATTACTGGTTCCAAGAGATCAGGCAAGGATTGATAGCACAGGGCCATGAGGGCCTTTGGAGGGAGGAGGGGTCATATCTCAAGCATGGTGGTGGTTACATGACTAAGAATTTGTCAAATCTTATACTTGATAGTGTCAATTTTACTGCATGTAAACTCATACTTTGGTAAATATGACTTTTAAAGCAAAAGGAAATGTTCAAATGACAAACATGGTCTTCAGTTACGATGTTTTAAAGCATTGAAGAGTGAAGAAAACTAGGCAGGAAAGTTGCATGACACTGTGCATCAACAGACTTGTGTCCGTCTTACCTAGAAAGCCAGCAGGCATGTGTGAGATGAGTGGTGGCCGAAGGCGCCACACGAGGGTCACCGTGCTGCTGTGTGCGTGGAGGGGAACAGATCTGGATCGCGAGGACTGGCATATAAGCAGGTTTGTGCCCAGCTCTTTCCACAAGGCCGTCGGGTGTTATCTGAGATGAGTGCTGGCCGAAGGCACCACGTGAGGATTATGGATCTTTCAGGGGCAGGGGCTAAGTAGATTTGCATCTTGAGGACACAAGAGATTATGATCTCTCTCCTCCATTTCTTTACCTCATCAAATCAGTTTGCATTTGAACATACGCAGAACCCCATATGGCTTCTACTATCTGGGGTCTTTTTGTACTTCGATAATTTTCATACAAGTAACTAATATATTTTGATCATTATCCCCTCCTGTAATCTTCTCTTGTCCCCTCCATCCTGTTTCCCTTTCACCAACCCCTTCTTCTTTCCAACTAGTCTCTTTTCTACTTTGATGTCTTTTTCTCCCCCTCATCCACAATCCATGATGGGTCCAACATTGTGAAGGTCTTGTGCAGATAACAACGATGGCTGTAGGGTCATAAAGCAGTGACTATACTACGTCCTGAAGCTCTGCACAGCACTTCTCCCCACCCTCTGGCTCTGACACTCTCCGCGCCCTCTTTGGCAGTGCTCCCTTGCCTTGGAGAAAGTGATACAGATGTCTTATTTAGCATTTTCTCCAGAAACAGCCACTGCTCTGTGCTCAGAGCGTCCATGGATGGACTGTTGACCGTTCTGATTAAGGCTGCTAGAGAACACTTTGTTCTTGTCACATCCCTCATGTCCATCAAAAGGCGTGCACATGAGAATATTTGTTCATTCCTTCTCAACAAACATTTATGGAATAATTGTTCATTGACTACCTTCTCTAATGGGCACTGTGCTGGATCCTGGGCCATTTCAATGAAGGGCACAGCTCACCGAAGGACTTTGTATCAAGGGGTGAAGCAAGGAATCAAATGCAATGCTATGGCTGGATACAAGTTTAGAGATCATTCCCAGTGTGTCTGCGTTCCTGAGGAAGTTGTAGCTTGGTTAAGACATCTCCTTTATTAGATGAGTTAATCTAAGCACCTGGGGTCATGTTTTGGAAGAAATGGCGTGAGGAGTAAAATACCACATGACTGAGAGAAAAGCTATTCCCACTTCATATCGTGCCTTATATAAGCCACAGGACTTTACACAAATCACTGAACTACTGTGTGTGTGAGACAGCGAGAGAGGGAGAGATGTTAACGTGTGTGTTTGTGTGTGTGTGAGAGAGAGAGACGTTCATGTGTGTGTTTGTGTGTGTGTGTGCGAGAGAGACGTTCATGTGTGTGTGTATGAGAGAGAGATGTTCGTGTGTGTGTGTGTGTGTGTGTGTGTTTGTGTGTGTGAGAGAGAGAGAGACGTTCATGTGTGTGTGTATGAGAGAGAGAGAGAGACAGAGAGAGACATTCATGTGTGTGTATGAGAGAGAGAGAGATGTTCGTGTGTGTGTGTGTGTGTGTGTGTGCACGCGCACATGCATGTGGAGGCCAGAGGATGACCTCAGGAATGCTGTTCACCTTTTGTGAGACAAGGTCTCTCTCACTGGCCTGGAGCTCATCAGGAAGGTTGGACTGTCTGGCCAGTGAGGCCCAGAGACCCTGTCTCTGCTGCCATAGTGCGGGCATCACAAGTACGTATCGGTGTGGCCATCATCTTCTGTGTGGGTCTCCAGGGATCACATTCATGTCTTTGGCTTGCAAAGCAAGCACTTTACTGCCAAGCTCTCTTCCGGCTCCTCCAAACCATTTAACTCATATAAACAATATAAACAAAGTTACCTTGTGCAACAAAAAGCACCACGTAAGTTTTAGACATTACTATCAGGAAGCCTTATGCAGTGTACTGTGTGTGAGTAGACTAAAGGGAGATGCTAAACTGTGTGAGATGGGGCCTGGTTGTAGGAAATTGAAGGGTAGATCTTGATCCTGACCCCTTTCTTTCTCTCACCCTTCCTTTCTTTCTTCCTTCCTTCCTTCCTCCTTCCTTCCTTCCTTCTTTCTTACTTTCTTTCTTTCTTTCTTCTTTCACTTTTTTTCTTTGAGAGACAGAGAAAGAGGCAGAAAGAGAGAAAGATAGAATGGGCACTCCAGGGCTTCTAGCCATTGCAAACTCCAGATGCATATGCCAGATTGTGCATCTGGCTTTACGTGGGTACTGGTGAATCAAACCTGGGTCCTTTGGCTTTGCAGACAAGCACCTTGACCACTGGGCCATCTGTCCAGCCCCACCTCTGGCTTCTCTCTATTGCTGTTTCTTTGCTTTCTGGCCCACCAAGGGGTGAGCAGCTTTGCTCCTCCATGCTCTTCTGCTAACATGATCTGCCTCACCATGTCCAGAAACAACAGAGCCAGTCAACAAGGGCTGATGCCTATGAAACAATGAGGTAAAGGCAACACTTCTTCCTTTAAAGTTTTTCTCTCAGGCATTTGTCACATTGACAGCTGACTGACAGTGCAATTCCTCACAATCTATTACGTAAAGATTTAGAGCTGACCTTTGTATTTCATCCATGATTGAATATTATTAAAGGATAAATGTTCTTTTGTCAAGAGCAAAAAAGCCCTCTAGTTTCATGTTCATTATGAAAGAACAATTTAGAACAATAGACAATAAAGACATGGATAAATAACACTTAGGTAAATGATAAAATACAAAGCAATAATTATAGAACAAAAAGTAGAATTAAAGGGGAAAAATTAAAGCAGTATGGGTTATTTATTTATTTGAAAGAAGGCCTTGATATGAAGCCCAGGCTAGTCCAGAACTCACCACGTTGCTCAGGCACGGCCTCAGGCTCATGGTCCTCCTGCCTCCACCTCCTGAGTGCCATGTTCTACAGGTGTCCACACCACAAGGGCTAAATCGATCTATTTTAAGTGACACAATTGTGTATCAGTAGTGGGATGCTTGTCTACCGTGTTCAAGGTTTTGGATTCAACCCCCACTACCACCAACAAAAAGGGATACAATTAATCAGTAAGGTGATGGTTACCATACACATAAAATAGGAAACAGAACAAGTAAGCAAACTTGTTAGAAATGACAGGAGAGCTTTTTTTCATTTGCAAGAAACTTAAACTCATCTCTCCAAACTAGACAAAAGTAAAAGAAAAATTAACGAAGATGTAGGATGTAATATACAGGACTATACAGTGTAGTTTTTATATATTTGGATTATTTCTTCCTCAAATCTAGTATTTACTATGCATTAGGCACTATTCTAAATGCTTTATAAAAATGAACTTATTTAATGCTCAACACAGTGATATAAGACATTTTATAAATGGAGGAACCCAGACATGGAAAAGCTAAGTTGATGAAGTCACACAGCTATGTAAGTGGCAGGTGTGTGCTGTCCTTATGCTGTTAGTGCCCATATCAAGAGACTTTTGCATCCTGTTGTGACGGCTTTGGCGTCTCCTTATTTGGTTCTTATCTGCTTCCTAGCTTAAGGGAAGATGACAGTTCACAACCCTTATAGTAAGGAAGGGTGATGCAATTAGTTGTAGGCAGAAAAAGATTCATTATCACCAGTGAGTTAAATGTCAAAACAACCAAAAGCAATCATTCTGTCTCAAAATGATCTCTTTTAGTGACAGCAAGATCATAAATGGAACTGTCCTAAATTCTTGAGTGACCACTCAGAATCACATGGAGAAGGACTGCCCTGGAGGGTTACTTAGTGCATGTTGAACTAGAGTGAGAAAGAAATCTTGATTGTATTAGCATAATAAGGGAAAATCGGTCACTGTAGGATGGCTTGTTCTATTCTTGGTAGTAGATGTTAGTCTACTAATGGGACATAAAACTAGATGACATGATGAGTCACAAGGAACCTCTTAGTAAGTTTCCCTGAGGAGAAATCATACTGGAATATTCTCTGTCTCCTGTGTAGTGAAACAGGAGAAAAAGAATATCTGCACTTTTAGATGGGGGTCTCACTATGTTGTCAGTCTGACACAAGCGATCGTCCTCCTTGCTTCAGCCTCCCACATAGCTGGGACTATAGGCATGTGCTACTGCCTCTGGCCATGCGCACAAGTTGGGAGGGGTGGAGAGAGGAAAGGAGGGAGAAAAAGGAGGAAGATGAAGAAGAGAGAAGAGAGAGAAAGGGGATAGGGGATAACCACATGAAAAATTTAATTAATGATAATTTTCTGGGAAAATAATAAGTCCTAAGTTGAACAGAGGAAGAGGTAGCAAACCTTAAAAGGCTAATACATTGAGAATGTGGTTGAAAAAGTCCCTCCATCTCTATCTCAAAGACATTTCTGAATTAATTTCACAGAGACAACAAAACCCTGTCAGCAAACTGGATGAGAGCTGTCACACACATAAAAGCAAAACCACAGGCCAGCCTCACCTATTAACATGGATGCAAACAGTCTAGATAAAATCCCAGCACCACACTGAAATGTATTTAGAATACATGTGAAAGAATTATGGCGAAGTTGAATTTATCCTAGAAAGGCAAAGATGATTTATCGATAGAAAAAAAAAGAACTATCCTGTCATTTCAATAAATTTACTCATTTGATCAAAATTAACATTTATTTCAGCAAAAAACCTTTATAATCAGAAACAAGATTTCCTAACATGATACCTATACTAGACAAAGCTTTCAGTTGAAATATTGGAAGCATTCCCCTTAAAACTGGGAAGAGAACAGGATGCTGTTGCATGTTATCCTAAAAGCCCCACCGAATACAATACTCTAAACTGCTACAAGGCCTAAGTACTCAAAAGAAAGGATTAAATGCTATTACTTTTTATTGCTTATTTTTTAAACTTTATTTTTGTTTATTTGAGAGAGAGAGAGAAAGAGGGAGAGGGAGAGAGAAATAGGTAGAGAGAGGGAGAGAGAGAATGGGCACGCCAGAGCCTCCAGTCACTACAAACGAACTCCAGACACATGCCCCCCCTTGTGCATCTGGCTTACATGGGTCCTGGGGAATCAAACAGAGGTCCTTTAGCTTTGCAGGTAAACGCCTTAAGCACTAAGCCATCTCTCCAGCCCCAACTTGTGTATTTTTAATTAACCTTTTTCTTTTTTTTTTCTTTATTAGTTAGTTTTGTATTCAGCAAATACAGTCAGTTTGGTACCATTATTAGGCTCATCCATGACCTACTCCCTCCCCTTGGCCCCTCCTTTTTGAGGTATATGGGTCATGCATTGTGGAGTTAGCCCACAGTTATGGGTAAGATAAATGTCTCTGCATATCATGACCCAACATGTGGCTCTGACATTCTTTCCAGCCCCTCTTCCGCAAAATTTCCCTGAGCCATGTTGGGTTCATTTTTGGTCTGCTTCAGTGATGAGGTGCTAACCTTTTTCTTGTAAAATAAAACATAAAGAAAAAACTGTGAGACAAATATACATCTTGGAATTATTAAAAAGAAAATACTCAATATATCCCCTAGCTCAAGAATAGAACATTCTGGTCATCCAGAAGCTTCTCTATATGCCCTCTCTGTCACACCTTTTGCTTTATCCCTAAACAATATTCAGTAGTCTGAAACGTGCCATGATTGTTCTCCAAGTGTGTTTTCAGGTATGATTACATACCTATAAAGCCAGGGGACTTATCTGCCCGACCTCTTAGAATGAAGAATGGCAGTAGTGGGGACCTGACGTTGCCTGCTTCCCTAATTCATCCTCTTCTGTCTTGCTACGTCATTCTATCTCTAGTAGCTCTTATCTTTAAAAGCAAAAACAAAAAATTAAAAATTGTCCTTTATCTCCCGGTCTTGTACAGCCACTCATGCACACAGACATCTGAGCTTCCTCCTCAGCCTCCAGCTTCAACAGAGCCCCCGCTTCCAGTGCCGCCCACAGCCATAACCAATCTCCATGAGCTCAGCTTAGAACTGGGAGGACAGAGAAGGCAACGATTTGGTAGTCCCCCTCAACTTCAGCATAAAAGACTGGGATGTAAAAACAAACAAAAAATTCTGTGGTACAAAACTACCTTAAATGAATTTAAAGAAAAATCGGAGGCTTTGGTGTCAGCAATACATATAACAGAGTTAATATCTATAACAACTAGAGACCACATGTGTATGGATCAGTAAGAAAAAATAACCCGAGTTAGGAATGGTGACACACATCTGTAATCCCAGCACTTCAGAGGCTGAGGCAGGAGAAGACTTGAGTCCAGGAATATATATATGTATGTATGTATGTATATATGTACACACACACACACACACACATATATATATATACATTTGTTATTTTTTTTTCAAGGTAGGATCTCACTCTAGTCCAGGTTGACCTTGAATTCACTATGTTGTCTCAGGGTGGTCTTGAACTCACAGCAATCCTCCTACCTCTGCCTCCTGACTGCTGGGATTAAAGGCGTGTGTCACCACGCCTGACTATATTTTCTTTATTTATTTATTTGACAGAAGAGAGACAGAGAGAATGGGCATGCCAGAGCCTCCAACCACTGCAAACGAACTCCAGATGCATATGCCCCCTTGTGCATCTGGCTTAAATGGGTCCTGGAGAGTCGAACTGGGATCCTTCGGTTTTATAGGCAAACATCTTAGCCTCCCAGCCGTCTCTCCAGCAACTTTTGAGACCAGTCTGAACATAGTAATACCATCTAAAGTAACAATTTAAAAATGTCCCGATTGAAAAATGAGCAATGACATAAGAAACTTACATTTAAATACATGTCTAAAACGATTCTCAGCTCAACTAATAGTTGCAAAAATTCAAATTAATTATGAGTTATCTTTAGTAGTCAGATTGCCAAAAGCTAAAGACGTCAATGACGTCCACAGCTGATAAGGATGAAGGTGCTATTTTATATTCTTTCAAGTAGGAATGCCAGTTGGTACAATTTTTTTGGAAGGTGGCCAGGTGTTATTCCACAACAGTTCTACAGAACTTCTAGGACACATATACATCATATACATATACATATACATGTATGTATTTTTGAGGCATGGTCTCATTATGTGGCCTTGAACTTGCAGTCCTCCTGCTTCTGCCTTCTGGCTGGGATTACAGACATATGTCACCATGTCCAGCATATACACACACATTTGAATATGAACGTAAGTTCTATCATTCATTAGCCATTAATTCATTATTTTTATTTTCTTATTTATGTCTTGAGATGGAGTCCTAATATGTTGTCAAGGTTGTTCTTGAACTCCTGGGGCTAAATCTTGCCCCAGTGTCCCAGGTTACTGGAACTACAGCTGTGAACCATCACTCACTACCTGCCAGCATTGTTGAGCTAGCCAGGAGAAGGTGAATCCTGGCTACCCCAGGGCTGGCAGATAGTTATACAGTAGTTTCTCAACAAATACCTGCCGAAAGCTGAACATGAACCAACATCTGTCTTTTCTTAAGCAGGGACGTCATAAACAAAAACTCATAAAAATCTCCCTGTGCCTCATTTTCCTTATTCACAAAATAAGAATAGTAGTTGGTGTGGTGGCACACACCTTTAATTCCAGCACTAGGGAGGCAGAGGTAGGAGGATCATTGTGAGTTCAAGGCCAGCCTGAGACTACATAGTGAATTCCAGGTCAGCCTGGGCTAGAGGGAGACCCTACCTCAAAAAAAAAAAAAAAAAAAAAGAAAGAAAGAAAGAAAAAGAAAAAAAAAAGAAATGAAATGAAAGAAAGAATAGTATTTAGCTCATGGGATTATTATACAGCTTGAAAGAAGAGCTGGGAATGAATGAAAGCTGTATGTGCCCTGTGATTTGAGGAACATACACATCAGGTGTGATGGCACATGTCTGTAATCCCAATTAAGTGTAGGCTGAGGCATGAGGATTGTGAGTTCAAGGCCAGCCTGGGCTGTAGATCAAGACCCTGCCTCAATCCGCCCCTCCAAAGACATCCATAGTCAGCCATGCTATTGATAAATTACTAAATTACTGATACATGTAACATGAATGTCAAAGCATTATGTTAAGAGCCAGGAACCAAAGCCCTGTAGACTTTGTTGAGTCTACTTTTCTTGTTCCAGAGAAGGCAAAACGACAGGGACAGAAATCAGTTCTGTGATTTCCAGGGACAGATCATGGGGGAGGATTGAGACAAAGGACTATTGAGGGGTGATGAAGATGTTTTAGAGCCAGGCATGATGGCGCACACCTTTAATCCCAGCCCTTGGGAGGCAGAGGTAGGAGGATTGCCATGAGTTCAAGGCCACCCTGAGACTACGTAATGAATTCCAGGTCAGCCTGGGATAGAGCGAGAGCCTATCTCAAAAAAACAAAAACAAACAAACAAACCAAAAAAAAAAAAGTGGGATTAAAAAAAGAAGAAGATGTTTTATATTTGATTGCTTGGTGGTTACACATTATGTCAAAACACAAAACTGCACACCTCAAGAAAATGCATATTAAGCTGGGCATGGTGACTCACACCTATAATCCCAGCACTTGGGAGGCTGAGGCAGGAGCACTGCTTGTGAGTTCAAGGTCAGCCTAGGCTCCAGAGTAAGTTCAGGCCATCCTGAGACAGAGTGAGAACTTGTCTCAAAAAAGACAATCCAGTGGCTATTGCTGTGTATAATTTATATAATCTGTTAATAAACCTGACTTCAAGAATTAGAGAAAAGGATATTCTACAATACAAGGTGTTGCTTACAGTTGGCTCTTGATATGCTGGGGGTACACATCTGCTGATTCAGCACCCCTGGATTGAAAACCACCTGGCGGGGGTGGTGATTATCTTTGTACTGATTTTTTTTTTTTTTTGTCATTGTTCCCTAGGCAATACAGCATAACTGTTTACATAGTTTTTTTTTTTTTTTCAAGGTAGGGTCTCCCTCTAGCCCAGGCTGACTATGCAGTCTCAGGGCGGCCTCGAACTCATGGCGATCCTCCTACCTTTGTCTCCCAAGTGCTGGAATTAAAGCCACCACGCTCCCGCTACTTGCATAGCTTTTAAATTGCGTTGGGTATAGTAAGTCAGCTAAGGATTTAAAGCCTGCAGAAGGATGCGCACATTTTTATAAAATTCTGTATAAGGGCCCTGAGCATTCCTACATTTTGGCCAGTGTAGGTGTCCTGGGACCAGTCCCCCCAGGTTACTGGGGGATGACCCTGTAGCCCTTTGGGATAGCATTTCGCGAATTTAGCACTCCATCAGTAAATAATCCATTCCAAATACTTGGCTGCCGCGTCACGTCCACGCGGCATGCAAGGTGATTGTCTGTGGACACAGCACATTCATTTGCTTGTAGCTTTCAACCTTTTCTTTTTGAATCACCGGAGTGCTGAGCACGTCCCCTCGAAAGTGGTAAGGAATGAGTCGGAGAGAACGATGGCGGTCAACCCAGGAGCCCAGGGGTGTGTAGGAGGCAGGGGCATTCCCGCTGTGGTCTCCCACCGTGGGGGCGGTCCAAGCCCACGGGAGGGCATTACGTCAGTCACAGACGGACTCGGGGTTTGGTTGGAAGCCCTCGCTTGTTTAGAATTACTCAGACTTCCGTGCTAAGGATGGGTCCACGCTGGCTTAATTAAAACGCCGCGCAAACAGACCTGGGCTGCGGTCGGCCCCTGGAGTCAGCTGGGGGCGCCCCCGCCCCGCCCCGCCCCGCCCAGCGCTGCTCTCTTCTCATTGGTTCCCGCCGGGGAGCGCCCGGCGCCCATTGGCCGCCCCGCGCCCGCTTCTTCCATAAGAGTCGGCGGGCGGGCGCGCCGGGCCGACCCCGCGGACCAGCGCCCAGGTGAGTGGGCGGCGTGTCTCCGCCCGCGCCGCTCCCGGCCTTAGGGTCGTGGGGGGCGCAGAGGCACCCCGCGCGAAGAACCGGGCCCGCATGCTTCTTTCCTCCAAGCCTCTTTTGGGTGGCAACAGACGGTATTTGGGGAAACCGCTGGTTGCAAGGAAGCCTGTGACGTGGATAGTTTTTACACTTTGGATCCTGGGGGTCACATTCAAACCCAAGCCCGTGTGACTCCCAAGTCAGCAGAAATATACACTCACCTTCTCCCTTCCCTTTCCGTCTAAGACAGCTTCCCTCCCTCTCCCGGTGCCCCCGTCCGAAAGGGGAGACTTGCAGGCTCCTTGGACCACTCCAGAGGATCCGGCGCTGCTTGCCGAAAAGTCGCGGGTCCTCGAGGGTCACCTCGTGCACAGTCCAGGTAAGCTTAACCCCTACTAACTGATTTTTCAGAGTTTTGAAGTGAACTCCCCATTGGTGCTCTGATTTTGCTCTCTTGGAGAGGGGAAGTATGTGCCTGTCAACCCTCGAGGGCAGAATTTTAACTATCTATGTTCCTGCGAAGTTATGATCAGTGGTTCAGTTTGTAATTAATTTGACCATGTGGAGATGCATCCTTTCCTGCCAGTTCCCTTATTTCCTGCAGTGACGTTTTAAATTTGTATTTTCTTTTGTGTTTCATCTCCACTTTCATTTGTATTCCTACCCCCCTCCTGTTTAGGAAAGAAAGCCCCGGGAGATTCTCTGCACAGCAGTCCTCCTTATAGCTTAACTCGTGTCTTCAAGCAATGGTGTTCAGTCATGCTTGTGGTTCCTAGATGGAAAAAATATAAGTTTCACTTCCTACCGATTAAACTGGGGAGCTGGTCAGTGTAAACACCTTGACCATAGTCTACCAAGGGGAGCTCATCGCCTGACCTTGGTATGTCTTCTGTCCAGGGCTGTGTCCTGCACACTGGTGCATCTTTCCTCGGGTGAGGAAGGGCAGTAGGAGGCTTCCTCCCTGACTTTGAGGTTGAGCAGGGAGCCTTTCAAGAAAAGAGGAAAAGGACTAGCTGGCATTGTTTCAGTCAGGGTGTCACTTTAAATTATATATATGTATATACACACACACACACACACATATATATATAACTTCTTAATGAGGCATTGATTCCAACAAATGTGTCTCAGTCATTTTGTAGCCTTTTATTTTTCGAGGCTGTTCGTGTGTGTGTGTGTGTGTGTGTGTGTGTGTGTGTTTTGGGGGGTCTCCTCCAGGGGGAGGAAAGGGGAGAAGGGAAAGGCATATCAGAGAAAATACTGAGGTTGTGGAAAGGCCTTTGAGATTGCTGAGTGCAGGAAAGAAGAGCTGCTGCCTCTTAAGCCCAGGTACAGGGTGTTATGAACACGTGGCGTTACCCTAGAGACTGCTTTCACCCAGTTCACCCCAAGAATGTTCAGAAAAGCATAAAGATGTGCCACAATTTCAGAGACTTCGTTGTACGTATGTTTCCATCTCCTCTAGTGATGTGGCCATGGACAGGTTGTTTTCTCTAAGCTCTGGTTTTCTCATGGGTAAACTGGATATCATTTCCATCCATTTCCATGAGAATAACTGGAATGATTCTTTTGAGTGTTATTGTAGACATTTGGCAGATTCCAGTTCTCTTTTTAAAGTTATTTATTTATTTATTTAAGAGAGAGGGGTGAGGGAGGGAGACAGATAAAGAGAAAGAGAATGGGCACTGTAGGGCATCCAGCCACTCCAAATGAACTCCAGATGATTGTGCCACGTTGTGCATCTGGCTTACATGGGTCCTGGGTAGTTGAACCTGGGTCCTTTGGTTTTGTGGACAAGTGCCTTAACTGCTAAGCCATCTCTCCTGTCCTAAAGATGCCTTTAAACACATCCTCAAGAAAGCTTTCTAAATAGATAGCAGAATAGTTAATGTAGTCACTTTCATCTAGTACCACTGGTGGTTTTTTTTTAAACTCCAATGCTGAGGATTAAACCCAGAGTTTTTGTACATACTAGGCAAGCGTTCTGCATCGCCATTCTTTTCCTGCCAGATTTCAGTAAGATGATTTTTGTTTTGTTTTGTTTTTCGAGGTAGGGTCTCACTCTGGTCCAGGTTGACCTGGAATTAACTGTGTAGTCTCAGGTTGGCCTTGAACTATCGGTGATCCTCCTACCTCTGCCTCTCAAGTGCTGGGATTAAAGGCGTGTGCCACCACACCTGGCTAGGATGATGTTTTTAGTGCCTTCTTCATTGATTTTTATTAGTTATTTATTTATTTGCAAGGAGAGAGAAAGAGGATGAATATGGGAATGAGTGAGTCAGGGTTTCTTGCCCTGCAAACTCTAGATGCATACAGCACTTTGTACATTTGGCTTTACGTGGGTACAGAGAAACTGAACCCTGACCACTAGGCTTTGCAAGCAAGATCCTTTAGCTACTTAGCCATCTCCCCAGCCTCGTCATTGGTTTATTATTAACTATGCAGCATCGAATGGTGGTGTTTATGTGCAGAGTCTGTGCCAGGTACTGGGGACACAAATGTTAAGTAAAAGCAATGGGACCCCTGTCACCATGCAGCTCCCAGTCTCGTTCGACAGAGAAAAGTCAGATGCTCACTAAATGAAGCTCCGACTGCAGCTGTGACTGTCGTTGAGAACTGGAGGGCTGTGGTCTATGCTAACCAAGACAGAAGGGAGTTGCCCTGGGAGGTCAGGTCAGACTCCCATGCTGTCACCATCCTGCTTGCCCTAAGGAGTGATGCTACCAGCTTGGGTCAGTTAGTGGAGCAGGTGAAAGGCAGTGGACACAGTTGTGTCATTTAAGGTTGTTACACGCAATCTCTGTGAGAATTATACCACAAACTAGAAAATTGTGAAGGGTTAACTAAGAATAAATCTTCAACGTGGAGGCTGGGGAGGGAGCTCAGCCTGCAAAGTGCTTGCCTCATAAACATGAGGACACGAGTTCAGTCCCCAGAGCCCATGTGGAAAAGCTGGGTGTAGTGGTGACTGCTTGCAGTCTTGGTGCTGTGGAGGGGGAGACAGACAGGAGCTTGCTGGCCAGCTAGTGTAGCTTAATTGCTGGCTCTAGACTAGTGAGAGACTTTGGTTCAAAAGGTGTACAGTGTACCTGAGGATGACACCTGAGGTTGTCCTCTGAATTCCACATGTACATGCACATATGTGAGTATGCATATACATCTATGAACATGTATATACATGTGCATTCCACATGCACATTAATTATTTGATGTGTTGTTTTCATTTAGTAAACCAAACTTTATTTCTCAAGTGTGAATCTCTTAATTGAAAATCACCAATTCAGAGTTTTCACTTCCTACTTTTATCCCCTAAAATTTCTGTACCCCTAGTTTATAATCATGTAGCACTTGTAGGCTAATATTGAAAAGGCTCCAAGACCCATGTTGGAGGGGCATTCCATGGCAGAAAGAGAAGGAGACACATAGTACCAGAATTCTGCTGGGATATCAGCTATCCTTGCCCTTGAGGTTATAAAAGAAATAGTCTTGTTACTGCTCTGGAATGCTAGGACACAGGATATATACAAATAACATGTTTTGGGAAGCTACTCAAGACCCAGTATGAGGAAGTACTGAAATTGTGATGGGCAGCGAGGTAGATGTTCAAAGAGGAAGAGTCCTCAGCACCAGGCTGTGTTAACCAGGAAGACTGTGAGGAGATGGTGGGCTTGGCCAGTGTCCTGAAAGAGAGAGTGGATTAGAAAGAAGAGAAAAGCAGCTACTAACATGTAGTAGGTCCCTGCTACACTCTAGGCACTGTGTCAGGTGGTGTCTTGCCTTCCTTGGTTTTGCACAGCCTTGCAAAGCACATCTGCACTTCTGGGTTTTGTAGACGAAGAAGCAGAAACTTGGAGAGTCTCCCATGCCCCGAGTTATCCAGCATGGTGGAGTTGCACGACTCTGTACTTACCGTTTGTCTGTGTTTTCATATTTAAGTCTTAGAGTTTCTTCAGAGTCACTATGATTGAAGACAATAAGGAGAACAAAGACCCTCCCCCAGACAAGGGAAGAGCAACTCTCATTTTTTCCTTAAAGAATGAAGTTGGAGGACTTATAAAAGCACTAAAAATCTTCCAGGTATGGACTCTCCATATTTCTTCATAAAGCCCTTCCAAAGTGAGTCTCAGAAGTTATAGCTTAAGTGTTGGTACATTCCTTGGAGATAGTCTACAGAAATTCTTAAGAACTAGCATTTCTACCACATTTGCTCAGTGCTAACAAACAGACAGGTGATGGAGCAGCTCAGGAAGAGTAGATGCAAATAGCTACAAAGAAATGAGAAGATGTGATGCCTGGGCCTCAGCTACATAGAAATATCTCATATTTAATGGTACATGATCATATCCTATTAATGGTATATTTGTTGGTATTATTAATAATATACTTAATGATTGTTCAGATAGCTAACTAGCAGTGATTCTTCAATTATATCATTCTCTACTGTCATAACTTCAATGCATTTGGTCCACAAGTACATCTTTAGTGTGAGGATAAATTGCTATAAAGTGGGAAACTTTGTCATAATGACTCTCAAATATTCATATTTGAAGAATATTTTTGTTTATTTTTAAGAGAGGGGAGGGAGAGAAGGAGAGGGGAGAAGAAGAGAGAAAGAGAATATGGGCATGCCAGAGCCTCTTGCACTGCAAATGAACACCAGACACATGCTGCACTTTGAACATCTGGCTTTATGTGGGTACTGGGTACTTTAACCTGTGCTGGCAGGCTTTGTAAGCAAATGCCTTTAACTGCTGAGCCATCTCCCCAGCCCAACTATAATAATCCTCCTACCTCTGCCTCCCGAGTGTTGGGATTAAAGGCATGTGCCACCACACCTGGTCCCACCTATTTATATTTTTTGACCCAGTAATTTCACTTTCATGCATCTAGCTTGATAAACTATGGGAGAGTCAGGTAGAGCATGAACGTTTATTGAGTACTTACTGTATGTCAGGGTGCTGGGTTGGGCACTAAAGGTATGGATGTGAACAATGTAGGCATGGAGCCCACCCTCACAGAGTGCATAATTCAGATGAGAAGATAGACAGTGAACAAATCGTTTGCAGTAAGCACATAACTATTTGTGTGTAAAGTGACCTGAGAGGGAAGTACCAAGTACTGTGACATCATTGAATTGGGACACCTAACCCAGTTTAAAGGCTCAGAGATACAAGGATTTGGGTATAGGAACTAAAAATTATAACAAACTGCTTATCCTAAGGTGGTTAAGCTTGCGATCTATGGAAGCAGAGCACCTGTATTCAAATCCTTTCTTTGTTGCTTATTAGCTAAGTCACGAGTGACTTAATCTCTCTACACTTTTCTATAAAATGAGAGCAAATTCTCAAGGTCACTGTTAAGAATGCTTAAAGTGCTTAGGGTAGTACAAAGTGAACAGTCAATATATTTTAACTGTCTCTTTTTATTTTTTATTTTTATTTTTTGGTTTTTTGAGGTAGGGTCTTACTCTAGCCCAGGCTGACCTAGAATTAGTCTCGGGCTGGCCTTGAACGCATAGCAATCCTCCTACTCAGCCTCCCAAATGCTGGGATGAAAGGTGTGAGCCACCATGCCCAGCTAAAGTTCACAAGGTCATCTTTATTTATTTTTATTTTTTTGAGGTAGGATCTCACTCTAGCCCAGGCTGACCTAGAATTCACTATGTAGTCTCAAGATGGCCTCAAACTCATAGCAATCTGCCTACTTCAGCCTTCCAAGTACTGGGATTAAAGACATGTACCACCATGCTCAGCATAATTTTTTATATTTATTTATTTATTTATTTATGAGAGAGAGAGAGAATGGGCATGCCAGGGCCTCCGGCCACTGGAAACGAACTCAGATGCATGCACCACCATGTGCCTTTGGTTTACATGGGTTCAGGGGAATTGAACCTGGATCCTTAGGCTTTGCAGACAAGTGCCTTAACCACTAAGCCATCTCTCCAGCCCTGCATGTTAACTATTTTTAAAGTCAAGTTCATATCCATATAACATACCATTATATAATCATTTAAAAATAGAATAAAAATTTAATATTGACAAATAATCTAGAAGAGTTTGTAATGAAAAATGTCAATCATATAGCATATGTGCAATCCTTGTAAATCTACTTCTCTTCTTTACCTCTTTGGTGCTGAGTTATAACATAAGTACTGCTCTTATACCCTTCCTTCAGTTATGAACTTTAAACATTACCCATTTTTTCTCTTATTTCTAACAAGGGTACTGATATCATCTTCCTTTGCACCTCTTCCCCTCTTCCACAAATTTGCTATCTTTGTTATATTATTATTATTATTATTGCCATCATGGGGACTAAAATTAGGGTCTTACACATGCTAGGCAAGTTCTGTGTCACTGAAGTATATCATTGCCAGCTCTTTCTACCTTTTTTTGTTGTTGTTTTTTAGAGGTAGGGTCTCACTCTAGTCTAGGCTGACCTGGAATTCACTCTGTGTTCTCAGGGTGGCCTCGAACTCACAGCGCTCCTCCTGCCTCTGCCTCCCGAGTCCTGGGATTAAAGGCGTGCACCGCCACACCCGGCCAGACTGCCTTTTTGTTACGTGAGAGGGGGAGAGAGAGAATTGGCATTCCAGGGTCTCCAGCCACTGAAATCAAACTCCAGATGTGTGTGCCCCTTTGTGCGCACGTGCAGCTTTATGCACTTGTGTCACTGTGTGTCTAGCTTACATGGAACCTGGAGGGTCAAACATGAGTCCTTAGGCTTTGCAGGCAAACCACTAAGCCATCTCTCCAGCCCTCTTTGTACCTTTAAAAAATATGTTTGTTTTTATTTGAGAGAGAAAGAGAGGGAGAGAGCGAGGGAAAACACAGGTGTGCCAGGACCTCCAGCTGCTGCAAACGAATTCCAGATGCATGCGCCACCTAGTGCACCTGCCTTAGCCACCTGAATGCTTAGATTGCAGGCATGAGTTACCATACCGAGTTTAATTTCTTTGATAACCTTGGATGCAGAGAGCTGAATCAGTCATGTTGGTGAAGTCATGTGTGCATCATTGTTACGTTCATGAACACTACATCTGCTGTGGTGTTCTTCCTGTCTTGTTTTACTGTCACTTCTCTCCCTTGCCAGGCAGCTCTCTAATGTGCCTAATGCATTGGTGTATTTAATGTGCGCTTTAGAATAGGAAGTGTTTATGTGCCCATACATTAGTAATCTATGTAAGTGTTATGGTGCCATAAACATTTTTCCCTCCCAGCATTGTGTTTTTAAGGCTCACCCTTGTGCCATGTGCACCCCGCATTCATTCTGCTAACTGCACCAGGTGCTCTGAGTCAACACCCATTCCTTTTTACTTAATCAAGTGGAGGCAACCATTTAAACTTTTAAAAATTTTTATTTATTTATTTCACAGAGAGAGAGAGAGAGAAAGAAAGAGAGAGAGAGAATGGGCATGCTAGGACCTCTAGCCAGTGCAAATGAACTCCAAGTACATGCCCTCCTCTTCTGCTTCTGGCTTTCATGGGTCCTGGGGAATTGAACCTGGGTCCTTTGGCTTTGCAGGCAAGTGCCTTAACCACTAAACCATCTCTAGCCCCCATTTCAATGTTTTTTTTTTCAAGGTAAGGTTTCACTCTAGCCCAGGCTGACCTGGAATTCACTATGGAGTCTCAGGGTGGCCTTGAACTCACGACAATCCTCCTCCCTCTGCCTCCCAAGTGTTGGGATTAAAGGCATGCGCCACCACGCCCGGCCCCATTTAAACTTTTAAAAATGTTTTACCATGTGTGCACGTGTGTGTGGTGGTAGTGGTGGTGATGGTGTGTGTGTGGCTGTAGTAGACAGCTTCAGGTTGCTGGGATGAACTTCTAAGCCAGGCACTTATGGAGGAAGTGATTTATTGAAGCTTGCAGTTAGAGGGAAGTTCCATAACGGCGGAAGAAACTGGACCCTTTCACGGGTCCACGCTGAGAGAGAGAAAAGCAACCACCAACACACAAGCAGTAGGGATGGACCCTAAGGTCCTCCCACAGCAACACCCCCTCCCGCCAGGCAGCTGGAGACCTAAGTTACAAGCTTGGATAAAACTGTCTGTAGCTACCAGGGGACATCCATTCACACCGCCACAGCGTGTGCACACGTACATGCTCACGCAGTGCCCGTGCACTCGCCTGCAGCAGGGCCTGTGGACGCTGACTAGCTGTGTGGCTCTGTTCCTGTAACTGACCTGATAGAGAAGTCTCATTTTTCACTCCTAACTATTTGATACTCATTGAAGCTATTCTGTTGTATTTATCCCCAACTGTCACTGAGATTTTAATTTTGGTAGTATTCAATTTACATACTAATTTAAGGAGAATTGTAAATTTTGCATATTTTTTTTTCTCCCAAAACATAGTTTTATAATACTTACTCAAGTGATTATTTTTAAAATATTTATGGATGCATTGTTTATTGCTAAACAAACACCATAAGAAATAGATGAAATGGCGGCTGGGGAGATGGCTCAGGTGCTAAAAGTGCTTGCTTAGAAACCTGCTGACCCAAGTTCCATCCTCCTCAGCACCCACATAAGGACAGACACAAGGTTATCCTCTGACCTTCACATGCATGCTATGACATGTACACACCCATACACACATCACACACACACACACATCACACACACACACACACCTAAATAAATACCTATCATAGACAAAACGAAGTTCTCTTTCACTCCTGACCAATTCCAGGACATTATCTAACTGACTTCTCTCCTATTGGCTTAATGACAAAGTTTGTGCTCCAGCCTGAACTTCCAGACATCCCCTGTCATTCACTCTTCTTTTTCGGCCCACATTCCGTGTTCATTTCTATTTCACCTCTGCCTTTGCTAGTACACTTCCTTCAACTTGGAACCCCTCCTTTCCCTGCTACCATCCTGCTGTGCCCATTCTCTAAGCTGAACCAGAGCACCTTCTGTTCGGCTGTTTTCCCTGTTTATGAGCATCTCTGCTCCTGAATGCTCACTGTTTGCATCTCTGTGGATTAGCCAGTCTAAGTCTACATTCCTCACACATCTTTCCCATCTTTGCATTCCTCACAGCCCTTTACCCATCTGCACAGATGTTGACTCACCTATTTGCTTGCATGTGCATGTGTATAGTATGGGAGGTGGTGTGTGTGATATATGCAGATGCACATGCCCCATGCACACGCATGAAGAGGCCAGAGAGCATTAGGTGCCCCTCCTGCATTGTTCATCCACTTGCTTCCTTAAGAAGGGGTCTCGTAGTGAGTCTGGAGCTTGCCACTTTTGTAAGCCCTAAGGATTCTCCCGTCTCTGGCTCCAGGATGGGGATTACAAGCACTCATGCCCACATGCAGCTGTTAATGTTGCTGGGTGCTGGGGAACCAAGCTCAGGCACCTTGGTCTCAGGTTGCCTCAGGCCCCCATGCTTGTGTGGGAAGCACTCTTAACTGCTGAGCCGTGACTGCAGCCTCTGCATGAGAGCTTATTGAGTTATTTAGGACCATCGGCTCTATTTTGTTTAGATTAAGAACCCCACGGGTGACTACTTTTCTTTATTTTTTAATTTTTTTGTTATTTTATTTATTTGAGAACGACAGACAGAGAGAGAGAAAGAGGCAGAGATAGAGAGAGAGAATGGGCGTGCCAGGGCCTCCAGCCACTGCAAACGACTCCAGACGCGTGCACCCCTTTGTGCATCTGGCTAACATGGGTCCTGGGGAATCGAGCCTCAAACCGGGGTCCTTAGGCTTCACAGGCAAGCGCTTAACTGCTAAGCCATCTCTCCAGCCCAGGTGATTACTTTTCATGTTTGATTATTCTGGTCCCAGTGCTTTTCCTCAGATGCCCACACTGGTAAGAGAACCCAGTGTCCTTCCCTAGGTTTGCACGCACAGCACCAGAGCCCAGGCTGACACGGAAAAGGCCAAGCAGCAGCAACCTCCTGCCACGTGTGAGCACTACACTGTGGGTTGAAGCTGTTCATCTAATTTTACTCAATGCACTTTTGCTAAGGAAATTTTTATTTCACAAGAGTAATAGTAATATAGCTTCCTGAAAGCTAGCTTTATTTGTAAGAATTTTCCAAAAAAAACTTTTTAAATGCAGGAAACTTGCTTGCTTTGTTTTGAGGCAGGGTCCCATGTAGCTGAGGCTCCTTCAACTCCTAGATCCTCCACCTCTGCCTCCCAAGTGCTGGGATTGTGGGTGCATGCTACCATGCTTGGCTCAAGACTTGCAGTTTTGGGTTAAATTTCAGTTAATCCTGGCAATCCAGAGGACCTCTGGCAGATGTTGCTTTACTGGTTTTCAAAGGTATAATGGATTTTGCAAATTTTTATTCAGTTTTACATATTTGAAGGGGAATTGTTTTCCTGTTGGCAGCACTAAAAACAGCTCTCTGTCTTGGCTCATTATGACTGCATGAAGCTGGATCTTAGTGCTAATGAAAGCAAGCATCTCAAAGATGACTAACCCTTGAGGAGGATATTGTAATCTTGACCCTCTGCCTTACACAGGAGAAGCATGTGAACCTGTTACATATTGAGTCCCGAAAATCAAAGAGAAGAAATTCAGAATTTGAGATATTTGTTGATTGTGATATCAACAAAGAACAACTGAATGATATTTTTCACCTGCTGAAGTCTCATACCAATGTTCTCTCTGTGAATCCACCAGATGCTTGTGCTGTGAAGGAGGATGGTAAGTTTAAAAAGTGAAAATACTAGCCGGCCGCTGTGCACACGCCTGTAATCCCAGCACTCGGGAGGCAGAGGTAGGAGATGGCTCCACAAGCCCCCGTTGACACTTCCAGCACAATCCTCAGTTCTCTCAGGGCTTAGTGTGTAGCAGATGTTAAATGAATATTCGAATCTGCTGCGAAGGTTGGCGGTGTCCGACATCTGTGATTTGAAATCGTGACGTCGAGCATTCCCACCCACAGCAACGGGAACTTGAGAGAGCCTTGCAAGGTCACACCTATGCAGAGAGCAAGGGTGGGCAGAGGAGTCCGTATGTGAAAGCCTCCTTGTGGTTTGCTTGAGGCAAAAGACAAATGGATTAAGTTAGCCACAATTTATACTCAGTCTAATCTCTTCGGATAGTACGACAGCGTCCGGGGCGCAGTTAGGGTTGGCGTGTTCTCGCATGGCTGCGCCGCTGTTCAAACACTGACACGCCTCCTCTGGCTGGCAGAGAGCTGCTGCCCTGAATGCCTTGGCTGCCCCTTGCCTCCTGGGGCCTCTGTCGTTCAGCTCCTCCCTAAGAGCCCGCTTGCCCACCATGAACAAGGACAAGTGAGCCCCCGGGGAAGCAGGGCTGAGGGCCCTCCTGCTGTCTGTTTTGAGTGATCAGCCACTGCTTAAGTTGCTGTTAACCCAAGTATGGTAGGAAAAGCAAGGCGCTGGAGCAAGGATGGGGTTCTGGGCCTCTTCCTTCTGCTGGCAATGGGTTACATGGGTTGAATTATCTTACCTTTCTGGAGCTCGGTTACCTGATCCAAATGTATTTATTTCTAAATTTCCTCTTCCTTTTGCCTCATTTAAGGTTGTCACTTCAATTAATTTTTGTTTTTTCTTTTCCAGGTATGGAAACTGTTCCTTGGTTTCCAAAGAAAATTTCTGACCTGGACTTGTGTGCTAACAGAGTACTGATGTATGGAGCAGAACTGGATGCAGACCATCCTGTAAGAATTTGTTTTTTTAAATTAAGTCACAAAATGAATTCAGAATCAAATTAAAAATTAACTGCATGCCGGGCGTGGTGGCGCACGCCTTTAATCCCAGCACTCGGGAGGCAGAGGTAGGAGGATCGCCGTGAGTTCGAGGCCACCCTGAGACTCCATAGTGAATTCCAGGTCAGCCTGGGCTAGAGTGAGACCCTACCTCGAAAAACAAAAAAAAAAAAAAAAAAAAATTAACTGCAGCTTTTAAAATAAACGTTTTATTAGCATACATTAGCTATACCAAATAATGAATTTTGTTGTATTTTCATATGCATACAATGTACTTTGACCATAGCTATCGCATTGCCCTCTCTTGTCCCCTCTGCCCCTTCCCACCAGTTCTTTTCCTCTTCCCAAATAGTAAGGACAACTTATTTCTGAGAAAGTATGTGTTACCTACTCAATAGAATCCTAATTTAACTGAGATTTCAGGAGGCATTGGTTGACCTCCACATTGTGGAACCAAGACTAACAGTGAGTTCAACCTAACTGGCTTCAAAACATCTGTGTTATGCCTGCTACCGAGCTATCATCAGAGTTACACAAGTGTACGGTGTCTGCCTGCTACCGAGCCATCGCCAGAGTCAGTGTCTGCAGTCGGTTTATATTAAATGAGCATGAGATTTTGAAATGGGACTGAAGACAAGTCTGCGCTGCCTGGCATGATGGTCAGTTAGGCAGATGGCATGGGAAGCTGTTTCCCTGGAGCACTGTTCAGCACCACTGGGGAGGGGAGGTTAGTGAACCCAGAGCAGTAGGCTCGCATAGGGAAGCTCTGGGTCCTGGGTGGCAAGGAGGGGAGAGGGTAAAGTCATGGGGTCTCATGGGTCTGGGCCTCCCTCCCTCCTCCTGCTTGCCAGCTGGGTGAGTGGGGCCTTCTGCCACTGTGGGCAGAGGCGACCCATCCGTGTATTCTCTCACCCCACTGGGTAACTGTGGCAAAGAAGTCAGTCCTTACCCTGAAGAGCTTGCAGCCTGGTCGGGAAGCCAGCAGAGACACATAAATAGACATCTGCCAGACAATGTAAAAGTGTGTTGAATAGCATCAGCAAATTGCTTGAAAATGCCCAGAACTCTGCCAGCTGCAGCAGAGAAGGAAGAACCCCACCGGGCATTCACATTTCAGCAGAGAGGAGAGAAGGGCACTTCCGGAAGGTGCAGTGTGAGCAGAGGCGAGAACCTCCAGCACACACTGGTGAAAAGAGTCAGCCTCCCATCGCCTCCCAAATGCTGCTGAGTTTCGCCTCCTACAGACTTCTTAATTCGTTGCTTACTTGTCCCAGCTGCCACCTCCCTCAGCTGGCTTCCCTCCCTCCAGCTTTGTCGCCTTCAAGCCCATACTCAGTCAGCAGATGATCCGTGTCATGTGCCCATTATCTCTGTCTTCTTCTAAAAGCCACAAGGCTCACAGGTACATGCCAAAGAGAACCAAAAACACATGTCCAAACATGTGCACACACAGCACATGATTCATGATAGCAAAACAGGGGCAGCAACCTAGATATGCTCATCAGCCGATGAATACAGTATGATATATTGCTTAAATAGTTTTCATAAGTATAAATTGATTTTTAAATATTTTGTCTTTATTTATTTATTTGACAGAGAAAGAAGGAAAGAGAGAGAGAGAGGAAGAGAAAGAGAAAGGAAGAGAGAGAGAGAATGAATGGGCATGCCAGGGTCTCCAGCCACTGCAAAAGAACTCCAGATGCATGTGCCCCCTTGTGCATCTGGCTAACGTGGGTCCTGGCGAATCGAACCTGGCTTTCCAGGCAAACACCTTAATGGCTAAGCCATCCCTCCAGCCCCATAGGTATAAATTGTAATAAAACTCTTTTCTGTTTTTATTATCACTGTTTGTTTCTGCAGTGATAAATTCATTTGCATATTTAATAAAATCTAAGGATAGATACAGTTGAGGCATTATTTCAAATATTATTAGTTATGATTGCATAATTAGTTACAGTTCAGGCTACGCAGGCATTCTGTCTGTAAACTACACCCCCATTCCTACCATTTAATTATCAGTTGCTAGTACAGGTGAATATGACTACAGATATGGTCAAATGGTTAAGGGAAATAAAATAAAAGAGACATGTATTTAATTAGGATGGAACTTTCCCCATTCTTCCAACTTTTACCTTTGTAGTCACTACAGTCTCATTGCATATAAGGTATCTTTTATCTTTGAAGCCACTGGAGTATAAAGTTGTCATATAACACTGACATCAAAATGAAAATGGCCATAAATATCTAGACAATGCTTGCTCATAGTCAGTCATGTAGCCCCTTAAAGTAATATCTTCAGTAAAAATAATGAAGTCCTTTTGAGTATTTTATTGTCACTATTTAAAAAATGCATCTTTAATTATCAGGGCTTCAAAGACAATGTGTACCGTAGAAGACGAAAGTATTTTGCGGAGTTGGCCATGAACTATAAGCAGTAAGTATATTATAAATAACAAAATAACTGGAGTGAACTTGATGTTAGTAAGTAGAAAGTCATAGAAGTGTTGCTGTCTATTGAGTGCTAACTCAGACTAACTCTTCTTTATCTCGCCAGTGGGGACCCTATCCCCAAGATTGAATTCACTGAAGAAGAGATTAAGACTTGGGGAACCATTTTCCGAGAGCTCAACAAACTGTACCCAACCCATGCCTGCAGAGAATACCTCAAGAACTTACCTTTGCTTTGTAAATATTGTGACTACCGAGAAGATAATATTCCACAATTGGAAGATGTCTCAAACTTTTTGAAAGGTAACAAGCTGGTCAGTTTTCTTTAAGGGAACACTAAACTCTGCTTTGATCATGCGCCTTTTCAAATTTTTATTTATTTATTTTTGACAATTTCATATATGCATATAATACATTTTGATCTCCTCACTTACCCTGTCTCTTCCACTCTCACTAAAACCCTTCTGGGACTGGAGAGATGGCTTAGCGGTTAAGGCATTTGTCTGCGAAGCCTAAGGACCCCATGTTCAACTCCTTGGATCTCACATAAGCCAGATGCACAAGGTGATGTATACACAAGCTGGAGCATGTGTCTGGAGGTCAATTGCAGTGGCTGGAGGTCCTGGCATGCCAATTTCTCTCTCTCTCTCTCTCTCTCTCTCTCTCTCTCTCTCTCTCTCTCTCTATCTATCTATCTCTCTCTATCTCATAAAAAACCCTTCTTCTTCCCATTAGATCCCCATCCTAATTCCATGCCTTGTGTGTTTTTTTATCCCACGGACTTAAATTAGTATTTCTTGTATAACCATGGGTTATTTACTGGAGAATGGGCATTTCTCACTACAACACCACTAAAGGGCACGACTTCCCCTCTCCTAGCAGTCATCAACTTCCGCTATTTGCCGTGGGAGCGCGGGGTCTCATGGACACCTCCATTACATGATGAGATTGGCAGGCTCAGTCAGGTACAGGGAGCCCCACGTGCTCTGAGTCCGAGTGCAGCGCGTCTGTTGTGTCCAGGATGTGGCAGTCCACAGCCCCACTTCCCGTCCTCCTGCTCTCACTCCCTTCTGCCCTCGTGAGTTTCTTGGGCCTTGGAAGGTGTGGTTTTGGTGTCATGTTCAGGGCTGAACACAAGCTAGTCACTTATTCTTGGTTACTTTGTCATCCCTGGAACTCTATAATCATCTCTACCCATTATATAAAGAAACTCCTGGAGCCAGAGAGATGGCTTCACAGTTAAAGCACCTGCCTGCAAAACCAAAGGACCCATTCAGTCCCCTCGTTCCCACATAAAGCCAGATGCACAAGGTGGCACATGCGTCTAGAGTTCCTTTGCAGTGGCTGGAGGCCCTGGCATGTCCACTCTCTCTCTCTCTGTCTCTCTCTAATAAATAAAATACAAATAAAGTATTCTTGAAAAAACTTCTGTGTTCTAGGCTGTGAGCAGTATCAACCAATGAGAGCAAACATAGATATTTAGAAGGTAATTTGACCTGCTGTCCAATTAGCATAACCACAGTATTTTTCCTGCCCCCACAAGCCTAGGTCCCCATCCAGAGAGTTTCGGCCAGATTTACAGCACTGGCATAAATTCTCTCCTGGTTATCACAACTCTCCTGCCACTACTGCACCAGTGGATACACCTTGCTGCGTAGGTCTGGGTGTGAAGTACACAGGATCCATAGGAGAGTAAGGTTGTTCATGCACGGCAGCGTTTTTGATGGAGGCAGAAAGACATGAGAGGCCAGGATTCCCGAACACTGTCTCGAAACATTGGCTCCAGGGCTGGACACCACATTTGAAGAGGAATAATAACCCAGAGCAAGAGAAGATCACAGTGAGCAAGGTTATAAGGGAATTTAAAAAGTATAAGTGGAAGGACGCTTAGGTGTTTAACTTGGAGATGTAGGGGGCATTTATTCAATATTAACACATTTAACTATTTAGAAGCTATTTTGTTTAAATTGAAATGTTAATTTCTCATTCACCCTAGCCACACTGTAACTGCTCAGTAGTGACATGTGGCTGGTAGTTATTGTCCCATTGGGCAGCACACATAGAGAACACCTCTGTCATTGTGGAGAAGGGGCCATTAGCTAGGTGTTCTGCCCATCAGATGCGGAGAGGAACTGGATGGAAGCGGAACACTAGTGCTGCGATGGACTGGCAGGCAGGGCGAGATGGAGCATGCACATGGTGGTCTCCTGAGGGGCTGAAGCCCGACTCAGGCCTCTTGCCGGCACGTGGGCAGTCTTGTGGGGCGGGCTGTATTCCATATCAGTACATGTTGTTATTCCTTGTCCTAGTGCCTCTCCCCTTCACCACTCTTGTGGTCCCCTTGCTTCTCCCAAATAGTCTCCCTTCTGCCTTCATGTCGCCTGTGTTCCATTGTGCTGTCCTCTACCCCGACCCTCCCTTAAGATCTCTTTCTCATTGTCCACTTTCTAGTTTTGTACCTATACACACATGCATATAAAGTTAAATCTACGTCCTGCCTATGAGAGAAACATGCAGTGCTTGTCTTCCTGAGTCTGATTTGTTTTACTGAACACAATGATCGCCTGTTGTGACAATTTTCCTGCAGATATGATTATTTCATTTTTCTTTATTTTATTCCATGGTGTATGTGACACACTTCATCTGTTCACTTCTTTTTTGTTTTTATTTTTTGGTTTCCTGAGGTAGGGTCTCACTCTAGCCCAGTCTACCTGAAATTCACTATGTAGTTTTAGGGTGGCCTTGAACTCATGGCGATCCTCCTACCTCTGCCTCCCAAGTGCTGGGATTAAATGTGTGCCCCACCACACCCGGCCATCGGTTCACTTTTTTTTTTTTTTGGTTTTTTCGAGGTAGGGTCTCACTCTAGCCAAAAGCTGACCTGGAATTCACTATGGAGTCTCAGGGTGTCCTCGAACTCACGGCGATCCTCCTACCTCTGCCTCCCGAGTGCTGGGATTAAAGGCGTGCGCCACCACGCCCGGCCGGTTTACTTCTTGATGGACATCTAGGCTGATCCCATTTCCTGGCTACTGTGAGGAATGCAGCGAGAAACGCAGATGTGCTAGTATCCCTGTGGTAGGATATTGAGTCATTTGGGTACCTGTCCAGGAGTGGTATAGCTGGGTCATATGGTAGTCGTACTTTTTTTTAGTTGTACTTTTTTTTTGTATGTTGAGAAATGTCCACACTGATTTCCACAGTGGCTGCACAAGTTAATACCCCCACCAGCAGGGTGCAAGGGTTAAAATAATGCCTTTTAAATACTTTTTACCAACAGAAAGTAAGACTAGGGGGCATCCTCCACCTTCTAAGGAAGAAGCCAAGAGTAGCGTAAGACGTCCCCACCCTGCCCCCATCACCTGCTGTGGTCCTTGCGCCCAGTCCTCGGGCTGTGCTCGGGGACAGCCTTCACCGCAAGGACAGCGGCCCTCCATCTCGGCTGTGTGCACGAAGGGCCGGTGCGACGGGGAAACGTCTCGCTCGTTGCTTGGCCATGGCCGGTGCTCAGTAATCGCTAGTGTCCTGTGGTTCACACAGGACTCGTCGCAGTCTCTGTGCCTCCGTGAAAGTTCTTCCTGGGCCACTGAAGAACTGAAATGCCGCAGCCAGTGACCTGTGTCCTCACTTTGCAGAGCGCACGGGGTTTTCCATCCGTCCTGTGGCTGGTTACCTGTCGCCGAGAGATTTCCTGTCAGCCTTAGCCTTTCGAGTGTTTCACTGCACCCAGTACGTGAGACACAGCTCGGATCCCCTCTACACCCCAGAGCCGTAAGTGCTGCTTCAGCTGGTCTTCTCCCAGATGGCAGCTTACAACAGTACCTACCTCATGGTTGGTTTTGGGCAAGGATTAAACGAACTAGCATACAGAAAGCATTTAGAAATGCCCCGTGATTTGTAAACTTATCTGTCATCATTAGGTGTCAGGTGCTATTCTAAGCATAGGGCTTGTAAAAAGCACAAGACAAAAAGTCTTGTCTTTATAGAGCTTGTATTCTGGTGGGGGTGTGCAGACAAATAAGCAACTGTAGTTTTTATTATATGAGATGGTGGTGTGTGCTGTGGAGAAAAATAAAGCTTGGCAAGGGGCTGGAGGCGTGTCTACAGGTGTTGTGTTGTGTAGGGAGATCAGAGAGGGCCTTGCCCGGGAGACATTTGAATGAGACTTGATCGGGGGCGTGGGATGTCCATGTGTATCTGATATGTACTGTGTGTGTGTGTTGCTGAGATTTAAAGACAAAATCATTTCTTCACTGGATTTGTATTCTTTCTGATCTGTTCCATCTGAGCGCCTAGCAAAACAAAAGAAAGAAAAAAAAAGCAAGCTTGAATTTGATGTGATTGAACAGTTCATCATGCATTGTGCTAAGCATTACAACTTGCACCTCTGTTTCAGAGATACCTGCCATGAACTTTTAGGCCATGTTCCCCTCTTGGCTGAACCTAGTTTTGCTCAGTTCTCTCAAGAAATTGGCCTGGCTTCCCTTGGAGCTTCAGAGGAGACCATTCAAAAACTGGCAACGGTATAAATCTCAAAATAGCTGTTTAGCTTTGTAATTCTTGATTGGGCATGGTGTATGAATATTTGAGTACTTTACAAGTTCGTGTTTGAAACAGTCATTAGAATTTTTAGCTCAAAAAGTTTTATGAATTTAAGCAACATTAAAGGAAGGTATGCACTTTAATGTTTCTCAAAATGAGCTTTAGAAATGATGGTGAAACACAGGATTGCTGTAAATGTCACTAGTTTTTACACCTTCTAATTTCTGAGAGAGATAGATTCCTTAAAAATTATGCTGAAATGCCTTTTGGGTCCTGGTTACACTGTCCTGGCAAGCGAGCAAGGCTTGATGCTGAGGCACTCGGGAGGAGACAGTCGGTGTGCAGGGGATGAGGTCTGCAGGGGATCAGGCGACCTACCTGAGGGTGCAGAGAACAGTCTGGGGACAGCTTCTTTGGGAGGGGCATCTGGACCAGCTGACGAATGTGCCAAGAAAGCAAAGAAAAGCACCCCAGGGTGAGAGCCCAAGGAACGAGCTTCTCCGTCTGTCTGGAGAAGCAAGAAGCTGCATCTGAGAGTGAGGGCGGGGGAGGTCGTGTACTGTCCATGTTTTTTTCAAAAAAAATTTAAGGCAAAGAAAGCTTTATTTTATTTTCTAGACAGAGAGAGGGAGAAGGAGGCAGAGACAGATAAGAGAATGGTCGCGCTAGGGCCTTTTGGCCGCTGTGAACGAAGTTCAGACGCGAGCGCCCCCTTGTGGGCGTGTGCAGCACTGCACGCTTCCGTCACTTGCCTCTGCTATACGTGGGAGCTGGAGATTCCCACCATTGTTCTCAGGCTTCGCAGGCAGGCGCCTTAACCGCTAAGCCATCTCTCCAGCCCGACCATCTGCTTAAATGGTGGTCTAGGCACCCTGTGAGTCCCTCCGACCTTTCATGGTGTCCTTGAGGTAAAAGATCCAAAGTGCAAAGTGTGTTTTGCTGCAATTCACTGAGTTCAGACTCCACATGGCAGCTGAGCTTTAAGGCACTCCCATGTGTTGAGTCTCGATGTAGTTCAAAGATGGTATCCATGCCCAGGGAGATGGCTCAGCAGATAAGAGCGCTTACTGTGCAAGCAGGAGGGCCTGAATCGGATCCCTAGTACCCCCTGTAAACAGCCAGATATGGGCATGCATGTCTGTAAGCCCAGCACTGAACGGGGCAGAGGCAGGAGGATCGCTTGGTACTCCCTGGTCAGCCAATCTAACTGAAAATCATCAGGTTCAGTAAGAGGCTGTGTCAGGGAAATAAGGCAGAAGAATGTCATTGTCATCTGCCTTCTCATGTTACACACACATCTATGCACACATCACACACACAGACGTACACCACATGTTACATACGTACACCAAAAAATATTCACATTTATCTGAAAAGGCTGTTAAAATACTCAGCCCTTTCCTAGCCATGTAACTGAGTAAGGCCAAAATGTCTTCATATACTTTAGCCAAAACAACAGATTGTAACAGATTAAGTGCTGAAGAAGATATGCCAATCCATTTGTCTTTTAGGCAGACACTAAATAATGTCTCGTCAGATATTGGAAAGATTTGTAACAATATTGTCAGTTAGCCTGGTTCGGTCATTCCAAACTGTATATCCAGTAATTATATAGGATTATAATTTGTCAAAAATTAAAATTAAGGGCTGGAGAGATTGCTTAGTGGTTAATGTGCTTGCTTGTGAAGCCTAAGGACACAGGTTTGATTCCCCAGTACCCGCATAAGCCAGATGCGCAAGATGGCACATGTGTCTGGAGTTCGTTTGCAGTGGCTAGAGGCCCTGGTGGCCCATTCTTTCTCTCTCTGCCTCTTTCTCTGTCTCTCTCACTCTCAAATAAATATAGTAATAAAATACATTAAAAAATTAAAAAGTGTAACAATGTAAGACAATGTCACTTTTCTCACTTGTTTTGTAAAGTGTGATTTTATTAAAGTGTTACTTATGTTATCATATTATATTTAAAATCACTATATTTAAAATTAATTTTAAATTTGAAGTTGGTTTTTGCTTTTAACTTCTTTTTCAAGGTAGGGTCTCACTCTAGCCCAGGCTCACCTGGAATTTACTATGTAGTCTCAGGGTGGCCTCGAACTCATGGCGATCTTCCTATCTCTGCTTCCCAAGTGCTAGGATTAAAGGCGTGTGCCACTATCCCCAGCAGTTTTAACTTTTAATATGCTTAATAGAATTAGCTGTAATGTATACACTCAGAAGATCTTTGAGATCCTTGCTAATTTTTAATTGCATATAATAGTCTGAAGAACAAATCCTAAAACTGATGATTGTGGAAAGACTTGTGAACCAGGCTGGAGAATTTATTTATTTATTTGAGAGAGAAAGGGTGCACCAGGGCCTCCAGCCACTGCAAATGAACTCCAGGTGCATGCATCACCTTGTGCATCTGGCTTATGTAGGTACTGGGAAATTGCACCTGGGTCCTTAGGCTTTGCAGGCAAACACCATAACCACTAAGCCATCTCCAGGCTGGAGATTTGGGGCTTTATATTGGGCACACTTCGGGTCAGTGACTAAGCACTGAAGATCTGGCTCGGCGGTTAAATGCACTTGCTTGCAAAGCCTGCTGGCCTGAGTTTAAAGCCCCAGTATCCACGAAAAACCAGATGGCCAGAGTGGCACATGCACCCACAGTTCCTTTGCAGCAGCGAGGGGCCCTGGTGCACAATTCTCTTTCTCTCTCTCCTTTACTCGCCCACTCTCCCTGTGCTCGTAAATAAATACAAAGAGAAGAAAAGATGTTTAAATTTTATGTGAAGATATTCCCGATGGGAAGTAACCTCGGCGTCCTTCTGCAGTGCTACTTTTTCACTGTGGAGTTCGGGCTGTGTAAACAGGACGGGCAGCTGAGAGTCTACGGTGCCGGCTTGCTGTCTTCCATCAGTGAACTCAAAGTAAGAGCTGTCAGCCTTTGCACACAGTGGTCTTTACCTAATATTGATCCAACCTGAAATCGTTGTGTTTTTTTTTTTTATTTGAGCAAGAGCTTACTATACAAAATATTTGAGGTGGTGGTAAACATTATTTGATGACATTTTTCTCTATTTCCTAAATTTTCTGGAAAAAAATATAAAGAGTCCTGTAAATAGAAAGTGCTTTGAAGATAGTGCTTATAAAATATTACTGTTTCCATTTCTGGGATATGAGCAATAATTTCTATATCTAATAGAGAATTGAGATTTATTTTGAATGAATGAACTTTGTTGAGGGAGCCGTGCCTACCACTGTCCAAGGTCCTGTCTTGCTCTCAAGGAGTCTGCCCCCTGGTGGCGGACGTAAGTTAAGTGTAACCAGAGCTGTGTAGCAAGTGGGTGCCGCAGTGCAGAAGTAAATAAATAAATAAAATAGCCTTGGGTGCATCTCAGATGGGGACAAGAGATAGAATAAAATCACTGGAATGTTCTTGTGGCATTTGTGGGGGACAAAAAGTCATTTGTTTTGATGAATCATACCTTGGGTTACATAAAGATGCAGGAAATGTCTGAGGTCGTAGATTGGAGCCACCGCGTCGCTAAGTTAAGAGGAGTGCAAGCGCTGGCATTTGTGGCATGAAAACGGATGGCTTTCTTTAACTCGCCGGCTCCTTGTCCTGTAGCACGCGCTTTCTGGACACGCCAAAGTAAAGCCCTTTGACCCCAAGATTACCTGCAAACAAGAATGTCTCATTACAACGTTTCAGGATGTCTACTTTGTGTCTGAGAGCTTTGAGGATGCAAAGGAGAAGATGAGGTAAATTATATCTTCCCCATGCTTTTTCACTTTTTCCCCCAAAAGTTAGGCCCAGTGACAGCAACAAATGACAAATGTGAGCAGCTAGGCTCCTATAAAGGACCTCCTTTGTGGACTGGAGAGATGGCTCAGCGGTTAAGCGCTTGCCTGTGACCTAAGGACCCCTGTTCGAGGCTCAATTCCCCAGGACCCATGTTAGCCAGATGCACAAGGGGGCGCTCGCGTCTGGAGTTTGTTTGCAGTGGGTGGAAGCCCTGGTGCACCCTCTCTCTCTCTCTCTCTCTCTCTCACTCTCTCTCTCTCCTTCTTTCTCTCTCTGTCGCTCTCAAATAAATAAATAAAAATAAACAAAAAATTAAAAAATAGCCTTCTTTGTGATACACACGTCAGGGCCTCTCCTGTACCATATCCACTAGAGGACCTTCCTGTAAAATACACCTACCAGGAGCCTTCCCTGAAACAAACCCACCAGGAACTTCTTCCTATACCATGCCCACCAGGAGCCTCCCCTATAGCATACCTGCCAGGAACTTCCTCCTGTAGTATATCCATCATTTAGAGTATCTTGTAAGTAGTTGCAAATATGAATTGGCTACATTGAGGAATTGCTTTCTTCCCATTCATTCCCAGTCTATAGTTTAGTAGAAAAAATAAACTATGCACATCACTATTTAACTATGGAAAGTGACAAGAAAGAGACACAGATGAAACATGGTCCTGAAACATCTTATTCAAGACCATTGTGTCAGCTGGAGTGTCAGGGAAAGCAGAAGGACAGGTGAGAATTGACTTGAAGGGTCGCTAGACTTCAGCTGTGTCAGGTGTTAGGCTGAGACACATCATGGAAAAAGGTAAGGAAGGTAGGGGAGATGTTTAGATGCAATCAGAGCTCTACGTTCACTCACAATCAGCTCAGTATGTGCCTAAGAAAAGAGGATATTGGAGGCAGAGACACTTTTTGGGAGATTCTTGCAAACTTCAGGTGAAAAACAAAAGCCCGAGGGAGAAGTAGTGGGAAAGAAAAGGACGTAGAAGCGAAATGAGAAAATGGCACTTGGTGGAGGCAGCCACACTGTGACATTGTGAGGGCAAGGACATAGGAGTTGAAGACCTTCCTTATCTAACACGAGTTACTGTTGGTGGGGAGTTAGGCCATATGTAGAAACAAATAACAATACCAGCAGGGCCTTTTCTAGCACATGTGACATTTGTGTAAAGCTGAAGTGGTTCCCCTGGGGGAGACCACATGGAGAGGGACCTTGATTTTAGTTGATCTTTGTATACAGTTCTCCTCAGCTGTGCAGTTAGCCTTAGGGGTCCAGAACAGAATTCTTTTGGAGGGGGACAAGTAAGAGGCTGAAATATTGGCTTGATAAAAGAGGCAGAATATTAATGCTAAAGAAAGGGGAAGAGTCCAAGTCGCTGGGGAGGAAGCTGGAAGAAAACATTCTAACAGGAAAAGAACACATGCACCAGAGGTGGGACTACCCTTGCATGTTCTCTTCTCTGTCTCTGTCTGTCTTCCTCCCTCCCATTCTTCCCTCCTTCTCTCCCCTTCTCCATCTGTGTGCAGGTATATTTATGAAAGGTACCACTGAGGGATCTGCTACTATGTGGGGAAGTGATGTCACTGTCAGCTGATAGTGCTGTGGTCACTATGGTTAGTGTCCTTAGTGAGGGTTGTAGCTCCCTGTTAGGCCATTTTCCTGACTTGAGGCCTGGGGTAAATTCCCAGCACTGGGAAGAAAGGGAGGAAAAGATGGAGGGAGGGGAGAGGGAAAGAGGAGGAAGAGGGAGAGAGAAGATGGGAGGCAGGAGAGAGAAGGGAGAGGAAGAAGGAGAGGGAGGAAAGACCACTTCATAATCACATACCTGTCTTCCACCGTTTATTTTATGTCCATCACCTACCCTTATAGGAATTACTGGTCTCTTACTTGTATTTTTCCATAGAGAATTTACCAAAACAGTGAAGCGTCCGTTCGGAGTGAAGTATAACCCGTACACCCAGAGTGTTCAGATCCTGAAGGACGCCAGGAGCATAACGAGCGCCATGAATGAGCTGCGGCACGATCTGGATGTCGTCAGTGATGCCCTAGCTAAGGTCAGCAGGCAGCCGAGCATGTGATGGTCACCAGTCCTCACCAAGAACGCATTTGAGCATTGACTCAGCTTGTGGGACACCTCATGCTTTCCCCAAAGACCTGCTGCTGGAGGAGCAGCAGCTACTGCCTAAACCACATTCTAACTCAGATCCTTATTGAATCACTCAGATGTGTGTGCACACACTCTAACTACTGCCTTTCTTAACTTTGTTATGACTTTTGGCATCTCCTTTAATGAAATATAATTTACAAAACCTGCATTTCACTGAATGCACATTTTAATAGAAATCTTACTTAATGGCGAGAGCTAGTTTCAGCCTGCTATTTTGTCCCAGTCCTTTCTTGATCAAGATGACCTTTTATGATAACTTTGATTATCTGGAGGGTATTGTTACCTGTATCTGTTACTTTACACTGAATTTGTGCCAAACACAGTCAAGTTCACACATCTAACCTTAAAGGAGACCAGCTGTCTGTTGCATGAGCAAAGTAGCCTGTTCTCCAGTGTAGTGCCTAGCTGGGTGTGGTGATGCATGTCTTTAATCCCAGAATATGGAAGGCAGAGACAAGAGGATCCCACAAGTTTGAGACCACTCTGTTGACATAGCGAGTTCCAGACCTACCAAAATTATATAGTAAGAACCTGCCTCGAAAATGAAAACAAACAACAAAAACCAAATCAAGGGCTGGAGAGATGGCTTAGTGGTAAGGTGCCTGCCTGCAAAACCAAAGAACCCAGGTTCAATTCCCCAGGACTCACATAATCCAGATGCACAAGGTGGTGCATGCATCTGAAGTTCATTTGCAGTGGCTGGAGGCCCTGATGTGTCCATTCTCTCTCTCTCAAGTGAATAAGTAAAAATATGAAACAAGTAAACAAATCAAATGTGGTGTCTTTGGGGTTGCAACAGTAGCTAAGTCTGAAACAGGTATGGTGGCTCACTCTTGAAATTCTAATGCTTGGGAGGCAGAGGCAGGAGAATTGCTATCAATTTGAGACTAATCTGGGCTACATGGGGAGTTCTAAGCCAGCTTGAGCTGTTGTTCTCCTTTGTATTCTCCATCTGTAAAATAGAACAGATTCTCCAACCAAAAGTAAGAACAGTTTGAATAAAAGGGCTAACCCTAGTCATTAGAAAGATATATTGATGTGTATGTCCACTCTTCTTAGTGAGAAGTGGACGTTCTCTCTGGAGCCTGTTGGTTTACTGTTCTAGGGAATCTGGCTTGGCTCCCAAAACCAGTTATGAGTTCTCCCCCACTGAGTGGGTCTCATGTCTATTCTGTGTGTGGTTGGTTACCTGCATTGGCTGTGCCACTATTGCATGAGTGTTTACTTCTTGCTCAGCTAATTGACTTTGTAACTGGCAGGATCTTCTACTTAATCAATCTGTTGGCAACTGTTATTTTTCCAGCCTCTCTCAGAGCACTTTTCAGCACTATGAGGGAGGGCTGGGAGGGAATTGGATTCCCTCTCAGTTCCAACATGAGCACTTGATGTCCTGTGGCTGCAGGCTATGGTATCTTCAGCAATAGGGACTTACCTTTTAGGTCTTGCAGGTTGCCAAGTGTTTTGGTAATAACTGGTGTTATTTTGGGGACCTCATGTCTCTCTGGCCAACAGCTCACTGTGTGTGTGAAAACCCAATTATGGTCCCAGGAAGTATCAGCCAGCATAGGACATGATTCTTAAGACCAGCATTTTTTAAGTCCTGTAAAGACTTCTTTCTCTCCAGTGACCTTCCTCTTTGACAATCTTGTGACATTGCACCATGATTATGTGTCCTTCTCCCAAGGTCAAGGGGAACTCAGTGCAAAACCTTGCACTCAAATCCAGTCCTAGGTCTCATGACAGGCAATCAGGAGGCAGTGTTGCCAACGAGAGGTAAACTGAGGCAGATGAGAGGAAGTTAAAGTTATGGAATCAACTCTATTTCCAAGGTATCATGTGAAAGCATAAACGAGAAGGCAAAGGGGGAGTGAGTGGGGAGAAAATGCAATGTCTGACCAAGAAGAGCAGTTTAGGTTTGAGTCTCTGAGTGTGTGAGGGTTGCAGGGACTGGTGCACTTGTGATGGGTGTGCATCTGTGTGAGCTTTTCACCACAGTCACGGATACCTGAGATAATTAATTTTGGCTCAGTTTTGGACGTTTCATCCATGGGCAGTTGACCCTGTGGTTTAGGCCTGTGGTGAGGGAAACCATCATTGAGGGGATGGGTGGTGGAGCAAAACCATTTGCTATATAGGGAGGAGGGATGAGAGAGAGAAAAAGAGAGAGAGAGAGAGAGAGAGAGGCTGAAAGATTTCCCACTAGGCCCCACCTCTATTTCTGTGTCAATAGTACCAAGCTAGGGACTAGGCCTTTCACACATGGTCTTTGGGTGAACTTGGCCTCCCAGGTCAGGTTGAACCTCTGAGTTTTTCCTTCCTCCCCAACCCACCATGTGAAGATGTACTGTAGGTTTCTGTCTTTGATTTCTTTTCTCTTTGCCATTCCTTCATGGGGACTGTCTTTCATGGCCAAGACTTCAGTTCTTCTTTAAAAATATTTTAGGTTTTTCAGGGTAGTGTCTCCCTCTAGTCCAGGCTGACCTGGAATTCACTATGCAGTCTTGGCCTGGCCTCTGATTCCGTGTGATCCTCCCGCTTCTGCCTCCACGTGCTGAATGGCCTGTGCCACTGTGCCTGGTGCCAGTTCTTACTTTGGACTTCTGTAGCTGCAGTTTTAACCAAAACATCTTTCTCAAATCTTTGCCCCAAGTTCAACTGAGTGCTGATATTCTAAGCTAGATTTCCCATGAATTAGGCAAATGTACAACGTGTGGTGGTGCCATTCACATCTAATGAAACAGGTTGCGTAGAGGGGCAGCCCTGCCAAATATCTCAAGACAGGTTTATAATCTTCAGAATATCTCAGGCAGTGGCTTCCTCTCCCCATGACCTATTAAAGGTCACATTACAGCTGGTTTTCTAGGTTAATCAGCTACTTTAAAAGTCAAATTCATAGTGTTTTGTTTTATTTTAACTTACTTTTATTTATTTGCAAGAGAGAAAGAGGCGGGGGGGGGGGGGGCGGGTCACACAGGGCCTCTAGCCACTGCAAATAAACTCCAGACGCATGTGTCACCTTGTGCATCTGGCTTATGTGGGTACTGGGAAATTGGACCTGGGTCCTTAAATTTCACAGGCAAGCAGCTTAAAACATTAAGCCATCTCTCTGGCAGAGTAATAAAGTTTTTAATCAGTTAAAGACTTCAAAAGACATTATAAAAAGCTTTGAATATTATATTTCATTTTCAATACAAGAAAATAGAATTTGAAAGAATAATTCCTCACAGATCTTGATAACTTATACATTTTAATAGCTAACAGCTACTGTGCATTCATGTGATAAATAGATGCGTTAGCTAATCTGAAATCATTTGACATGCTGATTAATTTCTTGTCTACTTGGTTGCAAGTAAATACTTTGTGAAGAAATCATGATATATATCAAATAGAAAATTTTGTCTACTGTTTTTGGCTGTTTTCATAAAATTTGATCATGGTGGAGAATCACATTTAGTGAATTTTCAAATATTATCTTTAAAAACCACTCTGACTAAATTATGTTAAATAAAACATTAAAGGTTAGAAGTATATAATTCATAACTTTGGGACAATAGAAATATTTAATGATGGATTTCAGTTCCTGTAATCTCTGGATTTGTGATATTTTGCAAATCAAGAGTCCTGAGAGTCTTGGAATTTTAATGCATTTTAAATAGATGTCTTGAAAACATTGAGGAATATGTTAATAATTACTCAGTCATGAGAACAGAATTGAGCAGAAAGCATGGTTGTTAATTCTTTATCAGAGTCACTACTCAAAGACACAGCAGTATAGTTGAATTAAAAAATATGTATTTGTATTTATTTGCAAGCAGAGAGAGATAGAGGAGAGACAGACAGAGAAAATGGGTTGCCAAGGCCTCTAGCTGTTGCAAATGAGCTGCAGACACATTTGACATATTATGCGGGTGGCTCACATGGGTCCTGGGGCACACAAGCACCTTAACCACTGAGCAATCTCTGCAGCCCAAGTCTTGACCTTTTAAATGCTTACATTTCTAATTTCATATTTGTCATTTGGAGTTAAGTAAGTACTAACAATACAGCAAACTACACAGAATTACTGGTAATTTTTAATTGGCTTCTAAACTGGAGAAAGCAGGAGAAAGTAAGAGACCATACATCACTGTCTAGGAAAAGGGTAAGGTAATTGGTCTCGTTCAATCAGTCTTTACCCACCATGCAATGTACACTTATAATTTGAAAATTTGTTATTTGAGTGAATAATAAACACAAAATTCATGCTCTTAAAATGTGTATATTTTGTCCAACACATTAAAACAGATTGAAACTTATGTTAGAAATTTTATTTTAAAATTATAATGTGGCTGGAGAGATGGCTTAGCAGCTAAGGCATTTGCCTGCAAAGCCAAAGGATCCGGTTCAACTCTCCAGGACTCACATAAGCCAGATGCACAAGGGGGCGCATTCATCTGGAGTTCCTTTGCAGTGGCTAGAGGCCCTGGCACGCCCATTCTCTCTTTCTGTCTCTCTGTCTGTCTCTCTCTCTGTCTCTTTCTCCCTCTCAAATAAATAAATAAAATATATTTTTTAAAAAGCTGGGCATGGTGGTGCACGCCTTTGATCCCAGCACTGGGGAGGCAGAGGTAGGAGGATCTCCGTGAGTTCAAGGCCACCCTGAGACTACAGAGTGAATTCCAGGTTAGCCTGGGCTAGAGTGAGACCCTACCTCGAAAAACCAAAAAAAAAAAAAAAAAAAAATGGGGAAGGGGATGAATTAGAACAAAGTGTAATGAAATGCCATAATGAAGCCCATGTCTTTTTATGTTAACAAAAACATTAGAAAAGTAAAAGAGTAAAATAACCCCATCACTGCACTTCTTAGAAAGTCTACAATTGTGAGATACAATAAAGCCGGCACACCTGGGACACAGTCACCCTCCCAGGGTTCTCGGGAAGGCTTCAATTTCATGTTCCTCGTCTGAACATGAAGTCTACTGCCCCAGGTTCCTACAGAAAACCGTGCCTTGAGAGGGTTTTGTAAGAAGCAGGCTTATTTCCTGCAGGTAAAGAACCATTAGTGATAAGTATTCTAATCAGGTTTCCCTCACAGTTTCTGGGTGACTGGATCTCCCTCCAGAGGGGATAAACTTTTGCTTCTAGTAGGTAGTCAACACATTAAAGCTTCAAGGTCTTCTTAGCAAGCTAAGAGAGTTTATAGTTCCAGAGGTCCAGTCCATGGTGGTGGGGAAAGCATGGCAGAGCAGGGTAGCCAGTGTCACAGGGCAGCAGAGGAAGCAGAGAGAAAAACATCAGGTGGGGCTGGACTGCATAACCTCAAGGCCTGCCCTCAGTTACACACTTCCTCCAGCAAAGCTCCACCTCCTAGAGGCTCCACAACCTTCCCAAAACAGTGTCACCAGGGCTGGAGGGATGGCTTAGTGGCTAAGGTGATTGCCTGCAAAGCCAAGGGACCCAGATTCAATTCCCCAGGACCCATATTAGCCAGATGTACAAGGGGGTGCCTGCGTCTGGAGTTTGTTTGCAGTGGCTGGAGGCCCTGGTGCGCCCATTCTCTCCCTCCCTCTCTCTCTGTCTCTCTCTCTCCCTTCCCCTCTTTCTCTGTCAAATAAATAAATAAATAATATTAAAAGAAAACAGTGTCACCACCAGCTGGGATTAAGTACTTGAACACATGCACCTGTTGGGGGTGTGCATTTTGCATTCAAACCACAGTCCAGTTAGGAGAAGCTGAGCTTCAGTCTTAGGCTGATCTACTTCCAGCTCACTTCTTAGCCCTTTGGGAACGAGCCCCACCAAAAGCTAAATGTGTTCCAGGGGTCCTCGGCTTCTACTTTTGTGGCCTCCTTCAACCTCACTACCCTGTTGCCCCAGATATGTTAAACCACTAAAGTTATTGCTCTGGGGCAGAAGTGACCGCTCAGTGGTTAAGGCACTTGCCTGCAAAACCTAATGATCAGGTACCCACATAAAAGCCAGATGCACAAAGTGGCACATGCATCTGGAGTTCATTTGCAGTGGCTGGAGGCCCTGGTGTGACCATTCTCTCTTCCTCTTTCTATCTCTTTGGCTTGCAAATGAACAAATTTTTTTTAAAAGTTACTGCTCTAAGGCCAGGCATGGTGACACATGCCTTTAATCCCAGCACTCGGGAGGCAGAGGTAGGATGATCGCCATGAGTTCGAGGTCACCCTGAGAGTACATAGTGAATTCCAGGTCAGCGTGGGCCAGAGAGAGAGAGACCCTACCTCGAAAAACAAAAACAACAAAAACAAACTAAACAAACAAACAAACAAAAGTTACAGCTCTGTTTCTCAGCATCTGCTTCCAACCCAGTCTCTTAGCTTAGATTCTTAGCTTCCAAGACATTGCTTGCTAATTATCCAGTGTTTCAAGGAGAAAAGTAGTGCCAAGTATAATTTCTCCTCTTCCATATCATGGCCCTTCCAGTTTTTGTTGCTTTGATAGCTCTCCAGTGACTGGAAGTAGTTTTCCACAGTATTCTCTGTCAGCCTTTGGGGTTCAGAGAATTGGTCAGTTGTCAGCTGATCTTTTTCCAACAAACACAGAACCTGACCTTAGTAATCCATTTAACTTCTTTGAGTCTGGCTTTTTTCATTTACAAAATAATGATCCTAACAATACTTAAACCAGAATAACTGGCAAGATCAAATGGAAAACATCTCCAAACTTGTTTGGTATAAAAATGTAGTCTAGGGCTGGAGAGATGTCTCAATGGTTTAAGGCATTTGCCTGCAAAGCCTAAGGACCCAGGTTCAATTCCCCAGTACCCATGTAAGGCCAGATGCACAAGGTGGCATATGTGTCTGGAGTTCATTTGCAGTGACTAGAGGCCCCGGCACTCCCATTTTTCTCTCTTCTACTCATTCTCTCTCTCAAATTATAAATAAATAAAAATTAAAAATGTAGTTTATATAACCCCAAGCACTTTATACTTTGTTCTCATGGTGAGATAGACATCTGAGTGATAGCATCAGGTACCTTAGACCTATTGCCATTCAAGAACTTCAGCTGATCCGGGCGTGGTGGCGCATGTTTTTAAACCCAGCACTCGGGAGGCAGAGGTAGGAAGATTGCTGTGAGTTCGAGGTCACCCTGAGATTACATAGTGAATTCCAGGTCAGCCTGGGCTACAGCGAGACCTTACCTTCAAAAACCAAAATATGGGGGAAAATAAAAAGAACTTCAGCTGAGCCTGGAATGGTGGCCATTACTCAGCCAGGTTGAGCTAGCAGTGATGTGCATGCACACAGTTGAAATAATTGCAACATTCCAATGTTTCCAAGAACGTGTACTAAGGTATATAATGTAATCTTACAACCGTGGGCTAAAGCATGATGCATGCACATTCAAGGGGTCAAGTCAGAAAACAATGGTCTCCACCCAGATTCTATTAACAATGGGTTTTGTAAGCAGTTCTTTGTCCCTTTGTATGAAATCTCAGGCCTTGACTTTAAGAAATTCTTTAGTTTTCTAATACCCCCACCCCCACTCTTTCTTGTGTATTTTAGAGCCCCAGTCCTGAGTTATGGATGTGCTATTAGAGCATTTACCTAGTATGTGCAAGGTCCTTCCATCTCAAGTACCACAAAATCCCATCCTGTGTAATTTAAAACATCAGATTTTAAGGCTAGAGCTGCTTTTTCTTTTTTGAGTGTGTGTGTGTTTCCTCGGGTGCCATCCACCTTTTTTTCTTCTTCTTTTAATTTTACTTATTTATTTGAGAGACAGAGTCAGAGAGAATGGGCGCACCACGGCCTCTAGCCACTGCAAATGAACTCCATATGCATGTGCCACCTTGTGCATCTGGCTTATGTGGGTCCTGGGGAATTGAACCTGGGTCCTTTGGCTTTGCAGTCAAGCACCTTAACCACTAAGCCATCCCTCCAGCCCCCTCTTTTTTGAGGTAGCCCAGGCTGACCTGGAATTCACTATGTAGTGTCAGGGTGGCCTCAAACTCAGTGCTCCTCCTACCCCTGCTTCCCAAGTGCTGTTTTTTTTTTTTTTCTTTTAACACAGGGTCTTAAATTGCACTGGAGTTCATCAACTAGGTGAGCCCCAGGGACCTACATATCATCTCCTTTCTAGTGCTGGTATTAAAAGCACATGCCATGTCCAGCTTTTAAACATGGGTTCTGGAGGCTCAAATTCAGGTCCTCATGCTTACAAGGTTAGCACTTTATCAATTGAGCTGTTTCCCCAGCCCGACGCCTTTCTCCTTCTCTAGAACCAAGCAGAGTGTTCATTAGCTTAGTTTCTCTTTGCTTTCCCATTCTCACTCACTGGAGTGCGCGGACTCCGCCAGGACCGAGTAGTAGTAGATAGAGCGGTCGGGTAAAAAGTAGGGAAGTTCTTGTTGGACTGACAGTGTTGTAAGTCACTACTTTCTGTCGTTGCTAAGTAACACATGCTAACTTGCTGTCTTTTGGGTGTTTTGGAAGGCCTTCTGTCCTGGCTTTTCAGGATTTCTTGATGTTGGTGTTTCTCTGAGCTATTGACTTCATCAGGCTCTGGGAGTCTAGCGAGTACCTCTCTGAAGAGTGTCCTTCCCTTCCCCCCAATTCCTTCCCACAGGGCCGGAGGTCATCCCTGCTTTACTTGTTCATGCGCATTCATGGAACATCCTCAGACGAGTTTTTATCTCGGAGAACTGGGCCAGAAGGACTTTCCCACAGCGTCACTTTCTCTCTGTTCAGTTATCCCAACTGTTACTTGATTTCTCAGCACGCCCTGAACAGCGCCCCATCCGAAGGGTTTCTTAGTGGTCTTGCTGAAGCATCTTTCCTTACACACGAGATGAGCAGGATTCCCACCACTGTAACAACGGTGGCTAAATATCCTGTTAGAAATTCCCCCACAGCCTTGCTAACCTCCTCCTTAGACTGGAAGTCGCTCACCTGTTTATAGACACCTGCTCTGCAAGTTCCGCTTCAGCTATCTTCCACCTTACTTTAGAACGTGGGCATTATTGGCATCTATTGCTTTGGGGACTCAGCTAAAATGGGGAGAAGGGACCCCCCTTGTTACATCTTATTACACACTCTTGACAGGAGCGGTCAGAAGAGCAGCAGCAGCAGCAGCCCAGTAAGCAGGCGCAGAGCGCTCAGATCAAGGTCTTCTCCTGGCTGAAGTTCGCCTCTTTCTTAGCAACATCACCCGCGATCTCAAGATGCCCCAGGCCGGAGGAAAAGGCCACTGGCTGCCCCCAAGTGGTACAGCAGGTTGCAGCACCCACAGAGTGTGTGGAGTGCGCGAACCCAGCAGGACTGGGCAGCTGCTCACCTGGGACATTGCCCAGTGTGGGCTCCCAGCCACACACGGGAGCGAGGACCTGCGAGGTCCGTGTCCGCAGAGGGACCCATCCCCCCGCCCCAGGCTCAAATTTCCTTTCCATTCCAATCCAGTATGCACTGACATATGGTACTATCTGACTCCCACCAGAGGCATGACGGCGTTGATAAAAGCCGTATTGTTTGAAAAATCTCTATTGGGCGAAAATTATCCTTACTGACGACCAAATTTAGGGCAGGCCGCGCAGGAGCCCGGCGGGTGCGGGGGCTGCCCGGGAGGGGTAGCCTGAATCAGCCCCTGGCTCAGCACTGCCTGGCGGAGAGCAGCGGCGGCCACTGCGACGCCACGCGCGCCCAGGTGATGCGGAGACGCACCTAGGCCGGCCAGGACCCCGGGCGCGCCCTTCGCACCCCTCACCCAAGGGTGACCGCAGCCCTTCCACGTGCTCCCGCTGACGAGGAGCTTTCTTTACGATTAAGGGTAGTTCCCTGGGGCTGAACGACTACTAAAAATAGAGTGCGAGCTCAGGGAGATGCTCCGAAAGAGCCGCCAACCCCCAGCAGCTCTGACGCCGGGCCCGGCGGTAACCCCACAGCTTCTCCACCCTAGACCCCGCCCCGTCCCAGCTTCTCCCCGCCCACTCCTAGTGACCCCGCCCCCTCGGCGACACGGCCTCGGGTCCCGGAGCCCGTCCCCGCCCCATCACCCGCTGCGCCCCGCCCCGGGTCCCCTCCCCGCTTCATTACCATCTTAGCCCCGCCCCTGTCCCTGGCCCCGCCCCATCACGAGCTCAGTCCCGCCTCGGGATCACGTATCCCTGTCCCCGCCCCGTCACCATCTCTGCCTCCGGTCCTCCTTATCCTCGTCCCCGTCCCTCCAGGCCCCGCCCCATCACCATCGGTCCCCGAGTCCCCGTCCCCATCACAGCTTACCCCGCCCTGCGTCCCCGGGTCCCCGCCCCGTGTCCCCGTCACCGCCCAATTACCCGCTCAGCCCCGCCTCGGGTCCCCGGGCCCCGTCACCGTCGTGGCCCCGTCACCGTCGTGGCCCCGCCCCCGCTCCGGAGACCCGCGCCGTGCATCCCCTCCCGGAAGCGCGGCGGAACGGCGCGGAGCGGGGCGCGAGAGCATGGAGCGCCCGCCGCGCGCCCGGGAGGCCGTCCCCGCTGCGGCCGCGCTCTTCGCCTGGGTACGTGGCTCCGCCCCTAGGCCAGGACGGCGACTCGGGGGCGCGGAGACCCGGGAGCCCCGGTCTCGGCGGGAGCGGCGCGGGGACTGCGAGGCCGCGGCCAAGCCGGGCTCTCTGGTTTGGAGGATCCTGGGCTGGAGGCGGGAGGAGCGGGCGCGGAGGAACCGGGTTCCGGGTTGTCTTCGGGGCCTGTGAGCTGTGCTGGGATCGCAGCCGGGGCCGGGGGCGATCCTGCCCCAGGGCCTTAGAGCCTGTGCGCCCCGAGAGCCCTCGGCCGGGGGGTTGGGGGAGAGAGCGCCTGGGGACACCGCGTGGAGGCTCAGAGGAGAAGATCGCCGGGTCCCGGAGCCCGTGAGGTCACCTGAGACCCCACTGACTGTGGCCTGGAGGATGGAGGCCCTTCCTCAGCACCACCATCGCGGAGAGCATCCTGCGTCCTTGGGCTGTGAGGTCTGCAACCTGCACATCCGCAGATTCTCAGGGCGACCCGATCGGATCTTGGCTTGAGAGGGACAGGGTCATCTTAACGTCGGCTGGGCAAGAGGGGCCTTTGTGAACAAGAGTGTGGCACACGCGCATGGCAGCAAGCAGATGCTGGGGTCTTGCAGGTCCGCATGACAGACACTGTGATGGTAATGGCACGTATAATCTGTTAGCGCCAGTCTCCTTGGCTACAGCGCGAGCGTCGTGCGGGTGGCTTCCGAGCAAGTCTTGTTCTCGTTTGTCTGTGTCGGTGCCTGGCATCATGTTGGTTGTCTAGAGGATGAATGGATGGATGAATGAATGAACGAGTACCCTGTGTGTCCAGCCATGTACTAGTGTTTGGGAAATACACAGGTGTGAGAATTCCAGTTCTTGTGCTGGGGGAGGATACGTCCATATTTCTGTCAAAATTAGCATTTTTGACAGTTTTTTAGAGGAGTAATTGTGAGTGGACTTGTTGAGTGCGAGGCTGCACTTCGGCAGAAAGAGGAGGTGGCTCGTGAGCTGGCGGTGGAGTTGGGGATCACACGCGCTGTGGTCACCGGCTTCTTCCAGTCCCGGGACTGCACCCAAGCTGAGCAGTTGTTGAGTGTCGCTTCACTGCTGGTCTTGGGGCTGGTGGTGTGTTCTTTCTGCTGTGTGGTCCGCGTGAAGCTGTCAGTTTGAGCTGCCATCGCGAAATACCACGGACTGGAAGCTTAAACAGTACAAATTTGGTTTCTCACAGCTCTGGAGGCTGCAAGCCCATTACTAAGGCGTCGGCGCTCTCGGTTTCCGTAAGGTGGCTCGGTTCTTTATGTGTGAAAAGCCGTAGTGTCTTTTCTTAGGAAGATAACCTGACATGCTGGATTACCTCCCCACCCCCCGTGTAACCTCATCATTTAACCTTAATTACCTCAGAGGGCTTCAACATATGAATTTTGGGGAACGCAGGTCAGTCTACAACAGGGCATTTGTTTCTGTGTGTGTGTGTGTGTGTGTGTGTGTGGAGGGGGTGTCTTGCTTTTTGTGAAGAAGAGAGGAAACAGTAGTAATAGGGTGTATTAAATTTCCTTTCATCTTTAATCTGGATTTAGGGCCTTTTGCACCATTAAAAAAATTGGTTCCATTGCTTGAACCCCCCAGTGCTCATGTCTCCCCTTCCCCCAGACAGGGAGCCAGCCTGGGAACCCGCAGCTGCAGGACCCCCAGTGCTGGTGGAGAGACTCTGCTCCACCCTGTGCAACAGTTTCTCATTTGCTCTTTCCTGGGTGGGGACGTGAAGGCTCCGACAGCCACACGCCCTGTCAGTGTGCACAGCACTGTGTCAGGTACAGGGAAAACAGCTAAGAGCAACCCCAGTCCCCGCTCTCAGGGACTCGTCTTTCTAGCAGGGGAAGCGGACAGTCAACAAGTAAATACATACTGTCATGCCAAGTAGAGATGTGAAGAAACAGCAAAAAAGCAGGAAAAAGGGATAAGGTGATGGGTGGGTAATGATTTCGCTAGGGTCACACAGTCTAGTCTCTGGGCTGGTTCACCTTTTGTCCTTATTTTCTTTTTTCTTACTGACATGGTCAAGTCTTTTGAAAGAAGAGGGCCTCTTGTTGCTTACTCAGCTATCTAGCTATAGGAAGTGAAACTCCTGAGTCTTCGTGTCTTCATCTGTGAAATGACAGGGACTCCCTTAGTTGGGGGGGTTGGGATGGGGGGGTGAGTGCTCAGTATGCAAGGACGGGCTCTGTAACTGAAACTTTCGTTGCTCCTGAGGACCTCTGGGGCCCGATCCCCCGCCACGTCTTAGTCTTCCATCTTGGAGTCTTGCAGCCCAGGAAAGCTGTGCTGTACATGGCAGGAGGGAAGATTTTGCTTCTTAAGTATGCATGTTTTGCATTCATATTTTGTATTTACTTTAAACTTCTTTCCCTTATGCAGGTAACCCTGCAAACAATTTTTGTTTTCAAGGTAGGGTCTCACTCTAGCGCAGGCTGACCTGGAGTTCACTCTGTAGTCTCAGAGTGGCCTTGAACTCACAGTGATCCTCCTACCTCTGCCTCGCAAGTGCTGTGATTAAAGGCGTGTGCCACCATGCCCAGCTCTTTTTTTTTTTTTTTTTAAGTAAGAACCAGGGCTGGAGAGATGGCTTAGCGGTTAAGCACTTGCCTGTGAAGCCTAAGGACCCCAGTTCGAGGCTTGATTCCCCAGGACCCACGTTAGCCAGATGCACAAGATGCATGCATCTGGAGTTCGTTTGCAGTGGCTGGAGGCCCTGGTGCGCCCATTCTCTCTCTCTCTCTCTGCCTCTTTCTCTGTCTGTCGCTCTCAAATAAATAAATAAAAACTTAAAAAAAAAAGTAAGAACCAGCTTGGAGTAGGTATTTGAAGAAATTGTAAGAATTTCTAAAATCTTAGCAAGAGTCTCCCTGCTGGTCCACAATTCCCCTTTTACTGAATACGTGAGCTCTGAAGACACAAAGCTCTTTGGACACATGGCTCTTTATAATCCTGTTTGCTGTTGAATTGCTGCAGAAACTTTACTGCTTCACTAATGGGTGTTGCCCCCAGGCCTTTCAGCAATCTTTATGGTGTGTACACACACACACACACACACACACACACACACACGGCAATTACTTTTCTAAATTCTACAAAATTCTGAGTTTGAAGTGTATCCAGCTGTAAGAATTTCAGATTACGGATTTCCCTTCCAGTGCCAGGCATTGAACCCAGGACCTTCCACATAGTAGGCAAGCATTCCACTACTCAGCTACACCCCTAAACCTATATTATAGGCTTTTACTGTATTTATTTACTATATATATATATATATATATATATATATATATATATATATATGGATAACGAAGGGCAGATCTGAATCTTGGAGTTGCAAACCATTGTATTTGGAAAGACTCTTGAGCTCTGCCAAACTCATCACAGGATACGTGAAATAGTGATGTGTCTTGTTTGAGGGCTCATCATTCCCTAGCTAACTAACTGAATCCTAACAGGATGTCATTGCCAGTTTTTCCAGAGATGCTGTGTAGAGAAGGGACAGGAAGTAATTCCAGAATGTTTCTTATGTTGTTCCCATTTCCCCCCTCATTGTTTTTCCTTCAGCCTTGGAAGAGAATTAGCTTCTCTCAGAAGGATTCCCAGTGCTGTTTCCCAAAGGCAATAACATGCAGGGGTTGGTTCACTGGAAGGGAAAGGCGAGGTGTGTCATTAGATACGTTACGAGTGCAAGAGTGCAAGGGAGTCCTCTGACAGGGAAATTGTGGTGTTCACAGGACGAGGCTGGCGTCTAAGTGTAGATTGCCTGTATCAGCCTCTTCATACTAGTGTATGAAATCTCAGCTGTTGGGGGCTCTGAGAGTTGTGTCAGGGACAGGGAGACTGTGACAGGTAAAAAGCAAATACACTGGGGTTCTCATATTTTTTTTCAACCTTGGCCTGTTTTATTCCTAGGGTGCAAATAGCTACGGGCAACTTGGCCTTGGTCATAAGGAAGACGTGCTTCTCCCCCAGCGGCTGAATGACTTCTGTAAACCTGAGTGTGTCAAGAGGATCACAGGTGGAGGGGGCCACTCTGCAGTTATCACAGGTAATTTCCCTCAAAAGCAGATGATAGCCACTCATTTTCTTACTGAAACATTTTCCCCTTGGATGTTCAATTGACAACTTGTGTGTTTCTCAGAAGAGAACCTTTGTGTGAACGAGCCAAATTATTAGAGAATCTTAGATTGTCAGAGCTTAGAGAACTTCAAGCAAAGCTCACAGAGGAACTCTGATTACTTAAGATCACAAGGCAAATTAAATTAGTGGTAGAGTCACATCATGTGTTTTGTACCATATATTGTTATTTTAATCATATCTGAGCTAGGAGTCATCATAGTTAGGTTAAATACTCCTTGAGAGTAGAAACCAGGTTTGTTTGCTTGTTTCTTTCTTTGAGAGAGAGGGAGAGAGGGAAAAGGACAATGGAAAATGGCATGTCACTCCTGCCACTGCAAATGAACTCCAGGGATATGTGCCACTTTGGGCATCTGGCTTTATGTGTGGGTACTGGGGAATCAAACCTGGGCTAGCAGGCTTTGCAAACAAGTGCATTAACTACTGAGCCATCACCCAGCCCCTGACATTTTTCTTAACCTTCCCTTGAAGTATTTGGCCTAGTACACTACTGCACGTGTTTCAGTGTTACAGAGGAGGGTGTACTGCATCTGGCTAAGAATGTGAGCTCTTGAATCAAGCTCCCTGGGTTCAGTTTCTGGTTCTTGGAACCATTAGTTATGTGGCCTTGGCAAATAATCATTGTCATCTGTTCTGTGGGGATAACAGTGGATACTCAGGGCATTATTGGACCTTATGCTAGCACTTTTTTTAGGTACTTCTGTCTTCATGTACCCTGTGGTAGTTTGAATGAATGAAATGTCCCCTATAGGCTCATGTGTTTTGAATACTTGGTTCCTAACTGGTGGAAATTTGGGAAAGTTTTCGAGCCTTTAGGAGGCAGGGCCTTGCTGGATGAAGTGTGGCACGTGGGGTGGACCTTGAGGTTTATTTGTCCAGCCCACTGGGTGTTTGGAGCTCAGCTCACTCTACTGCTATGACAAGATGTAACACCCTCGCTGTCTGCTCTGCCATCCATTCCCTTCCATGATGAAGCTTTCCTTGAAGGTGTAAGCCAAAAAAATCCCTTTCCTTCTAAAAGCTGTTTCTGATAGGGTAGTTGTTCCAGCAATGGAAAGATGACTGCTACAGATCTCTTTCTCTGTAAAGAAATATTAAGATATTATATATATACACACATATATATATAAATTTTTATTTATTTATATTCACAAGTAGAGAGAGAGGGAAAGAGAAAGGGGGAGAATGAGAGAGAATGGGCACACTAGGGTCTCTTGTCACAACAAACTCCAGACACATGCACCATGTACTGAGTGGCTTTATGTGAGTACTGGAGAATCAAACCTGGGGCATCAGGCTTTGCAAGCAAGTACCTTTAACTGCTGAGCCACTTTCTAGCCCAAGTAATTATATTTTACAACTATGCTTGTATAAAGATGAATATACCCGAGGCTGATTTTGTATTATATTTTCATTAATCTTATTTGTTTTCTCATTTTAAAACAATTTAAAATTAAACCATTCTCACAGGTCTTTAAACTATTTTTGGGCCCTAGACACTATGCCTGAAGGAAAAGTCAGCCTCACACACAAAGCTCCTAGGCCAGTCCCTGTCACATTCTCAGTGTTGAATAAGTGCTGGCTCTCTTGTTAGAGTAGATGTGCTTTCGGTGATTGGTCCCTGTGCCAGGACGGGGGTTCCTATTTAGGTGCTAGGTTTGAGGACCTTGGCCTGATGTCTTTGGTTCCAGAACATATTAACATGTATCAGTTATTAACACTAACGTGGGTGAGAAGAGTTATTTATCTTTGACTCCAAATAAGTAGTGGTGTCTTTTGTCATTTTGGCAGTTGTGATTTCTCCTGGGCACACTTCCACTGGACCCTTTTTCTGTTTTGCAGATGAAGGAGGCCTTTTTGTCTGTGGCCTGAACAAAGATGGACAGCTGGGACTTGGCCACACAGAGGAGGTTCTGTGCTTTACCATCTGCAAGCCCCTCCTTGGCTGTCCCATCCAGCAGGTGGCCTGTGGCTGGGATTTTACCATTATGCTCACAGGTGAGTTCACTCATGGGTAAATCTAGATCTCTACCAAGGCTTTGGGTGAGGTGAGCATGATGGCAGGGATACCTACGTGAATGAGACCCTCTGCACTTTAAAGAACCCATCCCTGTGTTCTCTCTGGTCGTCAAGGGAAGGGGCTGGCCGCTTTTTACAAGGAGAGTTTTAACTCTAAAAGAGATTGGGATTGGGCTGGAGAACTTTTTAAAAAATATTTTATTTTTATTTATTTATTTGAGAGAGGGAAAGAGGGGAAAAGGAACAAGAGAAAGAGAAAGAGAGAGAGAATGGGCATACCAGGGCTTCCAGCCACTGCAAACAAACTCCAGATGCATGCACCACCTTGTGCATCTGGCTTACATGGGTCCTGGGGAGTCAAACCAAGGTCCTTTGGCCTTGCAGGCAAGCGCCTTAACCGCTGAGCCATTGCTGCAGCCCTGGGGACCTTTTTGAAAAACATATTTTATGTATTAGAGAGAGAGGCAGATAGAGAGAGAATGGGTGCACTAGAGCCTCCAGCCACTGCAGATGAACTGCAGACGCATGCACCACTTGTGCATATGGCTTACATGGATACTGGAGAATTGAACCTTGGTCCTTAGGCGGGCTGGAAATTTTTTTGCCAGAGACTGTGAGATAGACTAGATACCTTTGAGAGACTAGTTCCTGTTACAAAAGTTCATGAGAGCTATGTGCCTGGTCTAGCTGGACGGGAGTTCCAATTAAGGGTTTTTCACGGATCGTGTTAGGGAAGAATGAGGAAGTAGGGCTGTATAGCAACGAAGGGCAGCTTTTTCCTACTGAGAGATTTTTTTGGGGGGAGTGGGGTGGGAGTGTAGCATGTGGATCAAGCACAGGGTCTCACGGATGCAAGTACTCTACCACTGAGTCATCCTTCCCTGATATCTGGTTGAGGATGAGGCATAGTGTCCCTATACTTGCCTGTTTACTAGGCAAGTGCTGCACGCTCAGTTATCCCCGCTCCCCTCACGTACACTCACATGTAGTTGGACAGCACTTCTTTTGTCTCAGTGAAGGCACGTAACAGGGGATCTAGAGGAATACGGTTAAGTGGTTACTAGAACGATGCTCTTGGGAGCAGCTGGCAGTGTTACTTTGTCAGCTGACTTCTCTGGTCGTCTTTGTCCTTTTTAGCTGGCCGTTCTGGGATGGAAAGGACCATCCGTCACTTCTGCCTCCAACCCGTGTGGGTTCTTACATGCATAGTGTAAATTCCAAACTTTTGACCATGTGGCTTTCTAGAACTTTTCCCTACGTATCCCTGTTGCCCTGTATCTTTTTTTTTCTTTCAAGGTAGGGCCTCAGCCTTGTATCTTTTCTTTTGTAAAGATTTTTTTGTTTATTTTTATTTATTTATTTGGGAGAGAGAGAGAGAGAGAGAGAGAGAGAGAGAGAGAGAGAATGGGTGCACTAGGGCCTCCAGCCACCACAAACGAATTCCAGATACATGTGCCACCTTGTGCATCTGGCTTAAGGGGGTCCTGGAGAATTGAGCCTCGAACTGGGGTCCTTAGGCTTCACAGGCAAGCGCTTAACTGCTAAGCCATCTCTCCAGCCTCTCAGCCTTGTATCTTTTTATTCATACTTCTGTACTTTTCTTTATAGGAACACCAGACAGTTCATGCTCTTCTGCCTGTCTGTAGTGGCTCCTGTTAGACAACTCACGAACTCTTACCCCATCTTCCATTCCTACTCAGGCATCTTTTGCACAGAGCTTCCATAATATGTGTTCAATTTGTTATCAGTTACTAGAAGCCAAATAGGGTCTGGTGAGGCAGCTTACCTAGCATGCAGGAGACCCTAGGTGAGACCAGCACTGGGGCTGGAGAGATGGCTTAGTGGTTAACATGTTCACCTGCAAAGCCAAAGGATCTCGGTTCGATTCCCCAGTACCCACATAAGGCAGATTCACAAGGTGGTGCATGTGTCTGGAGTTCGTTTGCAGTGGCTAGAAGCCCAGGTATGCCCATTGTCTTTCTCTCTGCCTCTTTTCCTCTCTCAAATAAATAAAATAAAATAAAATAAATGAAAAAAAATCCTTATAAACGTAGACTTTACATTCAGGCTGTCATTTCCGAGTGCATATTGTGGGCCTGTGTTGGGTTGTAAGGAGGCAGGACATGACACTGCTTCCCGTGCACGTTTGGAGCTGGCTGGGTCAGCACTGGGCAGTCAAACGGGAGGTGGAACTCAGTTCTTCACTGTTACAGACCAAGCTGAAGAGCGAGCTGAATTACGAAGCCAAGTGGTTCTAACGCTCCCCTGGTCCACACACACCCTCTAAACTCTAGGCCTGTTCCACAGGCAAACCTGGACTGTATCCAAAAGGAAGGCGGCAAGCCAGATTTGTCTTGTCCCTTTCTCCACACTCATCAATTGGTTGGGGATGAGGCAGGGCAGGAAGAAAGGCGAGGAGTATTATCATAGTGCATATTTTGTCCCATGTGGGGAATCAGTGTCCTCTCATCCCAGTAAAGCACGTGGCTAAGTGATCTACACTAACGGCACAGTGTGATTGATAGGTAATCTGGGTAGACCATTTACCTGGGGCCCAGTGCTTGCTTTCCTGGAGGAGTAGAAGGTTGGAGGTGGACCGAGGCTTCGAAGCGCAGCTGGTCTGCTCTCTGCCTTCGTCCATGTCCATGCTTCAGCGGTTACCCAGTGGCCACAGGTGAGATGTCTCACTTCTTAGGTTTGTAACCTAAGTGCTTGTGTTTTGCAGAGGAAGGCCGAGTCCTATCGTGTGGATCCAATGCCTTTGGCCAGTTAGGAGTTCCTCGTGGGCCTCAAATATGTGTGGTTCCCCAGACTGTTGAGGTGAGATTTGGCTTGCCCTGTTTTTTTGGTGCTTCTAGGCTATTCCTTTTATCCTTATCCATAGTGAAAGGCTAGCTAGGTCCCTGAAAACTCAGGGAATAGTAGAATTCGAGTTGAAAAATAGGTCCTTGGAAAAGTCAGTTTTGGAGGAGATCAATGAAAACCTGTGAAAAACCTGTTAGTCATCACATGTATTATAAAGTTTTGTAAAGACAGTTAAAGCAATATATTCTGTAATGAAGTTTTATAATCTAAAATTACAAATAATGGGAATTGTGTTAGAAACAGGTCCAAGTGGATATGACTTGCCTAAAGACACTAAGCTAGCCTATGGTATAGCCTGTGCTGTCCAACAGAAATATAATGTGATTTACAGTTTTCTAATAGCCTCATGTAAAAAAAGGGGGGAAAAAAAGGAAAAAATGAAACACACTATGATAGGTTAAAAGTAAAAAAGGGCTGGAGAGATGGTTCAGCAGTTAAGGTGCTTGCCTGCAATGCCTAATGACCCAGGTTCAATTCCCCAGTGCCCATGTAAAGCCAGATGCACAAAGTAGCGCATACATCTGGAGTTTGTTTGCAGTGGCTGGAGGTCCCGGCACACCTGTTCTCTCTCTCTCTCTCTCTCTCTGTCTTTGCAAAATAATAATAATAATAATAATAATAAAACGTTTTTAAAGAAAGTGAACAGGTGAAGTTAAATTTTTTAAATAGCAGCTTTGTTGAGATACAACTTATGTATTAAATTCACCTTTTTGAATTGTGTGTGTCAGTGTTTGTAGTATTTTCTTAGAGACAGCAGCCGTCGTCTGATTTATAACATTTTCATTACCGCAAAAGAAACCGCATGCTTGGTGGCAGTCATTTCCTGTCGCAGACTGGCAAAGCCGGGACCACTAGTCTGAGGGAAAACAGGGCCTTGGGAGGTGGGCAAGGAGTCGGCGAAGTGGCAAACAGACACACACACAAGGTGAATGTATCTGAGTGTATTTTACTGAAGTACAGCATCAGGTTATATACAATTCTGGCTGCATAAGCTTAGCCTTTGTTTATTTAAGCGGTACAATTTCTATGAATAGCCTGTTCCAGGAGAGGCACAAATACATTGAGTAAAGATTACAATCACAAATTTAATAGTTAATATGTCACCAAAATCAGTGTTAGACAGTCAGTGGTTACAAATGACGTTTGGTTTTTAGCTTGCTTCAAGCATCAAGTATTTCTAACAAAAGTTCTAACAGGGCGACTTCATAACTCTAGTATATTTTTTTCCTTGTACCATGCCATAAAAATGTAAGCAAGCAGCCAGGCATGGTGGCGCACGCCTTTAATCCCAGCACTCGGGAGGCAGAGGTAGGAGGATTGCCATGAGTTCGAGGCCACCCTGAGACTACAGAGTGATTTCCAGGTCAGCCTGAGCTAGAGTGAGACCCTACCTCGAAAAAGCAAGAAAAAAAAAGTAAGCAAGCACCAAGGTGGCCTCGACCTAGCAAGTCTGTCCACAAAAGTTAAAGATTACCAAGAAACATGCTTGTCATCATTGTTTACTAGCGTATTCCCATTCCTATACACTCCTGTGTAAGGTAATGGTTCATCGATTGGTTCTGGTCCTCGGAATTCTGACTATGGCTTGAGACAACAGCGGGGTCTCTAGAGGAAGTGTCACACCATCAGTTGACTCAATTTTTGGAAACTGTTCCATATCTAATTTTTACTAAGTTGGGAAAGAACATCATGCTGCTGTCATGTGTCAGGAACAGAACAGTAGTAATGAAGAAAACAGCTATTAGAGAGCAGCAAAAGGCACTCCATGCCTGGAGGATGCACGTCCTTCCAGGAGGCTTTCTTCCTTGAAGCTTTCGCCTCGGCCTGGTGACCAGGTCACGCAGACGCCACTGCGGTTGGCGTGGCAGTTCCCACTCTCTTCTCCTCGCAGCCCCTGGTGACCACGAGTCTCCTTCCTCTCTCTGTGGACTTGTCTGTTCTGGGCACTTCATGTAAAGATAATCAACACAGCACATGGCCTCTTTATGTCTGCCTCCTCTTGTTGATGTGAAAAAGTTTTATACATGTAGCATGTACGTGAAAGTAATTTTAACAATTTTTTTTCTCCTTTTTTCTTTTCTTTCTTTCTTTTTTTGGTTTTTTGATGTAGGGTTTCACTCTAGCCCAGGCTGGCCTGGAATTCACTATGAAGTCTCAGGGTAGCCTTGAACTCATAGTGTTCCTCCTGCCTCTGCTTCCCGAGTGCTGAGATTAAAGGCATCCTGTTTTTGCTTGAGATGGAGTCTCAGGTAGCCCAGAGTGGTCTTGAACTTGCTATGTAGCCAAGGCTGGCCTTGAACTCCTGATCCTGCTGGGATTATAGGAATTTAGGAACCTGTCTATCTTATAATTAATTTAATCATAATTCATGTAATTAGAGAAAACAGAAAGCAACTGTTAAACTAATTTAATGTATCCAAACTATTGTTATTTATATAACTATAAACATAACATTTATTTATTTTTATTTTTGGTTTTCTGAGGTAGGGTCTCACTCTAGCTTAGGCTGACCTGGACTTCACTATGTAGTGTCAGGGTGGCCTTGAACTCATGGCGATCCTCCTACCTCTGCCTAAACATACCATTGATGAAGGAGGTACTTCCTGTTCTGTATTTTATACGAAGGCTGTACACTCTAGTATGTGTGTTTTACTCACAGTGTGCATTCAGTTGAGCCACATTTTACATGTTCAATGGCCACATACGGCTGGCGCCACCGTTTTAGATAGTATGAGCATGAAGTGTCTCTTGACTAATTCAGAGCTCTAGTTTATAGCTCTTCTCACTGTTTCATACTTAACAGGTTTATGAAGTTTAAATTGTAAATGATCTCAATAGAAATACGGGAATTTTAAAGAAACATGCTGAAATCCAAAATGAGTCCCTTACCGCCTAAGCTGCCACAATAGTATCTCACTCCCCTAAACTTGGGTTGAGGGTGGGAGATGTGTTTTCATTAGAGAGCGTGGGTCTGTTCTGTCATCTTGCTGGGCTCAGTGGTGCCCTGTGGGCTGTTGTTGGGGGGTAATGGTTGCCAGGGTATGCCCACAAGTCTAGATTCTGTAGAACTCTAGGTCCCTGCTGTAGAAAGTGCTATAACTCCCAATTACAAATAGGTGGCCTTGTAGGAACCTACATATGTGATAATTAATTTAGTTTAATTAGAATTTATATAATTAAAGGAGACAGAAAGGAACAATGGTTAAAATGTGCTGGATGGCAGACTCAGTAAGTAAAAACATTTGATGGTCCGTATCCTCAGTAGCAGTGGGGAGACTGTACTAAAGTGAGATACAGAAACTCGTTGATTCAGTGACAAGCTGTAGTATGTAGGCACTGTGTTTAGGTAGTGGGAGCATAGGTGGTTGAGACCTGTCTTAGCATTTGAGGGATTTGTATAGATGAATAGGTGCATGGATGCAATATCACGTTAGAACTGTGGTAGCCTGAGCATGCATAGCCTGAGGAGGGATTATTAGACTCTTACCTGGCAGAAGGCTTCACTAAGTCTTAGACTTGCATAGAGGTTTACTGGCTCAGGGTAGGAGGATACATGGTAGGTGCCAAAAGCCAGCTTCTATACCGCAGGAATAGGATAGGTAAAGGCAGGGCAGCATGGACAGGAGGTCTGGCATGTTGTAAGCAGTTCAGCTGTGTTGGAATAGAAGGACGGATAGGAGGGGTCAGTCAGGGTAGCAGACTGTGACACGGGTAAGAACAGGCCAGAGATGGTCCAGGCCCGAATTAAAGCAGTAGTAATGGGTCTAGAACTGGAGGCGGGGAAGGGCAAGGCTCAAGAGACTGAGTCTAGTATAAGCACCCCGGTCAGTTTAGAGATAGGAAAGGGATGCAGGAAGAAAGACAAGGTGAAGGACCGTATACTTACCGTGCATTAGCACTAAGATTTGATCTTGCCAAAGGCTGATGTGATTGACTGGAGACTCACTGACAGATGTATAGTCTCTAGAAACAGGGATGCCAGAGATCTGTGCTGGGCCGACCGCTCCTGGGGTATGTAGTGCATAGGCCCTGGACATAAAGGTAAATAAGTTTCAGTCACTGCCCTTTGGGGTCCTAAAGTTTTGAAAGCCACTGTGGATCTGTAAACAAACAGAGGTGCTAAAAGCCCTGCGGGGTGCTGGTGGTGCATATACTGTTCTTTCTAAGACAGAGTCTGAGGGCTGCATGTAGCTCATTTCGTGGAATATTCGCCTGGCATGAAGGAATCCCTGGATTCGATCCCAGCACTGCACAGATCAGGTGTGGGGATGCGTGCCTGTAATTCTAGCATGGGGGAGGGAGAGGCGGGAGAAGCAGAAGTTCACGGTCACCCTTGGCTGCATAGTGAGTTTGAGGCTATCCTGGGAAATATATGAGACCCTGGGAGGGGAGAGGTCGGAGAGAGAGAGCAGCGAACGCATACTCCCAGGAGGGAAGCTAGGAGGGAGAGCGGAGTGCATTAGAAGTCTTGCAGTGGCTGGTGGGGTGGGGGCATGTTCCTGAAGAAGAGATCTCCAGTTTCCCACTGCACTGTAACAGATTACCCCCAAACAGGAAACATTAACCCATCATTTCTGGGGGTCAGGGATGGGAGCTCTGAGCCCTCAAGCTGACCTTTCATGAGGTGGCAGTGGAGACCCTGCAGCCCTGAGGAGTGGGTGCAGACCCTTTGTCAAGATCTTATGAGGTCACTGGCATGAGGCGCAGTTCCCTCCCTGTTGGACTCCTCACACTTAGTGCTTGGTGTCCCCAAGAGTGATCCGGGAGAGGGAGATACCCGGGCGCCTCTTGTCACCTTGTCTGAGTCACTCATTGCTTCCTTTTCTTTTCATTAGAAGTATGTCACTAAGCCCAGCCCACACAAGGGAGGGGAAGTAAGCTCGACATCTTGAAGGCAGTAGTATCAGAGAATTTGAGGACCTATTTTTAAAACCGCTACAAGATGTCTCAGAGAGGACATGACAACTGTCTTCAAATATTTGGAAAGCTTTGTCAGTAGCTGCTGCACATGGGCTTGGCTCCACCTCAAGAGACAGATGAAGTGTGCGAAGGTGGTGGAGGTGCCCGGGAAGGTGGTGAGCCCACGGCTCTGTGGGGTGGTGTTGGGCAGGGGCTGGATGACCCCCGTGGAGGTTTCAGCATCGGGAGGGATTTGCACTGGATCACGAGTGGGAAAACTCCAGCCTCTTGTGAATAAGGTTTGTGGAAATTCAGCACTGTGTGACAAGAACTATATGATATTTGGTTCTTTTTAGAACACGCCCAACCCCTGGACTGGATGACCTGAGAGGCAGTGTGATAGGGTGTTGTGATAAAACTTTTTTTTTAATCATCTAGGGATAAAATGAGGTATTTATGGGTGAAAAGGTTACAGGGAACTCTAAGCCAGTCAAACATAAGGAGGACAAGACACATTGTAGCTGTTGTAGGTGGGCATGAATTACATAAAATTTTGTAGATGGATATTCTTTTTTTTTATTTAAGACAAGCCCAACAGACTGCCCCCCCCCCTTTTAAATAAGATAGAGCGAGAGTGAGTGTGTGAGAGAGAGAAAGAATTGGCATGCTAGGGCCAACAGCCACTGTAATGGATACCCAGATGTGTATGCTACCTTGTGTGCATGTGTGGCCTTACACGTGCGTCATCTCGTGCGCCTGGCTTACATGGGGTCTGGGAAGTTGAACAGGGGTCCTTAGGCTTCGCAGGCAAGCGCCTTAACCGCCAAGCCATTGCTCCATCCCATAGATGGATATTCTGAAACTAAATCCTGTTCTTTCTTTGCACAGCTCCTGAGAGAGAAGGTGGTTTGTGTTGCTGCTGGACTGAGGCATGCGTTAGCCGCTACAGGTGATCGTTTGACCTTTGCTTCCTAAGTAGGACTATCCTGGGCAGGCCAGAAGCTTCTGGAGAAGAGCCCATCCAGGTGTATTTGGAAGGGTCATGCTATGTTGGAGTTTTTTTTGTTTGTTTGTTTTGTTTTTGTTTTTTTTGAGGGAGGGTTTCACTCTAGCTCAGGCTGACCTGGAATTCACTATGTAGTCTCAGGGTGGCCTCAAACTCACAGCGATCCTCCTACCTCTGCCTCCTAAGTGCTAGGATTAAGGTCGTGCGGAGTTTTAAATTTGATCATATCCAAAAGGCAGAGAAGTGATCATATTGTGGTTCTGGTTAGAGGAGAGGCATGAGGCAGCAGTGGCTTAAGTGATTTAGCCAGAGGGAGGGCGGAAGTGACTTGTCCAGCTGTTCCTGTTCTTGGTGCTCGGTAAAGGGCGGTGTGAGGATAGGAGTCCGGATTCCAAGACCCACATTCTTTGCAGTGACTTCCCAGTGGTCTTTAATGCTTTTGACTTAAAATCTTCGAGTGAGCTGCTTCTGTACTCTGAACAGGCAGTAGGACTCCTGTGTGTGTGGAGTGGAGAGAGCAGGTTGTGTGTGGACTGTGTCTTGGGCATTAAGATAAAGAGGACTTAGGCCAACCCTGGGGTTCCTGATGTTTGGAAAAGGATTGATGCATATGGTGTCCCATTAGAAGAGAAGGAGAGAGACTGGAATAAGTCTCTGTGGTTAAAGTGCTTGCTGTGTAAGCATGAAGACATGAGTTCAGATCCCCAGCACGTATGTGAAAGCTCTTGCGGCCAGCATTAGGGATGCAGAGACAGAAGAATCCCAGGGCTTCCTGGATAGCGAGTCCAGCCAGATTGGTAAGCCCCAGGTTTAGAGAGAGCCTGTCTCAACAAATAAAGTGGAGCATGACTGAGGAAGACACCGGACATCAACCTCTGGTCTTCCCATTCCCTCCTTTCCCTCCCTCTCTCTAAAACACACACACACACACACGTACTCTCGCATACATGAACATCATACATGCACACACCCACACATGTACACACAAACTAATCAAAAATGAATAAGAGAGAGAGAAGGAAGCCAGAGCATACTGAGAGAGGAGACGGTAGGAGAGGCGATTGGAAACCTGGGGACGGGTGGGGAAGCAGAGCTTGCTGCAGTCTGCGTTTTTCCGCCCTCACTCCTTTGACCCGTGGCCCAGCGTGAGCGGGCTGTGCCGCCGAGGCCGTGCCGGGCGAGCGGAGGCGAGGGCAGGAGGAGCTCAGTGCAGCCCTGTGGCATAACCTCCTGTGGCTTGCTGTTGATTATACTTGTTCTTCAAAAATTAAATCTTGTATTTTGAGGTAATTATGGACCCACCTGCAGTTGTTAATAATAAAATATACCCCTTGTATTCTTTCTGTGGTTCCCCCAGTGGTAACATCTTGCAGAATCGATGGTTCAGTATCTCTAGCAGGATGTTGACGTTGATGCAGTCCCAATACCAAACAATTCCAGCACCACGAGGGTGTTTCACATTGTGTGTTTATAGCCACACTTGCCTCCTGATAACTCACATCCCCTAAAGTGCCTCTGGCAACCCCTGCTCTGTTTCCTGTTTCTATAACGTCATTTCAGAAGTGTTACTTAAGCGCTCGCTCTTGTACAGCGTGTAGGCCTCGAGCTTTGCCTTCTTCCCTCATCATCATTTCCTGGACGTTCATCCAGGTTGTGCGTCTCAATACCGCAATCCCTCTTGTTGCTGAGCACAGTAACGTGGGATAGATGCATCACTGGATTAGTCTGATAGGGTTGCTCTAACAAAATACTACAGGTGGAGTGGCTTCAATAACATAAATTTATTTTCTCACCATCCTAGAGGCTAAAAGCCCAAGATCAGTGTGTGGTCAGGGTTGGTTTCTGGTGAAGCCCATCTTGCTGGCTTGTAGATGGTGCTGTGTTTTCGAAAGGACTGTCCTCTGCGCGCTGTAGAGAAGGAGCTGTCGCCTCAGTCCTATTGGACTACTCCTTGCCCATATGGGGCCATTTAATCTCCGTGCAGGCCTCATCTCCAGCAGTCCCGCCTGGGATACGGGATCACCACCTGAATACAGGTGGTGGAGGGTGCAGTTCCGTCTGTGACAACCAGTTTGTTTAACCAGTCACCATTTTCACCTGGGTCGCTCCCAGTTTGGCCTATTAAGAGTAAAGGTACAAACATTTGTGGACAGTTTTTTCTATATGAACATAAATTTTAATTTCTCTGGGATAAATGCTCAGGAGTATGAGTGCTGAGTTGTATGGTTGTGACTAAAATTTTATAAGCAAGTTCTTTTCTTAGACATCAGCAGAGCAAACGTATCAATGATTTTCTTCTTGCTTTCTCTCCAACTTTCTGCAATTACTAGTCTTGTTTTTTCAGAAACAGCTTTATTGGGGTAAAGTTGGCATACACGCAGTTGCACATATTTGCTGCATATAATTTGATGGATTTCGTTATATACATATACATATACATATCTGTGATGCCACCATCAAGGCTATAGACATATCTAGCACCTCCCCAAACTTCCCTGGATTCTTTTGAATTTGTCTTTGTATATACCTCTCTGTTAGTGTGCTCTGTGTCACGACCACACCACGATCTGTCCTCGTAACAGATGCTGGAGTTTAGTGTGCTCTGTGTCACGACCACACCACGATCTGTCCTCGTAACAGATGCTGGAGTTTAGTGTGCTCTGTGTCACGACCGCACCACGATCTGTCCTCGTAACAGATGCTGGAGTTTAATGTGCTCTGTGTCACAAACACACCACGATCTGTCCTCGTAACAGATGCTGGAGTTTAATGTGCTCTGTGTCACGACCACACCACGATCTGTCCTCGTAACAGATGCTGGAGTTTAATGTGCTCTGTGTCACGACCACACCACGATCTGTCCTCGTAACAGATGCTGGAGTTTAGTGTGCTCTGTGTCACGACCACACCACGATCTGTCCTCGTAACAGATGCTGGAGTTTAGTGTGCTCTGTGTCACGACCACACCACGATCTGTCCTCGTAACAGATGCTGGAGTTTAATGTGCTCTTTGTCACAAACACACCACGATCTGTCCTCGTAACAGATGCTGGAGTTTAGTGTGCTCTGTGTCACAAACACACCACGATCTGTCCTCGTAACAGATGCTGGAGTTTAGTGTGCTCTGTGTCACAAACACACCACGATCTGTCCTCGTAACAGATGCTGGAGTTTAGTGTGCTCTGTGTCACGACCGCACCACGATCTGTCCTCGTAACAGATGCTGGAGTTTAGTGTGCTCTGTGTCACGACCACACCACGATCTGTCCTCGTAACAGATGCTGGAGTTTAGTGTGCTCTGTGTCACGACCGCACCACGATCTGTCCTCGTAACAGATGCTGGAGTTTAATGTGCTCTGTGTCACAAACACACCACGATCTGTCCTTGTAACAGATGCTGGAGTTTAGTGTGCTCTCTGTGTCACGACCACACCACGATCTGTCCTCGTAACAGATGCTGGAGTTTAGTGTGCTCTGTGTCACGACCGCACCACGATCTGTCCTCGTAACAGATGCTGGAGTTTAATGTGCTCTGTGTCACGACCGCACCACGATCTGTCCTCATAACAGATGCTGGAGTTTAATGTGCTCTGTGTCACGACCACACCACGATCTGTCCTCGTAACAGATGCTGGAGTTTAGTGTGCTCTGTGTCACGACCACACCACGATCTGTCCTCGTAACAGATGCTGGAGTTTAGTGTGCTCTGTGTCACGACCACACCACGATCTGTCCTCGTAACAGATGCTGGAGTTTAGTGTGCTCTGTGTCACGACCACACCACGATCTGTCCTCGTAACAGATGCTGGAGTTTAATGTGCTCTGTGTCACGACCGCACCATGATCTGTCCTCGTAACAGATGCTGGAGTTTAGTGTGCTCTGTGTCACGACCGCACCACGATCTGTCCTCGTAACAGATGCTGGAGTTTAGTGTGCTCTGTGTCACGACCTCACCACGATCTGTCCTCGTAACAGATGCTGGAGTTTAGTGTGCTCTGTGTCACGACCACACCACGATCTGTCCTCGTAACAGATGCTGGAGTTTAATGTGCTCTGTGTCACGACCACACCACGATCTGTCCTCGTAACAGATGCTGGAGTTTAGTGTGCTCTGTGTCACGACCTCACCACGATCTGTCCTCGTAACAGATGCTGGAGTTTAGTGTGCTCTGTGTCACGACCACACCACGATCTGTCCTCGTAACAGATGCTGGAGTTTAATGTGCTCTGTGTCACGACCACACCACGATCTGTCCTCGTAACAGATGCTGGAGTTTAATGTGCTCTGTGTCACGACCACACCACGATCTGTCCTCGTAACAGATGCTGGAGTTTAATGTGCTCTGTGTCACGACCACACCACGATCTGTCCTCGTAACAGATGCTGGAGTTTAATGTGCTCTGTGTCACGACCACACCACGATCTGTCCTCGTAACAGATGCTGGAGTTTAATGTGCTCTGTGTCACAAACACACCACGATCTGTCCTCGTAACAGATGCTGGAGTTTAGTGTGCTCTGTGTCACGACCACACTACGATCTGTCCTCGTAACAGATGCTGGAGTACATAACACCGTCTTGTCAGCTGCAGGCAGTCCTACGTGCACATCTGTAGAGCGTGTTCCTCCAGCGCAGCTGGAGGTTCATGGCCACGGAACTGCTCTGGCTCGCAGTTTTGCTGCCCTACGCTCTTGCACCATGATTGCATGTCTGCTTCTTTGAACTTGGCTACCACACATGCATCACACAGAGGTGGTACCATACAGTGTGTGTTTCACTTAGAATAATGTCATCCAGATTCATTCACATTGTCGCAAATCACAGGCTTTTCTTCTCTTCTAAGTGTGAATAATGTTCTGTTAACTCTCCTGTGGCCAGTCAACTGTCAGCAGATGTGGGTTGTTTCTGGACCCCAGCTTTCATGTGTGACCATGGGAATGGTTTGTGGTCCTGATTTCAATTCTTTTGGGAAATGGGAATTGCTAGATCATATGTTAGTTCTATTTTTAATTTTTTGAGGAACTTCCATGCTGTTTTCCATAGCAGCTGAGCTGTTTTGTATTTCCAGTAACAGTGCAGAAGGGTTCCAATTTCTTTACGTACTCAATAACATTTATCTTAGAAAAAACAGTCATTCTAGTAAAAACAAATTTATCACTTCCTCAACAAATGAATTGTTGAGGGGGAGAGAAGGGGAAAGAGAGAGAAAATAAAAATCTGTAGTTCATAAGAAACTTCAGATATCTTATAAATAGCATTATTCCCAATGGCGAAAACATGGAAACAGCTCCTCACGTGCCCACTCCCACAGGAATGGGTGAGCAGAATGTGGCACACATGCACACACATTGACACACATGCACACACATGCGTGCACACACACATGCACACACAGTGAAACATTATCAGCTTTAAGAAGTATGGAGACCCTGACACACTCCTCCATCCTAGATGAAATAAGCCAGCTACAAAAAAGACAAATGCAGCATGATTCCATGACACAAGGCTCTTAGACAAGTCAGACCTGCAGGGCGGAAAGGAGAAGGATGGCTTCCAGGGGCTCCGTGAGTGAGGCGTGGTGAGTTATGGGTGCGGTCTGTTTCAGCTTTGCAGGATGAGTAAGTTGTGGAGGTGGATACTGATAACGGCCATACATCATTTTAATACACTGAAAATGGCTAAACTAGTAAATTTTATGTATATTTTACAATAAAATGTCAAAGCCAAGAAGTCCATGTTTGACACTTCAGATACATACCAACCAGTGGTGGTGTGTGGACTTGATCTAATTCTCTACAGAAGCCATAATTCTGAGGTAGCCAAGGAGCCTTTGTACCTGCATTTCATCTGGTGAGGAGACTATAGGCTTGGCTCCCATTGTACTTAGTGGCCATAATTTATTTTGCATACTGTTGGATATAGAGTGCTTCCAGAGGAGCAGACCTTAATGTTGGGGTTGTCTCATGGGACCAAGGGTGCACATATATGACTAGAGTCAACACATAGAATTTTATCTGGGCACTTGTATGGAGTTCAGAATGTGGATACATAGATTCAGTGGACGTAGAAATAAACAGCCATTCCTGAAACAGAGGCTGTTAAGTACGTTAAGTACATATGTATTTGGTAACTGAGAACCTTTGAACTCACCTTGTGTCTTAGGTGTTAGGAGAGCTGAACCAAAGCATTTTCTGTGCTGTTGTCTCCGTGTGACCTTAGCCAAATCACATCCTCTCTTCAAAGCCTCGTTTTTCTCATCTAGTAAATGTGAGGAATGAACTTGGTGGCCTTCGGGGTTCCTGTGTGTTTGGTTTGGAGTCCAAGTTGTCTTTTCAGTTTAGCCATGAACTAGGTAGCATCCCAGTGCTTTGACCCCGGGGTACGCCCTTAGACTGTAGGAGGACTTTTTTTTTTTCTTTTCTTTTCTTTTTCTGAGGTAGTGTCTCACTCTATCCCAGGCTAACTTAGAACTCACTTTGTAGTTCCAGGGTGGCCTTGAACTTGCCTCCCAAGTGCTGAGATTAAAGGTGGGCACCACTATGCCTAGCTAGCAGGAAGTGTTTTGATACTGGCATTTTCACAGACTTGTGATCTGCATGGTGGTAGTAATCCCTGTGGCCACTCCCAGGACCCACAGCAGCTGAACTCCTCCACAGTGCTCCTGTTTCCTGAGGATGCACTGGACAGTCCCACAGCAGTGTGGGTCAAAGAGCAGTCTGCTCTCATCCTGATGTTCAGTTTCTCCATTTTCTCCTCCTCCTCCCTGGGAAGTGAGTGGCATCGTGTTCCAGTGGGGGACAGGTTTGGCATCATCTGGACGACGCTTGTGTCCTGGGCAGACGCTCCCATTGTTTATCACTGCAAAGGAACCAAGCAGAGTGACGGGTGAGCATCCATTTTGGATTTGTCTTAAAGTTATTCTTTCCCCTCTTCCTCCTCCTTTCTCCTCTTCTTCCTTTCTCTTCCTCCTTTTTCTTTTGATGGTGCTGGGGTTTGAACTCACGTTCTCACAAATACTAAGTAAGCGCCCTGCCACTGAGCCAAACCTTGAGCTCTCAGTATTTATTTATTTATTTTTATTTTAGAGATAGAGAGAGAGAGAGAATGGGCACGCCAGGGCCTCAGCCACTGCAGTGAAATGCCAGACGCTTGTGCCACCTAGTGGGCATATTTGACCTTGCACTTACCTCACCTTTATGCATCTGGCTAATGTGGGATCTGGAGAGTCAAACAAGGGTCCTTAGGCTTCGCAGGCAAGCACCTTAACCTCTAAGCCATCTATCTCTCCATCTCTCTCAGTGTTTCTTCTTTAAAAAATATTTTATTTTTATTTATTTTATTTGAGAGAGAGAGAGAGAGAGAGAAGAGAGAGAGAGAGAGAGACAGAAATAAGCAGGTAGGGAGAGAGAATGGGCATGCCAGGGCCTCCAACCACTGCAGACTAACTCCAGATGCATGCACCCCCTTGTGCATCTGGCTTATGTGGGTCCTGGAGATTTGAACCTGGGTCCTTTGGCTTTGCAGGCAAACGCCTTAACCAGGTGCATATGCCCCCCTTGTGCATCTGGCTTATGTGGGTCTTGAGGAATCAAACCTGCGTCCTTTGACTTTGCAGGCAAATACCTTAACCACTAAGTAATCTCTCTAACCCTGTTTTTTTTTTTTTTTTTTTTTTTTTTTTTTTTTTTGAGGTAGGGTCTTTCTCTAGCCAAGGATGACCTAGAACTCACTCTGTAGTCCCAGGCTGGCTTCAGACTCATGGCAGTTCTCCTACCTTGCCTCCCAAATGCTGGGATTAAAGGCATGTGCCACCACACCCAGCTTGCTTGTTCTTTTTTAAGCCAGAGTCTCTTACTGATTGTGGGGCTTGCCATTTTTCTTTCCCTTGAGCTTTGGTGATTCTCTGGTGGTCTGTTTCCCTGCGGGACTAGAGTTGCAGATGCCTCTGATCTTGCCCAGCTGTTTATGTGGATTGAACTCCATGGTCCCTCAGGCCTGCTAACACCCTTATGCTTGCACATGAGTGCCCTTAACTGCTGAGTCATCTCTCCACCCTAAGGACATTTCTGAGGATGGTGGGGAGAGATAGCTGTAGTGGGGTGATGTATACTCATGCTAGGTTTATTCTGAGCCATCTCCCTGGAGGCATCCTGCTTTAGCTGGGGCTGAGGTAGGATCTCACTCTGGCTCAGGCTGACCTGGAATTAACTCTGTAATCTCAGGGTTTCCTTGAACTCACAGTGATCCTCCTACCTCTGCCTCCTGAGTGCTAGGATTAAAGGCATGCACCACCACACCCGGCTTTTTTTATTATTAAGAACATACTTTGTATGGATATGTCATGTGTTGGTGCCATCTTTTCCCTCCTCCTTGTCCCCACAGGGTACAAGCAGCACAATATCATATCTTATGGAGTTATAGGTTTTCTCCTATGCTAAGGATTGTGAGTTTCAGTCTTCTCTCTATTTTATCACAGGTCCAATAACTAAAAAAAAAAAAAAAAAAATACTTGTATTTTCAATTTAAATAGCAGTTTGGGATCTGCATGAAATAGTAGCATAGGCTCAGGTTGTGTGCCATTTCCTGATGGGACACTAGAATGACTCATCAACTTCCTGCCCTTGAAACCTGTCAGTAACACTCTTCTGTTTTCACCTGTACCATGGGCTCTGGAGTTAGATTCCTGGCTGTTTTCCCTCACTTGGTCACTAATGGCCCAGGATTCCTCTCGGGTGAAAGTGGCTGGGAATATCCGCTCTGTCCTATTCATTCAACAGGATGCTTCATGGAGAGAGATTGCTTGTATGGAGACGCTAGTTAGTCAGAGAGAAGGGCCAGGAAGGCTGCCAGTGGAGGGCCACTTCTGTCTGCAGTGGACTGCATGCTGCCACAGACTATGCCAGCATTTAGTAGGGTTGACTGGGATTCTGTCAGTGGAGGCGGCACGATTAGGGGAGAAAATGTGCTGTCTTGGAGGTGGAAGGCAGGCTCACATTCCGCTCTTCTGCGTGTTCTGAGGAGGCCCCGGCTTGTGCTTAAGTCCTGCCTCTGGTAGGAGCTCCATGTGTGAGAATTTTCCTTTTTGGCTCACTCAGCAGACAGAGCTAGGAAGTGCACACACGCGCACATGCATTTTCACATGCATGCACCTCTCTCCTATGCATCTGTCTCTACTAGAAACTAAGCATTTGCCCTGGTTTCTCTAGTCACAGTCTGATGCCACGTGGATGTTTCTAGCTTTCCTCTTCTTCGTATCTACCTCTCCTTTGTGAGCGTGAGGAGTCTAACGGGTTTGTCTTCAGTGCGTTTACCTATTCATCCAAACCCCGGGCATGTCCCCAGCTCTCACGAGGTGGCCATCCTGGCCAGAGCTGCCTGTCGCTGGCTGCGTTGCTCCCCACAGAGAGGTCGTGCTGGTCGAGAGGCCCCTCTCTGCCAGTGTATTCTGGTCTAAATGTAACCACTTTTCTTTTGTAGGCCTGGACAATTCCACAGCCGTGATTGTTGCTGCTGGAGCTGGTCACTCAGTGTCGTTGTCAGGTGGGTCCCGGGCATTTCCCGGGGGAGTGTGCGGCTCAGAACCCCGTGTGCGGTTGCCGAGAGCAGCTCAGGGCCGGAGGGCCGGTCACGCACTGGGAGCCACGCCTCTGTCGCCACCTCTGGCATGGTCTTGAGGAGATTACCTTTCTGAGCTGTCCTGTGTCTGTGCATGCTCTGTGGCTACCTCTGTGCATTTAATGTCCAGTGAATGCACAAAGGCTCATTCCTTGTCCTCCGAGCTTGTTTTCTCATTATACAAGCACAGAGTTCTCACCTGGTCAGGGGAGTTGTGATGGCCAGATCTTATAATCACCAGGAACTTCATGTAGTCACGTGGTGCTTTGTGATGCGGGGATGTCCTCAGAAATGTGTCCGTAGGGGATTCTGTCATTGTTTGAACACCAGGGTGGACGTGCACACATATAACTGATACCGTCTCCTGCACACCTAGACTATATGGCATGTGCCGTTGTATACGGGGCCCATTGCTGACTGCAGTGTTCTGTGGTACTTAAGTCTGTAATGCAATTGTGTAGTTACCTTCTTTTTCTTTTTTAGTTTTTCGAGGTAGGGTCTCTAACTAGCCCAGGCTGACCTGGAATTAAATATGTAGTCTCAGACTGTCCTCAAACTCGCAATAGTCCATCTACCTCTGCCTTCCAAGTGCTCGCATTAAAGGCGTGTGCCACCACGCCTGGCTGTTTTTTTTTTTTTTTTTGAGACAGGGTCTCATTCTGTAGCTCAGGCTGGTTTGCACCTCACTATGTAGCCCAGGCTGGCTTTGAATTTTTGGTAATCTTCCAGCCTCAGTTTCCCAAATTCTGAGATTAATTTATTTGCAAACAAAGGGAGAGAGAGAGAGAGAGAGAGAGAGAGAGAGAGGCGGGCGAATGGGTCTGCTAGGGCTTCTAGCCACTGCAAATGAACTCCAGACACATGTGCCACTTTGTGCATCTGGCTTTACATGGGTACTATGGGTACTGGGGAATTGAACCCAGGTTATTAGGCTTTGCAGGCAAGCACCTTAACCATTCAGCAATCTCTCCATCCCCTATATTACTTTTTTTTTAATCAGAGAGTGAGTGAGAATGAGAGAAAATTGGTATGCCAGGGCCTTTATCCACTGCAGTCGAACTCCAGACACGTGTGGCATCTTGTGTGTGTGTGTGTGACCTTGCACTCTGGCGTCACGTTATACGTCTGGCTTACGTGGGACCTGGAGAGTCAAATATGATGGTTAAGGCAAGCGCCTTCACCATTAAGCCACCTCTCCAGCCTTTTTAAAAAATATTTTATTTATATTTACTTATTTATTTGACAGGGAAAGAGGAAGAGAGAGAGAGAGAATGAATGGGCACACCAGGGTCTCCAGCCACTGCAAACGAACTCCAGATGAGTGTGCCCCCTTGCACATCTGGCTAATGTGGGTCCTGGGGAATCGAACCTGGGTCCTTTGGCTTTGCAGGCAAACGCCTTAACCTGTTAAGCCTTCCCTCCAGCTCCCCTTCCCTTATTATTACTATTGTTTTTTGGTTTTTTGAGGTAGGGTTTCACTCTAGTCTAGGCTGACCCGGAATTCACTCTGTATTCTCAGGATGGCCTCAAACTCACAGCAATCCTCCTACCTCTGCATCCCGACTGCTGGGATTAAAGGTGTGTGCCACCACACCTGGCTCTTTTTTTTTTAAGTTCCATGTAACCCATTTCACTGTCCAACATAACTGCCCAAGTTCTCTGCTTTTCTGTACTCTCTAGCTGATTAATTTTTATACTGACTTATTTTTCTTATTTTATTTATCTACATCTTTTTCTCCCTCCTCCTCTCCTTTCCTTCCTTTTTTGCACAAGGTCTTACCAGCATGATCTTAAACTTACTGTGTAGCTAACGGTGACCTTCAGCTGGTTATAATTCTGCCTTCCTCCCAGCTGCCTGGTCACACAGGCATCTGCCGCCTGGCTCAGTCCATGAGGTGTCAAACTAGGGCCTCCTGCGTGCCCAGGCGAGCAGTGGACCGACGGAGCTACGTTCCCAGCCCCCAGCTACATCTTTCCAGCTCATGTACTTATCTCCATGCATATTTGTCTGCTCTGCACCCATACTTATATTTTATCTTTCTATCTGACCTATTTATCTTCATGTATCTAAGTACTTTCTAACCTATTTTCTACAATAGATATGTCTCAAATTTATCTTTGTGTTCCATTCCTTTGGTCCATTTTTTCTATCTAATCTATTTTTTTCTCCACATTATTTCTCTCCTTTATTTTTTGAGATAGGGTCACTCTGAACTGGCTGTGGCTGAGGCTGGCCTCGAACACCTGGTCCCCTCTTCTTCACCTCCCAATTGCTGGGACTACAAGCACCTCTGCATGCCTAGCTTTCACATTCTATTCTTCTGTCTGGCCGTTTATCCATCTACCCACTGAGTCCCAGCCAAGGCTGTATGTATGTTCTAGTGACCTTTCTTCAGAAGATGCTTTTTTTTGTTGTTTATTCTTACTTATTTATTTGAGAATGACAGACAAAGAGAGAAAGAGAGAGAGAGAATGGACACACCAGGGCTTCCAGCCACTGCAAACGAACTCCAGATGCGTGCGCCCCCTTGTGCATCTGGCTAACGTGGGTCCTGGGGAATCGAGCCTCGAACCAGGGTCTTTAGGCTTCACAGGCAAGTGCCTAACTGCTAAGCCATTTCTCAAGCCCCAGAAGGTGTTTTTTTTGAGAGTCAGAGCTCCATTTTCTTTGACAAGATTGTTTGGATTGTCCTGTTGGAGGCTGGGAAGACTGGAGGTTATATGTTTGAAAGATTTCTTTTGGGAAGACCTCTCTCAGAATTAATTGCATTTTATTTTTCAAGCAAGTAGGAGGACTTTTATATTTAGTGAGCTTGGTGTTTCATGGGGAAATGTAGGTGTGTGCATGGTATATGAAACTGAAGGCAGCATGTATTCTCTCACATCAAACCTCAGCGCTGTGTGACTGAGCCTCTGCTGTTTTTCCAGAGCACCCAAGCCATTGTGAGAGTTTAAGGACTTTGCAGATTCTGAGCTACAGATAAACTGTGGCTTAATGAATTTAAACCAGCCAACAAAAGAAACACCTACTTATAGCTCAAATGTTTGTTGAAAGTGTTAAATTGAGTTAAATGCCAACTTTAAGCAACTCCTCTGGCTCCTGGTCCTGTCTTTCCTTCTACAGAGGAAAGCCTGGAGCCTCCAGGATAGAAATGCCTTGCTCAGCCCATAGTGTGCACGCTTGTGTGTGTGTGTGTGTGTGTGTGTGTATGTTCATATTGTCCAAAAGTAAGTGTGGACTGAAAGATTTTTTCACTGTTCTAATTAACTTGAGATGACCAACAGTATGTAAGTCTAGAAATTATCTAACTGTCTGCTAATGACAATTTCTTAAAAAAAATCTTGTTATTAGTAAATTTATGTTTTCCTTTTCTTTTCTGTTCTTTTTGATTTTTTGAGGTAGCGGTTTACTATGTAGTCCCAGGCTGGCTTCAAACTCATGGCATCCCCCTACTTCTGCCTTCTGAGTGCTGGGATTAAGGGCATGTGCCACCATGCCCAGTCTAAATTTATTATTTCTTATGTGGGCACTTTTATTATGGTGCTTTTTAATACCTAGATTTTGAATTCATTGTTGAGCTATAATTTGTATATGATATTCACCATTTTAAAGTGTCCCTTTAGTCATTTTTAGTAAATTCGCAAAGTGAATTGGTTTTAAATATTTTGAAAGTGAGTTAAAGATTGTCAAGATTAATAACGCTCTTTCCTCATCTTGCTCAGGCTGCTAACACACTGGATTTTTTTTTTTTTTTTAGTGCTCTTTAGACCTATCCTCTGCAGTCCTCGCAGATTGTGTAACTATTTGGCATTGCAGCAGAATTTAATTTTACCTGCTGATGCAACAGTTAATGATCCTCCTGTGGAAGACTGTGTCTTTCAAAAGAAATGGTGTAGATGTTCTAAGCTAAACGAAGACTTGTCACGTACACAAGCTTCGTGTCAGCGGCATCTCTGTAACCCACCGGTCATTAATAGATTGATATGTTTGGGGAATGCAGTCTTTGCTCCCCTGTATGGGATTCCTGTACGCTGTGCACCCCTGAAGATTGCGCTGTGAGAACGAAGTGTGCCACGTAACGCTGCGGCATGTCAGCACTGCAGGGCCGCCCGGGGGACAGAGGCCTCACTGACTTACACTGCTTCCTTCTAGAAACCGCCCCAGTGATGTGCTCTGCCATGCTAAGTGCCAATGAGGGGCCCGTGGGAGTTGAACTGGAGACTCCTGAACTCTGGTCTAAAGCCCTTTAACGGTACTGTTTGGCTTTTGATCAGCTTGGTGGACTATATCGGTCTTTCCTAGCACAAGCAATGCTATAAAATCTTATTGGGAAATCACAAAATGCAGTGGAAATGAAGTCCTGGCTTCCCGTTCCTTTACTGCCATGTGTCCTGATTAGCCAAGTGGTCTTGAAAAGTCATTTGCCAGCTTTTTATATGAATTTATCTTTGAGGACAGTGCTGTCTGATAGAAATAAAATGTGAGCCATATTGAAAAAAGTAAAATGAAGCAGGTGAAATTATTTGTATTAATATGTTTTACTTAACTCAGAATATCCACAATATTATTTTAACATATAACCAGCGTGAAAATTATTAATGTCTTTGCGGTCCAGCATGTATTTTTCCACTGATGTCTCATTTGCACTAGCCACATCTCAGATGTTCAGTAACCACATGGCTAGTGCTCGTGGTTGGGTAGTTGTAGAGTCTTGCAGTGTTAGGGCTAGGAAAGCTTATAGAACAGCTCTGAGAAGTTACAGATCGACAGCCTGTAGGCCAAATTATAGCCTTGGCATCATTTTGTTTGACTTTCATCTAAAAATTATTTTTGAACTTGAATGCCTGTCTGACAGTCATGTGCTTTTTGGTTTTCCACCCTTCCCCACCAATTGCTCTGCTCTTGTTATCAGTGTCCGTGGTCATATTGCCTGCCCTTCTAGACCAACTGCCCTTCCGTTCAATATTCAGCTGGTGAAACTAAGGCTCAGAAAGGAAGTGATTTGTCCAAGGTCAATAGCTAGTTAGCAGATCCAGGAATAGAAGCCAGAGTCACTTGACTCTGAACTTGCTTCTTTGTCCTATTAAATCACAATGTCAGTCATCTCTGCTTACATCACAGGATTATTGCAAGGCTGAAGCAAACCGAGAGGCTGCACAGATGGGAAGTGGTAGCTTTGTGTCTTCTGCTGGGCATGGCGCATTGCGATTTCACTTCGTTTAAAAAAGTTTGACCTTTAATAGCGCATCCCCCCTGCCGCCCCGCCAAGGTAGGGTGTCACTCTAGCCCAGGCTGACCTGGCACTCACTCTGTAGTCCCAGGCTAGCCTTGAACTTAGAGTCTAATAGCACGTCTTTTTTTTTTTTTTTTTTTTTTTGGTTTTTCAAGGTAGGTTCTCGCTCTTGCCAAGGCTGACCTGGAATTCACTGTGTAGTCTCAGGGTGGCTTTGAACTCACGGCGATCCTCCTGCCTCTGCCTCCCGAGTGCTGGGATTAAAGGTATGCGCCACCATGCCCAGCAGTTCTAATAGCACATCTTTTAACCTCTTATTTTAAAAAGTTAAACATTTTCTTCTTAACAAAAGATATGCGAGTATATATCTTTAAAAATACAGAAAACAAAGAAATAGGTCTTCCACACACCAGGCCTTGTTTCCTGTGCATGGGGCTCTTGTAAGTGTGGCGTGTTTGATGTGCCACGCATGGCTTACAGTGTGCTCGGTGCCACTGAGCACTGTGGTGTAGCGTGACACAGCTCCTTTCAACCTCTTCTCAGAGTTGTGTTGTCGCCATCATCTCGGCGATCTTCCTTCACCTCCCGTTCTCCTTCTGTTCCAGATGCAGGAGAGCTGTATGTCTGGGGCAGTAACAAGCATGGGCAACTGGCCTGCCAGGCTGCTTTCCTTCCTGTGCCCCAGAAAATAGAAGCACGCTCTTTTCAGAATGAAAAGGTCACTGCCGTCTGGAGCGGGTGGACGCACCTCGTTGCTCAGACAGGTGAGAATGCAGCAGAAAATATGGGGCTGGGAAGAACAGCTGGGGACAGCTGTCTCAACCGACACTGGTACTTGGGATTAAGGATTTTTTGGGGGGAGGGGATGGGAGCTTTAAAGGACTGGAGAGAGGAGGACCTGGTGCCTACTTCTGCCCTCAGCCAGATAAGTGGCCTTTCCTGTCTGCATCCCAGGCTTGCGCCCAGAAAATGCAGGGCTGGATTAGGGTAACTGCTGGTCCCCAGTGCATGAGCTTGAAGGAGTGCATGACAGAAACATCACTGCGGAGTTTGTCTAGGTTGCTGGGGAGCCTCGCGCTGTCCTAGCTGAAGAGGTGACTCGGTTTGCACTTTGGTCACCAGTGAACATGAGGCCGAGGTTCTGCAGCAGGCCTGCTGCACTGCGTGAGCGTCCGCTGACCTTAGTCATTCAGGCACTTCGTGTCCTTGGGTGCTGCCATGCCGTGCCACGTGGCTCCTGGTGCCTTCAACATCCCCAGCTGTCAACTGTTTCTCTCCTTTCCCTCAGGACAGGTCTCTCCTGTCCTTGATGTTCTGTCATTCTTGGAGACTTTAGTTTTCTTACGGCCTCTCTTCATCCCTGATCCACAAGGGTGTGCCTGCTAATTAATGTAGTCTTTCAGATAGACAGTTTGTAATCATTTGTGTGTTTGTGTGCACATGCGTGAATGTGTGTGTGGGTGCAGGAGCGTGTGGGTGTGTGTGTATGTGTGCGTGCGTGCATGAGTGTGGAGGCCAGGGGACACCCTCACATGTCGTTCATGAGGTGCCACTCACCTTTTTTTTTTTTTTTTTTTTGAGACAGGGTCTCCCATGTGTCAGGAGCTCATCTAATTGGGTCGGGTTAGACTGGCTGTCCAGTGAACCCCAGGCATCCTTCGGTGTCCCCCTCGACACTGGGGCTATAAATGTGCACCAGCACACCTAGCTTTTGGTTTTTCAGCATGGCTTCTGGGACTTGAACACTGGTGCTCGTGCTTGCAAGGCAGGCACTTTGCAGACTGAGTCACCTCCTGAGCCCCAGTGTGTACTTGTTAAGGCCCATTGCCCTGTCAAAGCCTTCCAACGTTCAGGGTTTGTGAGGAGCCCCCCACCTTGCTAGCTACATATCTGTCTCTGGTTCTCAAGTCCCTGGTGACTGCCGGTCCAGAGTGTCTGGCTTTTCAGGACTCCAGCCAGTTTCAGCTCTCTCTGGTAAGCCATACCCTCCACATCTGTGCACACAAATAATGGCTTGTGAGCATTTGTATTAGTGATGCTTTTAATTAATCTTTTAAAAAATGTTGTCTGGGCATGGTGGCACATGCCTTTAATTCCAGCACTCAGAGGTAGGAGGATCACTGCTAGTTTGAGCCCACCCTGAGACTGCATAGTGAATTCCAGGTCAGCCTGGGCTAGAGTGAGACCCTGCCTAGTAAAACAAACTTAATTTGGGCTGGAGAGAGAGATGGCTTAGTGATTAAGGGGCTTTCCTGCAAAGTCTAAGGACCCAAGTTCGATTCCCCAGCACCCATGTAAGCCAGATGCACAGGTGGCACATGCCTCCTGAGTTTGTTTGCAGTGGCTAGAGGCCCTGGCACACCCATTCTCTCTCTATCTGCCTCTTTTTCTCACTTTCATAAATAAATAAAAATAAATAAAATATTTTTTAAAATTGTTCTTATCATTTTGGAATAGAAGCTTGTTTAAGAAAGATGCATGATAAAACATCTGTATCACCAGTTTAGATGATCCCCTTAGGAAGGTGTGGTATTCATTTGGATGAAAGTAATTTCTTTCCTCAAAGAGTTAAGACTTGAAGATTGGGCCCGTCTGTAGATTCTCTTCTTTTTTCTTCAGTGTTTTTTTTTTTTTTTCTTTTTTTGAGACAGAGGAGAGATAGAGAACAGGGCCTCAGCCACTGCAATTGAACTCCTGATGCTTGCGCCACCTAGTGGGCACATGTAACCCTGCGCTTGCCTCACCTCTGTGTGTCTGGCTAATGTGGGATCTGGAGAGTTGAACATGGATGGGTCCTTAGGCTTCGCAGGCAAGCGCCTTAACTGCTAACCCATCTCTCCAGCCCTGGATTCTCTTCTTGTTTTTTTTTTTTTTTTTTTTTTCCGAGATAGGGTCTCCCTCCCATAGTGGAATTCACTATGTAGTCTCAGGGTGTCCTCAAACTCATGGCAATCCTCCTACCTCTGCTTTCTGAGTGCTGGGATTAAAGACGTGTGCCACCATGCCCGGCCTGGATTCTCTTCTTAAAGAGACTCGCTGTAGTAGCTACTGATGCATGTAAGTGGTTGGTCCCTCTTCCTGCAGGCCTGCTCACTTCTGTGTCTCCATTGCTTGTCAGAAAATGCATTCATTTTCCTCTGTCAAAGTGTTGCTGAGTAAGAGAACCTACTTCTACTGCAGTGCACATGAGGCAGGGTGCACGGCCAGCATTTCCAACCTCTTTTCTGGGCCCCACTGGCTTATGAACAGAAGGCTTCCTTTGTCTCTGGAATCAGGTGTGCGATCAGAACAGTTCATGTTTATTAGGAACCTGTTGAGCATTGTGCTGACTTTTAGAGAAACAGGAGCGAAGACATGGACCTTGCTTTCTTACTTGGGTGTATAAGTAGGGCTTAAGTCTGCATATATAGAGGAAGGGACTGGGGAGATACTTTAAAGTGTAAGGTGCATGCTGCACCAGCATGAGGACTGAGTTTGGATCTCTGGCATCCATGTAAAAATGGTGGTATGTGGTTGTCATGCCAGCACTTGGGAGGCAGAGCCAGGAGGATCCCTGGGGTCCACTACCAAGCTGGTAATCTCTGGGCTCAGTAAGAGACGCTGTTTCAGAGAATAAGGTGGAGAGTGACTGAGGAAGACTAACTTCTGGCCTCCACCTGCACATGTGTCTACATGCATATGACTGTGCATACACACATGCATGCATACCATATACACATACAAACACCAAAAAATAGAATTGGAAAGCGTATCTATCCATCCTTCTAGCTGTGAGGATCTCTTTGTGCACCAGGTCTGTACTAGCTGTAAATCTTACTTTTTTTTTTTTTTTTTTTGAGGTAGGGTCTCACTCTGGCCCAGGCTTACCTGGAACTCACTATGTAGTCTCAGGGGGCCCTCGAACTCATGGCGATCCTCCTACCTCTGCTTCCCAAGTGCTGGGATTAAAGGTGTGCGCCACCATGCCTGGCGCCACTTTGCCCTTTCTCCTAAGACCAGAAAGGTTCAAAGCTGGGATGTCTGCATATCTGGTGGTTGTACTGAATGTTGGGTAAATGGGAGCCTCCTGCTATTTGATGCACTGATTTCATGTTCCTTGTAGCAGGCCCTTGCCCTGGCCTGACGTCACTGAGAAGAAGCATCCATTCAAACTCAGCTACTCACAGCAGCATGACCAAGATTTTCTCACGGGGTCAGAAACAGCTCATTAGTGGAACAAGGAGTTGTTTGACTTTGGTTGTTTTCAAAACCCCAGGGGTGGTTCTTCCTCAGCCAGGCTTGCAGACCCAACAGCGCATAGCTACTGACTGGGGAGGCCTTAGTTGTGTGAAAACCTGAGTTTCAGCACAGTGGCCATGTGTCTGGCCAGATGATCAGATGGAATAAGGTGAGAGGAAGGTGGAGCTTTCTGGATCAGTATTTCTTAGCCAGAGGTGAGTTTTGTCCCATGGGGACATTGCCTTGGCTGGAGACATTTATGGTTGTCACACCTGGGGGTTGTTACTGACGTACAGTGGGTAGAGACCAAGGAAGCCACCAAATGTCATCGCACTGCGAAGGGCACTCCAACCCTACACAAAACCTCCTCCAGTCCAAATGTTCGTAGCGCCACAGTTGAGACATGCTGCCCAAGACGGATGTCCCTGGTGGCAGGTGCTTAGCTAGGGCAGTTTGCATGGCATCAGAAGAGCTTTCCAGATGGTCTGTACGGGGCTCTTGATGTGCTTGCTGCCCTCCCCTTCGGGAGTCTGTTGCCCGCCCTCAGTGTTTGCAATGGAAAAATACTTTACTCTGTTAGTCAGAGGCACTTGGAAAGTGTCCAGGAGAACCTGCTCGAATCTGGGAGAGTTGGCAAGGGTACTTGTGTCTCAGGCTGGTGGTGCTGCATTCTAGAAACCTTTCCCAAGCTGCTGATTCCCGCATCATTGTTCTCAGGAACTTCATGGCACTCCTGGGTGACTTTACCCAGGCTCAGTAGCCTGCAGCTGTCTTGTTAAGATTCATGGTTTCCTGGCTGGAGCACTATTAGAAAGTTGGATGACAGAGTCGGGTAGTCTTGACTGAATCATTTTACCTGTTTAGGCCTTAGTTTCTTATGTATCTCTCAAGTAGGATATGAAGCCTTCCTGTATTCTGCATAGGGCTGAGGCAATTTGCAAATGAATTCATCAGTGCATGATCCCAGCCATGTAGTGATGTTGACTGTAAAATGTTACCACACATCTCCCCGTGTCCACTGTCGCCACACCTCTCCCCGTGTCCACTGTCGCCACACCTCTCCCCGTGTCCACTGTCGCCACACCTCTCCCGTGTCCACTGTTGCCACACCTCTCCCGTGTCCACTGTCGCCACACCTCTCCCCATGTCCACTGTCGCCACACCTCTCCCCATGTCCACTGTCGCCACACCTCTCCCGTGTCCACTGTCCCCACACCTCTCCCCATGTCCACTGTCGCCACACCTCTCCCGTGTCCACTGTCACCACACCTCTCCCCGTCTCCACTGTCTCCACACCTCTCCCCGTGTCCACTGTCCCCACACCTCTCCCCATGTCCACTGTCGCCACACCTCTCCCCATGTCCACTGTCGCCGCACCTCTCCCCGTCTCCACTGTCTCCACACCTCTCCCCGTCTCCACTGTCTCCACACCTCTCCCCGTGTCCGCTGTCGCCGCACCTCTCCCCATGTCCACTGTCGCCGCACCTCTCCCCATGTCCACTGTCGCCGCACCTCTCCCGTGTCCACTGTCGCCACACCTCTCCCGTGTCCACTGTCACCACACCTCTCCCCGTGTCCACTGTCCCCACACCTCTCCCCATGTCCACTGTCGCCACACCTCTCCCCATGTCCACTGTCGCCGCACCTCTCCCGTGTCCGCTGTCGCCGCACCTCTCCCCATGTCCACTGTCGCCGCACCTCTCCCCATGTCCACTGTCGCCGCACCTCTCCCGTGTCCACTGTCGCCACACCTCTCCCCGTGTCCACTGTCGCCACACCTCTCCCCGTGTCCACTGTCGCCGCACCTCTCCCCATGTCCACTGTCTCCACACCTCTCCCCGTGTCCACTGTCGCCACACCTCTCCCCGTGTCCACTGTCGCCGCACCTCTCCCGTGTCCGCTGTCGCCACACCTCTCCCATGTCCGCTGTCGCCACACCTCTCCCCGTGTCCACTGTCGCCACACCTCTCCCCGTGTCCACTGTCGCCGCACCTCTCCCGTGTCCACTGTCACCACACCTCTCCCCGTGTCCACTGTCACCACACCTCTCCCCGTGTCCACTGTCCCCACACCTCTCCCGTGTCCACTGTCGCCACACCTCTCCCGTGTCCACTGTCGCCACACCTCTCCCGTGTCCACTGTCGCCACACCTCTCCCGTGTCCACTGTCCCCACACCTCTCCCGTGTCCACTGTCGCCACACCTCTCCCCGTGTCCACTGTCCCCACACCTCTCCCGTGTCCACTGTCCCGCACACCTCTCCCGTGTCCACTGTCCCACACCTCTCCCGTGTCCACTGTCCCCACACCTCTCCCCGTGTCCACTGTCCCCACACCTCTCCCGTGTCCACTGTCCCCACACCTCTCCCGTGTCCACTGTCCCCACACCTCTCCCGTGTCCACTGTCCCCACAACCTCTCCCGTGTCCACTGTCCCACACCTCTCCCGTGTCCACTGTCCCCACACCTCTCCCGTGTCCACTGTCCCCACACCTCTCCCGTGTCCACTGTCCCCACACCTCTCCCGTGTCCACTGTCCCCACACCTCTCCCGTGTCCACTGTCCCCACACCTCTCCCGTGTCCACTGTCCCCACACCTCTCCCGTGTCCACTGTCCCCACACCTCTCCCGTGTCCACTGTCGCCACACCTCTCCCGTGTCCACTGTCCCCACACCTCTCCCCGTGTCCACTGTCCCCACACCTCTCCCCGTGTCCACTGTCCCCACACCTCTCCCCGTGTCCACTGTCCCCACACCTCTCCCGTGTCCCTGTCCCACACCTCCCGTCTCCACTGTCCGCCCACACCTCTCCCGTGTCCACTGTCCCCACACCTCTCCCCGTGTCCACTGTCCCCACACCTCTCCCGTGTCCACTGTCCCCACACCTCTCCCCGTGTCCACTGTCCCCACACCTCTCCCGTGTCCACTGTCCCACACCTCTCCCCGTGTCCACTGTCGCCCACACCTCTCCCGTGTCCACTGTCCCCACACCTCTCCCGTGTCCACTGTCGCCACCTCTCCCGTGTCCACTGTCCTCCACACCTCTCCCCGTGTCCACTGTCCCCACACCTCTCCCCGTGTCCACTGTCCCACACCTCTCCCGTGTCCACTGTCCCCACACCTCTCCCGTGTCCACTGTCGCCGACACCTCTCCCCGTGTCCACTGTCCCCACACCTCTCCCCGTGTCCACTGTCGCCACACCTCTCCCGTGTCCACTGTCCCCACACCTCTCCCGTGTCCACTGTCCCCACACCTCTCCCGTGTCCACTGTCGCCACACCTCTCCCGTGTCCACTGTCCCCACACCTCCCCGTGTCCACTGTCCCCGCACCTCTCCCCGTGTCCACTGTCCCACACCTCTCCCGTGTCCACTGTCCCCACACCTCTCCCGTGTCCACTGTCCCCACACCTCTCCCGTGTCCACTGTCCCCACACCTCTCCCGTGTCCACTGTCCCCACACCTCTCCCGTGTCCACTGTCCCCACACCTCTCCCGTGTCCACTGTCCCCACACCTCTCCCGTGTCCACTGTCCCCACACCTCTCCCGTGTCCACTGTCCCCACACCTCTCCCGTGTCCACTGTCCCCACACCTCTCCCGTGTCCACTGTCGCCACACCTCTCCCCGTGTCCACTGTCCCCACACCTCTCCCGTGTCCACTGTCCCCACACCTCTCCCGTGTCCACTGTCCCCACACCTCTCCCGTGTCCACTGTCCCCACACCTCTCCCCGTGTCCACTGTCCCCACACCTCTCCCGTGTCCGCTGTCGCCGCACCTCTCCCGTGTCCGCTGTCGCTGCACCTCTTCCTGTGCCCATGCTATCACATCTCTCCCTGTGTCCACTGTTACCACACCTCTCTTCATGTCCACTGTTACCATCATGGTTGTCTGGTCAACTTTTATCTCATACCACATAAACCTCTTACTTGTGTTATTTATTGTTGTTTTGAAGCAGGGTCTCACATAACCCAGGCTGGCCTTGAACTCACTATGTAGTTGACAATGACTTTGAACTTCTGACCCTCTAGCCTTCACCTCTGGTGTGTTAGGATTATAGGCATGTACTACCATGTCCAGTTTATACAATGGTAACAATTGAGCCCAGGACCTGTGCATGCTAGGCAGGTACTCTACCAACTGAGCCACAGTCCTTTTTCCTTGTGGATTCTTCGTCTAATTCCCTCCCCTGCTCACCTAATAAGCTCCTCGAGGGCAGGAGTTATGCTTGGTTTTGCTCCTTCTTGTTTCCTCAGTTCTTGGCAAAGCACTTGGCATTTAGGAGGTAGTTACTTGGTACATGATATACAAATGAACAAGCCCGACTTCTCTGAACATACTTCCTCATTCAAAGAATGGAGGATAATTGCTGACCTGGTGTGAAGATCAAGGGAGATAGTGGATTAGAGTGTCTGGCACAGGACTGGCCCATGTGTCCTCTATGTCACATCAGCATCTACCCAATTCGCAAACTCCGGACCTCTCTGGACTTCCATGCCGTATTTCTTTTCGTTCCGGCAAAGGTCTCTGTGGGCTAGTTAGGAACACCTCTGGATGGGTGACAACAGGTAGGTTCAGCACCATCCTGAAGAGTACAGATGATCAGCGCTTACAATGCGGAGTGCTGACTGCTGACGACTTTTGGGATTTCAAGGGGAATGTTTTTCACAAAATCCGAATGCTAAGGTGGGGCTGGTCAGAAAGTCTAGAATCCGGATGCTGGGCTGCTGGAAGCTTTCCCTGGGCCATTCAGTATCCCAGGGTAGCCTTGTGGTGTCACAGGAGATGCTGATTGAAAACATGAAACCAAATGCAGAGTTCTTTGACATTCTTTCTTTCTTCAGTGTCACCTGAGAGAATACTAATGCCTTAGAAGCTTTAGAAAATCAGAGGTAGAAGAGACATCTTCCTCAATGGCAAAGAGAGAACTGATGTGACTTTATGGGAGATGTGACTTTATGGCCCGCTTGCCCAGAAACCCCATTCTGCCTCAGCGGGGGTGGTCCCTCTCCTGCTGCCCTCAGGTTCGGTGATATTGTGAGAGGTTTTGCCTCTTACTTCTCCGAAAAGGATATTCTCCTGTGCCAGGACTGTCTCTTAGCTACTCTCCTTCCTTCAGGAATCACAGACCAAGAGCTGTTTCATTGCATCTGTTGTGTGTGTGTCAGTGATAGCCCAGCCCAGCCATCGATCCGCACAGAACTGAGTTTATAAATATGCCCAGTGCGAACTGAGGCCAAGATTCCTACCAGAATAGGGTGACATTGTGTACTACTCTATCTGCCTTGGGACCGTAGATCATAAAACTTCCTCAGAGCTCAGGGAAAGTCTGCATTTAAAGCAGGTGGTTTGGAATTCGTTATGCTTGCTTTCAAACTTTGGAACACCATGGTTGAAAGTCAAGGGGAACCCAAAAGGCTACTTTGAAATGGGCAGTACTGCTTTATTATCATTGGTAGCTGAAGTCATTTCCTTTAGCCCAGAGCCCTCAGGATGCCAGCAGCGGATGGGACTCTAGAGAACATCTGACCTGACGCCCTCAGTTTGGAACTGAGGCTGAGGCTCGGGCCGGGGAGTGAGCGAAGGAGCAGGACCGGAGCTCAAGCCTCACAACTCTCAGTTCAGGGTTCCTTCTGCGTGTCGTTCTCCTGAGGAGATGTGGATGACCTGAGCATGTTAATCCTCCGGGTGTGGTAGTTCCTTCTGTACAGGGAATTCTGCTCTAAGAAAACCCTGCTTCTGGGGCCGAGGAGACAGTTTAGTGGGGAACGTGTAGACCAGAGTTTGATCCCCAGTGTTCACGTGAAATGCTGAACACAGTGCTGTGGCACTGATGGGAGATGGAGACGGGCAGATCCCTGGGGCTTGCTGGCCTACTGGGTGAGCTCCATGTCAGTCAGAGACCTTGTCCCCCAAAGAGGTGGCTGTTGCCTGAGGAACAACACCTGAGATTATCCTCTGGCTTCCACGTGCACTCTCACACACAACCCAGCTTTTCAGTGAAGGGTACAGCCATTGATTCCGTGAGTGGGTGTGCGTGTGCAAACTGGAGGACCCCAGATCGTCCAGGGCGGGCGTCACAGGCGCCTGGGGTGCGTGGATGAGCCGCATTTCCCTTCCCGAGCCGGTGGCAGCTGTGGCACGTTCTCATCTTCTTCCTTCACAGACAAGCCCCTGGCTGGTGAACTGCACTGGCCTGGTTGTGTGGATGGGCAGAGCTTAAGCTTGAACTTGGCCATTCGTCTCCATGCCTGCTGCACTAAACTTAAGTCATAGGTGCCTCCCAGTGCTCTTGCTCTCAAGTAAGTCTCTGTGTTCCTCGCAGAAGCATCTTGCTCCAGCGCGCCGGTGCTCACGCGCTCTCCCTGCAGTGAGGATGGGACACTCCCGATCTTCGAGCCTCTGGCAGGAATGTGCACTGTTATTTCTAGAGACAGCACCACTGTCTGGAATACAGGGATACCCAGCATTCAGAGCGACCTTCAGGAAGCTTGTGGTTGGACGAATAAGTTAAACATTTAGTGGAGGAATAGGAGAATGTGGCAGAGGGCCAGTGGAGTGGCTGAGACACTGAGGTCTAGGGTTTCCGAAGGACAGGTCACTGTGGGCGAGAACGGGAGGGAAGGGCAAGGAATTGCGGCTGGGCTTTGGGAAGGTCACTTTTTAGTAGGTGGAGGTGTATGAATTTGTTTTCCTCTGACAACATGCCCAACTCCCTTCTTCCATGGGGCCCATAGGACATTGTGGACATAATGGCCTTTATGGCTATTCTGGCTCCAGAGTTCTATTCCGTGCAAAGAAACCTGGTTTAAGAAAATAGTCATGGATATGTCCAGGGAACAAGCAGAATGCCACTCACACAGCCTAATTTCTAATGACTGAAACAAATGAATCCAAAGGGAGATTGTTTAATTCTAGTGCAGCCATATGTTGAAATAGTATACAGAGATTAACCAAAAGATTATAGAAGATTTAATTTCAGAGAAATATGCTCATACTATAGTGAAAGGAGTAGCTAATAATATACTATAGCTCCTAATTTGTTTTAAAAAAGTGTTTCCATAAGCAGAGCAGAAGGAAATGTGCCCGCATATTCTCTCTGCTGGGTGGGGTTGTATTTTATTTCCTGTACTGGGTATGTAATTTGCGGTCTAGTTATGACCCTCGTAAATGCTGTTTAAAAGTCACTGAGAACAGTGGCTTACCCCTCAATCCATGGATCCAGTCCTTCTGTCAGATTCCTGCATGGATGTCCTTGACAAGGCTGTTCCCTGGGCCTCATTTGAGAGGTCGCATGGGAAAGAGGCAAGAGGGTGTAGTAGGAGGCAAGAAAGCAGGGATCTATTTTTGGTTCAGTCATGAGTCAGCTTGATGACCTTGGATGTCCCTTCTGAACATCCTTAAGCCTTGGTTTCCTCATCTGAAGAGGTGAGAGGAGGTCACAAAAGGTCCTTAGAGCTCCAAAATATATTTGATCCTAAAGATGATGGGTTTTTTCACCTTTGTGGAACCAGCTGAGAGGTGGAACTGGTTCCTTGATCCTGGTCTCCTTGCCTTTGGCCACCACCTTTGGCTGCTGGCCTGAGTTTAGGGTGGGATCCAGTGGGAGCCTAGTGATCTGAGCTGGAAGGATGTAGTGAATGTATCTGACCACTAGGGGGAAGCATTGCTCGATGACATTCCCTTCCTACGTCTGTCGGGAAGTGGGAAGGTGGCCGGTATTTGCCTTTGGGTTTCAGATTCTAGCATTTTGTAGGTAGAGGGACTTCGAGCCCCATTCAGTAAGACATGAAATATATTGCAGATGTGAAATGATAGGAGCAAGGGAAGCCCAGTGACCTATATATATAATGTCAAACATCATTTCTTGTAGAGTCTGCATTATAGGGCGCAGTAGATGACTGCAGACAGAGCCAGGCCTGCGCAGTGGACAGCTCCTGTGAACCTAAGGGGTCTAGTGGTACACACCTTCCTGAGCTCCTCTGCCCAGAGCCTGTGCAGCCTGGAGTTAGGAACTTCCTGACCTGTCTGGAGTGTGTGGTCAGGTGGAGGGCCCGTGAAACTCAGTGTCTGCCTCGTTTAGGGGGGTCCAGCTTACAGTGGGGAGTTGGAGCTGCCTACAGAAGACCCCGCGGGTGTCCTCTTGAACACTGCCCTCCAAGGTCAGGGTGCAGCAGTACTTTTTTATAGTAATTTTTTCAGCTTAGCCAGTTTATGTGCTATGCCTTGGCATTTATGGAGGTTTGCAAGGCTTTCTGGAAGCTTATTACCCACCTCCCAAAGGCTTTGTTTCCTGGGCCCTTCACTGACTATTTTTAGTTTGTCAGTGCCTGCCTACCCTAGGGACTGTGGTCAAGTAAAACCGTGCACTGGTCTGAGAGCTAGGCAGCTAGGTGACCTTGAGCACTCCTCCTCTGGGAAGGGAGGTCAGGTTCCCAGCTGACCCTCTGGGCCAGAAAGATGAGTACCTGGCATGCTTGTGGCTTTTGTGTTTGGCAGTGAACACCCTATTGATCTGTGGCCTGGAAAAGTGCAAGGTGCGTCCACCTGAAGCTGAAGCAAGAATCACCCTTTGGAGTCCAGGCTTCGCTCAGAGCGTGGTCAAAGCCAAGTGCAGCAAGGCCCAGAGGGCCACCAGATGGCAGCAATGGGCAGGCAGACAGCCTTGGGGGCCAGGGTGGGCGGGGCCAACATCCAGAGTCCGAATCAGCAAGGTCAGAGCTGATGACCTCTGCGCGTGCTGTTCCTTGCTGGTGAGAGGAGCTACTGAGGCTGGTCTGGCCTCTACCGGCTACCCAGAAGAGAGCCAGCAGATAAGGCCCTGACCAGAAGCCGAATGGGAAGGGGCCAGTCTTGATCTGCATCTTTTTGGTCCTCATGATTTCCACTCACAGCAAGGACAGAGCTCCCCTCACCCCTCAGTTCTTCCTGAGGCCTGTGTCATGGATGGAGGTAGGGGGTATCCTTCAGGCCCCCGTACCCAACAGATGGCCAGGCCCACGACTTTGCCAGAGACGTGCTGCAGTGAACATGAGTTAACACAGTTGGTTGAACAAATGTAGAGATGGTTTCTAAGTCCCCCAGAGGGTCAGGTTGGGATTGCTAAGCACGGACATTCACCAAGCACTAAGTGCTGTGCTCAGTGCTGCCCCTTATGACCTCTCGTAGCCCTCTAAGGTCAAGTTCACTTCCCTTGCATTGCAGGTGGGGGCTGAGGCTCAGAGAGGGTGAGTGGCTTTCTAAAAGCACAGTTACCTAAGAAGAAAAGTGCATACGTGAGCCCAGTTCTTTGTGATGTCAGAATTCAGTCTCATCTCATGTCATCATGTGTTGTTCCCTCAGAATGATCTCACTGGATGTGTGGCAGGAAGTGACTGTCTTTGTCAGTTTGGACTGTTGTCACAAAGCACCACAGAGTGGATGGCTTCAACGTAACATGGATTTCTCACCGTCACAAAACACAGGAAGAGCCTGCGTCTGGCAGGGTTCTGCTTCCTGGTTCATAGGTGGCCGTTTGCTGTTATGTTGTGGGAAGGGTAGGAGGGTCAACCCTGTTCATGAAGACCCCATCTCATGATCTAGCCCTTTCCAGAGGCCCCACTTCCTTACACCATCATATTAGGGGTTAGAGTTGAGGCATGTGTCTTGGGTGGGTACAAACATTCAATATCTAAGAGCTTCCTAGGTCCTAGGGGAGGGAGGAACAAAACTGGTGGGAACTGTGGGGCTGGGTTTTGGAGGAAAGAAGGAAGAGTTGTGGCAGAGCCTCCCGCCATGCTCAGAGCTCACTGTGTGGTTCTGGGAAGGGCTTGAAGTTGCTGGCCAAGGGCTGTGGTTCCATTCAAGGAACTCTCCTCCTTCCTGGGGGACATTGATTTGTTCCAGGAGCTCACTCAGAAGTGAGCTTTAAGTGGCCAGGCTGTAATTTTGCCATCATTTTTAGGTTCTTGACACATGACACTGTACTTGCCCTTCCTCAGGGGACCTTGCCTGTCCCTTAGGAGCTGTCACTAATCATAGCAACAGCCTGTTCTTTAAAGTGCCCTCAATATGTGCCAAGAGGAAAGTGGCCCATTTGGAGGAATCAGTTGTATCTTTTTTTTTTTTTTTTTCAATCTGAGAATGACTTTTTAACCTAGTGAGAAGCTTGATGTGGCCAAAGAGTCTAAGGAGTGAGGTTCGGGTTCTGATTTGCTACTTGTTGACATCCTGGGCAAGTCATGTAACGTCTCTGTGTCTGAAGGTTTTGCTTGTAAAATGCACTTCAGATTCCTAATTTTTATGCCTCATGGATTGTTATTACTACATTTATTTTCTCCTTCATTCATTTGTTCAACAAATACTTGTATTGTCAGAGGCCAGGGAAGGACATTCTAAGTAGAAGGAATACCATGGACCAAATATAGAAGTGGGAAATACACTGTGTTGTGTTTTGCTTGGTGTGCAGATAAGGTGGGAAGAGACTAGAGATATCTGGGTATGATGGGAGTGGCCCTCATGCGCCCCAAGGAGACACTGAAGGCTTCTGCGAGAGACAGGATGTATGGTACTCTGCAGGGAAGGACCTGGCTCAGGTGGCTCTCGCAGGCTCTGCTTCCTGCTCCAGGGCTCATCTCTCAGTCAAGGTTGAGGTGTTATGGACTCTGAGAGGAGCCCCTTCCTCCAGGGCCTGGGGTAACTTACAGTGTCTATGACAGATGGGGACTGGAGTCACCTGGCTCTGTGGTCACTCAGGAAGCCAACATTCTTCCTTTCATCTCGAAGCATTTCTTAACGGACCTAAACAGGAGCGGCTCTGGGGTACCCGAGAAGTGGAGGTGTGTGAAGATGGGATCACTCACTTATCAAGGCCACACCATGTGCCAGGCATTTTGCCAGAGCTTGAGAAGCATCATCTCTTTAATTCTTACAGAAATTTTGCCAAGTAAGGCTCACTCCCATTTCCCAGGGGACCCGAGGAGAGGGTGAGATGAGGAGCATGGGTCCTAGCCACCAGGCCTCACTCTGCTCAGTGCGAAATGCCATCGCCTTGTCAAGCGCGAGGGTCATACAGCACGGTGGATGGGGAAGAGCGCACACCCTGGCTGGCGCTGTGCGTGTGGGCGTAGAACGTGGTGCTGCCGCAGCTGGGTTCTCACCCTGGGGTCCTGCCCGGCCTGGTGGAGGGACAGCTGGGACCTTTCATGTCCTCTGTGTGCCCTTTCCTCCCGTGCACCCCCCCCACACACATGCAGTAGCTTGACTCATGCTTCTGTGAAGCCCACAGGCCACAAGGGCACTGCTCATTTTCAGGAAAGTGACCATATTGCACACAGTTCTGATCAAGGTAAGCTTAATCTTTGCCATTTTGGTGAAAATAATAAGTTATGCAATGTTAATTCTCAGCAGCCATCTCATTCTTATTTGAAATGTAAACAAACCAGAAGCCCAGGGAGAGGTTGATTTGTCTACATGCTCCCACAGTTAATGGATGGCAGAGGCAGGGTTAGAACCCAGTGAGTGGGTCTTTCATCCCGGGCCTCTCTTCTCCCCCCATTGCCCCTTTAAAGAGTGACTTAAAATGCCTTGTCTCCTTTCTGGAAGGAGAATCCAGTTTAATAAATTTCATTATCCCAGCCCCCTTATGTAACAGCACTGTTTCCGGGTCTTGGCAGGTGGCCCATAGTGACAGGGCTTCGCTGGTTTGGCTGGAGCCGAGCCTGTGACATGACAACTCCAGAGCAGCAGATGCCGTCTTAGTCCGTGGCCGTGGGGGCGGCAGCATCTCCGAGGAGACCCCCACAGCTTGGCCACTCGTCACCTCTGCTAGGACCGCACACCCTGGGGCAGTCCGAAACGTGGCCGTGTCTCACACAAGTCAGTCACACTGGCGAGGCGCGGGCTCTAGGCTCTAGGCTGTTGCTAAAGGAGGTCTTCTTCTGGGGTCTGACGAACAAATGGGAACCGGAGCGACACAGGAGTGAGCCGAGCGAGGGGAGGACAGGCTGTCCTCCATGGACCTGCCCTGCTGACCCATCCCTTCCTATACCCAAAGCTATGGACCTCCACGTGTTGACTATAACTGCAATGCTCCTCACACTGTCACCCACCGGCCTGACGGTGCACTTTGATCCCAGCCACTCCCAGTCCTGCACTGAGAAATGCCCGCTGCTGCACATTCCTTCTCCTGACACTCAGCTGGGGACACTTGCCCCCTGGCTGGTAGGGCGGTTTCACCTTCTCCAGACTGTCCTGACTGTCCTGTCGCTCAGTGCTGGTCTTTGTAGGGCCTTGGTGAGCTCTCTGTGTCGTAAACACAGAGGAACATGCTTGTATCTTTTTCTGCAATGTCAGAAGTTATTGAGTGACAGTAAGTTCACCAGGCACTATTTCAGTCGCTGCAATTTTCCAAATACAACTGCTTTCCTTGATGGCCCTGGTCAGGCAAACACAGGCTGGTTCTTTTATTCCTTTCTTAGTTACACGTTAGCCCTCAGATCCCACCTTACGTGTCATGTATCACACAATAAATCTCGCTATCTGACCATAGGAAGGGTATAAAGACCCCGAGTTCCAAAGAGGCCTGAGAGACCAGAGCTGGGAAACTGACAGAACTGTGTTGAGATAACCTGCTGGAGGAGGAGTTGGGGAGCTCCTGCTGCCACCCTAGAGTCAGGTACAGGAAGAGCCAGGGGAAAGGCAAGACCAGTTCCAGATGAATGGGTAGACGGCAGGTCCAGATGGGTGAACTGGTCGACAGGCAGGGCAGCAGAGGCAGCCTTGACGCACACACTGAGGGTTCGGATGGGCTGGTGGGGCCGGCCCGCCGCCGTCACGGTGCTCGGGGTTCACTTCTTTATAGGGTTCAGGTGAGGGAGTTACAACACTTTTCTGCAGTCAGTGTCCGGAAAGCTCTTGGGCCTGGTTTTCCTGATGATTTTAATACACTCATGTGTCCCTACAGTCCAATGCACCCTGAAAAATTTGTAGGGTGGCACCTTTTCTGCTCCCAGTAATAAGTCATTTATCAGTGTGTGTCTCATGGGTGATATTGGACAGATGGTGCCATTCACATGTCCACCCATTCTTGTAAAATGAAGTGGCTTAGGGCAAGGCACGGGGCGAAGGGCTACTGTTTACACACTAGAGGAAGGGCTCGGAGCAGGACACACCTGAGCTCCTCAGTCCTCCACAGGAGGCCCCAGTACTCCACTTAGTCCGTACAGCTACTGTGTCTTTACTGCCCACCTCTCTTGAGGAGCCTGGAGTGGGGCGAGAACACCTTTAAGAGACACCCTCCACAGCCCATCCACCCATGGGCGCCCCAGCTCCGGCCCCCTCTTACTTTGTCTCTCTCAGTCACTTGCCCACCCAGAAATGAAAATGACCTCTGTCTCCCCTCCTGGATCTTAGCCAGCCTCTCCGTGTAGAAGAGTTCCATTCTGGAAGCTAAGGGTGTACGTGGTGTATTTGGGGGTTCTCAGGTTTTCAGACTTCCTGCCACGGTGGATGGGCTGTGTGGCACTCACTGGATCCAGGCTGTGTCCTATCCCCAGTCCTGTTTCTCTGGGGCCTTGGGCCAGTCTGCCCGGGAGCGGTGTGTGCTCTGCAGGCCTGGGCTGGCTTGGGTCTGCAGCTCTCCCGTGGCTCTGGCCTTCAGCTGGGCGCGGTGCTTGGCCTTTTTTCTTTTCTTCTCTCTTTCACACTTTTGTTTTTTAACTTCCCAGAGATGGAAAGTGCTGATGATCTTTTTTCTGATTGATGAAAAAACTGAAGGTGATGTCTAGGCCGAGAGATGGCAGTTCTAGGTAGTGAAAGGAGAATTGGAGGAGATGGAGCTGGGCCACCCCCAGGACAGGGAGCGAGGGGCCCTGTGGACCTCACCTGCCTGCTCTTCCTTGCCAGGCAGCCTGGGAGGCCAGCAGGGAGTTGGATGAAACAGGTATCAGTGGCAGCTTGGGGAGGTTCACTGGTAGGTTTTTGAGAAGCTGTGGGCAAAACATGCTAGAAAATCGAGTGGCCAGGCTTCTCCTCTTGGCTCGGCTTCTGCTTTGCAGTTTAACCTCGGGTAGACCAAGGGTTCTCTTTCTGAGTGATTGGGTTAGAAGTGCTCTGATGGTTGGTCAGCTTGCATTGAGGGTCAAAAACTTTGAGCCTTACCCCCTTAATCCCCTCAAAGGGATGCTCTTTTCTCCAGGTGAGCAGGTTCTGCTACTGAGCAGAGGGCCTACCACGTGGACCACTTTCTACCCTGCAGGCCTTCTGGTCTGTCCTCTGCCAGGTGGTGGGAGTCTACGGGGCAGCAGAAAGTGGGGTCCTCCCTCTGGACACAGGACTGTGCCCTTGGCGGGTCCCCCTCTCTCTTCCACGTCAGCCTCATTTCTTAAAATCAAGGGGTTAGTCTTGCTTCTCGCCTTTGCTGCCCCACCCCCAGCTTGAGCCTCCTGCAGGGCGGGATTCTTAGCTGCAGGAGCCCTGGGGGTATAGTTTCCTTTCTTGCTGGGAGTGAGAGAAGCAAGATTATTATTATTATTATTATTTTAATTACTTCGCTAAGATTAGGCAGCAAACTACATTTTAAAGTGTTATTAATAAGACTCTAAAAGTGTGCAAGGAAGCTGTGGCGTGTGAAAATGAAAAGAGTTGGGGAACATCTGCCCGGGCTCTGGCCCTAAGCAGGGTATTTTCTTTGGATTTCAAGTGGCGTTCAGGTGTGACTAGCGGGGCTGTTGGGCTGCTGGACCCCACAGGGTCAGGAAGCCCAGTGTCCTGCCACTTGAGAGCAGGGTCTCACCACCCAGCTGGCCTTTGAGGCTCTTTGGCTTTAGAACGTGCCGGCCATGATGCCATCAGCAGCTGCATTTAGATTTACAAAGTGTTTTTGTTTCGTGACTGCCTTTTCATCATGGTCCTGAGAAGTAATTTCATTGTTCCCACTTCATTTGGCTACAGTTTTCAAGTTTAGGGTTGTTCCTTTTATGTATTCGAACATTATAGATTTATATCCATATATTGAAACATCACATGGTATCCCATAAACAGGTACAATTTTTATATATTAATTTCCAAAAAGCTTTTATAATACTTAGTTGTTAGAGGGTGAGAGAAAGAACGGGTGCAGCTGAGCCTCTTGCCACTGCATACAAGCTCCGGACGCACGGCCCTGTTGTGCACCTGGCTTTATGTGGGTGTTAGGGAATTGAGCCTGGGCTGTCAGGCTTTGCAAGCACGTGCTTTTAACCTCCGAGCCATCAGTCCAACCCTCTCCCTCCTCATCTCTGCCTGTTCCTTGTTTCTACTTTGTGTTTCTCTATAATTCATTTGCCATAGGATATGGTTCTCAGGTTTTATTTGTTATTTACCTAGTTCATCCCCAGTGGAATGTGCACTCTATGAGGGAAGGGAGTGTGTGTGTATGTGTGTGTGTGTGTGTCTGTGTGTGTGCGTGCTCACGCGTGCATGTACCCTGGTGCCCACGTCAGGTCCGAGGACAGTCCTCACTGTCCCCTTCGTCTTGTTGGCCGTGTTCTCCAGGCTGGCTGCTCACGTCAGGTCCGAGGACAGTCCTCACTGTCCCCTTCGTCTTGTTGGCCGTGTTCTCCAGGCTGGCTGCTCACGTCAGGTCCGAGGACAGTCCTCACTGTCCCCTTCGTCTTGTTGGCCGTGTTCTCCAGGCCGGCTGCCCACGTCAGGTCCGAGGACAGTCCTCACTGTCCCCTTCGTCTTGTTGACCGTGTTCTCCAGGCTGGCTGCCCACGTCAGGTCCGAGGACAGTCCTCACTGTCCCCTTCGTCTTGTTGGCCGTGTTCTCCAGGCCGGCTGCTCACGTCAGGTCCGAGGACAGTCCTCACTGTCCCCTTCGTCTTGTTTACCGTGTTCTCCAGGCTGGCTGCTCACGTCAGGTCCGAGGACAGTCCTCACTGTCCCCTTCGTCTTGTTGGCCGTGTTCTCCAGGCCGGCTGCTCACGTCAGGTCCGAGGACAGTCCTCACTGTCCCCTTCGTCTTGTTTACCGTGTTCTCCAGGCTGGCTGCTCGCGTCAGGTCCGAGGACAGTCCTCACTGTCCCCTTCGTCTTGTTGGCCGTGTTCTCCAGGCCGGCTGCTCACGTCAGGTCCGAGGACAGTCCTCACTGTCCCCTTCGTCTTGTTGGCCGTGTTCTCCAGGCTGGCTGCTCACGTCAGGTCCGAGGACAGTCCTCACTGTCCCCTTCGTCTTGTTGGCCGTGTTCTCCAGGCCGGCTGCTCACGTCAGGTCCGAGGACAGTCCTCACTGTCCCCTTCGTCTTGTTGGCCGTGTTCTCCAGGCTGGCTGCTCGCGTCAGGTCCGAGGACAGTCCTCACTGTCCCCTTCGTCTTGTTGGCCGTGTTCTCCAGGCCGGCTGCTCACGTCAGGTCCGAGGACAGTCCTCACTGTCCCCTTCGTCTTGTTGGCCGTGTTCTCCAGGCTGGCTGCTCACGTCAGGTCCGAGGACAGTCCTCACTGTCCCCTTCGTCTTGTTGGCCGTGTTCTCCAGGCCGGCTGCTCACGTCAGGTCCGAGGACAGTCCTCACTGTCCCCTTCGTCTTGTTGGCCGTGTTCTCCAGGCCGGCTGCTCACGTCAGGTCCGAGGACAGTCCTCACTGTCCCCTTCGTCTTGTTGGCCGTGTTCTCCAGGCCGGCTGCTCACGTCAGGTCCGAGGACAGTCCTCACTGTCCCCTTCGTCTTGTTTACCGTGTTCTCCAGGCTGGCTGCTCGCGTCAGGTCCGAGGACAGTCCTCACTGTCCCCTTCGTCTTGTTGGCCGTGTTCTCCAGGCCGGCTGCTCACGTCAGGTCCGAGGACAGTCCTCACTGTCCCCTTCGTCTTGTTGGCCGTGTTCTCCAGGCCGGCTGCTCACGTCAGGTCCGAGGACAGTCCTCACTGTCCCCTTCGTCTTGTTGGCCGTGTTCTCCAGGCCGGCTGCTCACGTCAGGTCCGAGGACAGTCCTCACTGTCCCCTTCGTCTTGTTTACCGTGTTCTCCAGGCTGGCTGCCCACGTCAGGTCCGAGGACAGTCCTCACTGTCCCCTTCGTCTTGTTGGCCGTGTTCTCCAGGCTGGCTGCTCACGTCAGGTCCGAGGACAGTCCTCACTGTCCCCTTCGTCTTGCTGGCCGTGTTCTCCAGGCTGGCTGCCCACGTCAGGTCCGAGGACAGTCCTCACTGTCCCCTCCGTCTTGTTGGCCGTGTTCTCCAGGCTGGCTGCCCACGTCAGGTCCGAGGACAGTCCTCACTGTCCCCTTCGTCTTGTTGGCCGTGTTCTCCAGGCTGGCTGCTCACGTCAGGTCCGAGGACAGTCCTCACTGTCCCCTTCGTCTTGTTGGCCGTGTTCTCCAGGCCGGCTGCCCACGTCAGGTCCGAGGACAGTCCTCACTGTCCCCTTCGTCTTGTTGGCCGTGTTCTCCAGGCTGGCTGCTCACGTCAGGTCCGAGGACAGTCCTCACTGTCCCCTTCGTCTTGTTGGCCGTGTTCTCCAGGCCGGCTGCTCACGTCAGGTCCGAGGACAGTCCTCACTGTCCCCTTCGTCTTGTTGGCCGTGCTCTCCAGGCCGGCTGCTCACGTCAGGTCCGAGGACAGTCCTCACTGTCCCCTTCGTCTTGTTGGCCGTGTTCTCCAGGCTGGCTGCTCGCGTCAGGTCCGAGGACAGTCCTCACTGTCCCCTTCGTCTTGTTGGCCGTGCTCTCCAGGCTGGCTGCTCGCGTCAGGTCCGAGGACAGTCCTCACTGTCCCCTTCGTCTTGTTGGCCGTGCTCTCCAGGCCGGCTGCTCACGTCAGGTCCGAGGACAGTCCTCACTGTCCCCTGTGTCTTGTTGGCCGTGTTCTCCAGGCCGGCTGCCCACGTCAGGTCCGAGGACAGTCCTCACTGTCCCCTGTGTCTTGTTGGCCGTGCTCTCCAGGCTGGCTGCTCACGTCAGGTCCGAGGACAGTCCTCACTGTCCCCTCCGTCTTGTTGGCCGTGTTCTCCAGGCTGGCTGCCCACGTCAGGTCCGAGGACAGTCCTCACTGTCCCCTTCGTCTTGTTGGCCGTGTTCTCCAGGCTGGCTGCTCACGTCAGGTCCGAGGACAGTCCTCACTGTCCCCTTCGTCTTGTTGGCCGTGTTCTCCAGGCTGGCTGCTCACGTCAGGTCCGAGGACAGTCCTCACTGTCCCCTTCGTCTTGCTGACCGTGTTCTCCAGGCCGGCTGCTCACGAGCTTCCAGATTTTCCTGTCTCCACTTCTCATCTTGCCACAGGCATGTGGAGATTACAGAAGCCTGCTGGTGTCTGCTTTCATGTGGGTTCTGGGGACTTGAACTCAGGTACTTATGGTGTACAGCTCGTACTTTACCCAGTAAGCCATCTCCTCAGTGACTCAATTATAGCGCCCAAAGGGTTCCACACAGAGGTCTTCTTTGTTTTGAAATTAAGAACGTACTTTGTATAGACACATTGTGTGGTTCCATCTCTTCCTTCCTCCCTGTCCCCATTCCTCAGGGGCCCTCCTCAGTGGGGCTGCTGGTATTCCTCATGGGGTTGTGGGTTATGCGGTACGGGAGCGGCAGTCAGTTATTGGTGGGAGGCAGTGCCTCTGGGCATGACATTCCAGCCTGTGGCTCTTAGAATCTTTCCGCCCCCTCTTGTGCAAAATTCCCTGAGCCTTACTAGGTATGTTTTAGGTCTACTTCAGTGATGGGCTCTCAGGAGCCTCTGGATCTCTGCTTTGGTAGGTGTTGAGTGACCTCACATCTGTCTCCTTCACCCTGGGGCTGATTGTCAGACTCACTGTGGAATCAACGCTCTTGCTCTTCTCCCCACTTCCTCTGTGGTTTTGCCTGGGCCTTGACGGAGACGCGAGGGGTGGTTTATCTCCTCCGGTCTCACTACCTTCTGCAAAAGAAAAACAGATTCTCCAACGGAGAGTGAAGTCAGCATAGGTTAAATTGGATAGCGTTATAACTTAGGGAGAGTTTGATGGATGTAGCCCTTTTAGCCAAGTACTAGTAGGAGCTTGACATTGGAGAGCATGATCTTTGTCCTCATAGGATTCAGACCTGGTTCCTTTCCACTGAGCGGATCTCTTAGCCAACCAGAAAGCCATTGGTTTCCCACCAAGGCTATGTGCCACCATTGCACTTGTGTGTACTTCTTGTGAGATTTGTTGTTACTAAGTAGCTTAGACCCCTGCTTGCTCACACCATTGTTGGCCATTTCCCCCCACCAGCTCATGTAGCACTTTCTAGCACCAGACAGGCTGTGTGGGGACTGGCTCTCTTCTGGATTCCAGCCAGGTCTCTCCATGTTCTATGTCGGCAGCATATGGTATCTTTAGCAATAGAGTCTTAGCTTTTACCTCAGGCCGGTAATCAAGTGCTGAGACAGAAGCCTGTCTTGTTTTGGGGACCTTGTAGGGGTCTCTGATCAGCAGCTCACTGTGGGTATCGCCTATTTCTGGTACTGCCAGTTATAGGTCAGAGCCAAAATTTTTTTAAGGTTAGGCTTCATCGCATCCTCCTCAGGGCCCTTCTTTTTTGGCACTTCCCCTATCTTGTTGAGGGTCATGTCTTTTAGTCTACCTTCAACAGAAAGGTTTCTATGGTACCAGTTCATTTTGGGCTTAGTTTTGTGTTTATTTTCCCTCGCCTTTCCTTCTCCTCCTCCCTCAAACCCTTCCTTCCCTATTGTCTAGGCCTCCACTCAAGCTGATCCAGGTTGGGAACCACAGATGAGTGAGGACGTGTGGTGTTTGTCTTTCTGTGATCATCCACATAGAGATCTTGATAACTCAGTTCTTTCAGCCTTCCCCACTCTAGTTGAAAACTTAAAAAAATTATAAAGCTTTTATGTGATACTGTTCATGATGTAACTTTAGAAACTTGGGACATTTTGCTAAAAACTGTGATACATAATTGTCTCATTTTTATTCAAATTATTCACTGTGGGTCATCTTTGAAATTAGAGTGCATGTTTCATTTTACAACACTGATCAGACTGAAGATTCCAAAGCTGTCAATAAAATTAAATTGCCCACCATTCATTTTGACCCTGAAGAGAGTTGGATGCTGTTATGAAACTCTGTAGTTGAAAATGTCTGGGAGGTCATCTCTTCTCATTTTGTGGCTGGGGAAACTGGGCTCCTATAGGAGGATGGGTCTGTTCAAGACCATGTAGCCTGAGGGAGAAGTCAGGATCAGGACCGAGGTCTCAGGAGTCATAGCCACATCTCATTCCTCTTCTGTCCCTCCCCCTTTCTCTCTAGCTCACTTTGCTTCACCTCCCTTCTCTCTCAGTTGTTTTCTCCATCAGTTGTTTTAATTAAGCTATGTCAGGTGGTACATCAGAGACCCCTGGCGTGCCAGGCACTGTGTTTAAATTTTTTAAAAAATTCAAAATTCTGTGATGGAGACTTCAGTTCTCTTCCTATTTTCTCATGATCATTTGAGGCACTGACTCTGTGATTTGTTAGGAAGATGGGACAGATTGGTGGCCCTGGTGGGTAGCACTGTGAAAGTCCTTGTTGAGACTGTGTCTTTCAGTTTGGGAGCATGGCAGTGACGGTGGCTCACGGTGCTGCAGTACTGTCTGTGGCACCCTCTCTGCTGAAGCGTCCTGGCGCTAGCTCTGTGTGGTGCTTTACATGCGGAATGTCCCCCATGGGCTCACTGACTGCTTGATCCTGAGTCGGTGGTGCTATTTGGAAAGTTTTCCCTGTAGAGGTAGAGCCTTGCTGGAGGACATGTGTCACTAGGGCTGAGCCTGGAGGTGTTACAGTCCCACCTCGCGTGGCACTTCTGCTGCCTCCATGCTCCTGTGGAGGTGTGGCACTGGCCACCTGCCCCCGACATGGCGCCCTCGCAGGATAGACTTCCCATCAGAACTGAAAACTGAAATAAACTCTTTCTGTCCACAAGCTGCTCTGGCCAGGTGTTTTGTAGTAACTGCCACCCCTGCAAAGGAGATGTATGATTTTATTTTATTTTATTTTTTCAGTTTTTCGAGGGTTTCACTCTAGGGCAGGCTGACCTGGAATTCACGATGTAGTCTCAGGGTGGCCTCGAACTCTCAGTGATATTCCTACCTCTGCCTCCCGAGTGCTGGGATTAAAGGCGTGTGCCACCATGCCTGGCTGAAATGTGTGATTTCCATGCTGCAGATGAGGTTTAAAGATGGCGAGCAGTTTTCGTAGGACTAGTGGATGGGGGCTGGCGAGGCTCAGTTGAGCGAAGGAAAGCAAGCGCTAGACTTACTGGGAGACAGATACTGAGCCAGCGCCTGCTTCGGGCATTATTTTAGAATATGGAGATAGGTGAAAACAAACGGTCCCTGCTGTCATGTTTCTGGCTTTCAGAAGGAGGAAACAGAACTAATCTAACAGTCCTTTAAGGAATATCTGTGTATAGCTGAGATACATATTTTCAAAATGTGGAAGATGGTGCTTGGGATGTTGGACAGCAGCATCTGGCATGGGCTCAGGAGTAAGGGTGAGTAGGAGTCGTAGATGAAGGAGGTCGGGGTGTAGACGCAGCCGGGGGAGAGGAGGAGGAGGGAGGGCGCTCACGGGATGGACTCTGCTGGCGCGTCTCCAGCACCCGTGCTCCGGCTCCCTCTTCCCCTCGCCACTGCTCCTAGCCCAGGAAGTGATGCCCGCTGACTCTTGGGCAGGTAGTTCTGTTGAAATCATGAAGTTTCTGTCCACACAGCACAGCAAAGGATGAGGTACGCGAGTCATTTTTACTTCCCAGTGGCTCAGAGTGAACACCCAGGAGGAGCTAGTGTTCATAGACCGATGAGTGGCGGAACAAGCTCCCAGGCCAAGTGCACACCTCCTGGAATGTCGGGCTCGGGAGCCTGTGAAGAGGCCAGTGGCCCTGTCTCTCTCTGACTCATGGAGTTAGGGTTGCTAATTCCATTTTGCTGTCATCAGTGATATTCTGTTCCAGTTTTGGACAGTCTGTTAAGAAAATAAGGATGTTCCTCTCATCTGCCTTCCTGTCACCTTCAGATCCCCGTCTCTGGAAGGAATAGGGTGAGCTTGGCCAGTGGCAGGTGGCTGTGACTGGCTACAGCTCCCGCCTTTGCCTCTGACCCCGGGCAGTGGCAGAGGAAGTGGCTCCTCGAGTATGTGCCGCCTACGGCACTGGTGTCGTTTTCCTCCTCGTGCACATTTGACTATTTGATGACATCCAAAAGGTCCTGGGGGAGTTCAGTAATTTGGTAATGAATTTTCATGATCCTTGTGAACGAGACCCTTGATGTCTTGATGTCTGCACCCGCACGTGCATGGAAGGGCGCTTCCTTTCCATTTTGAAATGCTAAAATCTCACCACTGTGCCTATCTCCTTCCTTCCTTCTACATGGGTGGGTGCAGAGCCCTGACATTATTTTCTTTCTCTTTCTCCTATGACTTTAGTCCTAGCTGTGGCCTCGAAGCACCCCAGGCTCCCGTCACTGTCCTGGCTTCTTTTCATTCACTTTCCATTGCTGTGTTTCCAGATCAGGGCCTGCCACCTTTGCTGCAGGTACATGCAAATGGAGGAGTGCTGTACCCCTGGGAGGGCTATGTGGAGGAATAGTTGATAGCATATGGCAGATGCTTAGAACATGCCCGGTACATGGTAGGTACTGTGGACATGTTGGCTACGAGTTATTTCTGGCTACCTTCAGTCCTTTGTCAAAGGTACCATCCCAGGGCTGGAGGAATGGCTTAGCTATTAAGGCGTTTGCCTGCAAAGCCAAAGGACCCAGGTTCGATTCCCCACAACCCATGTTAGCCAGATGCACAAGGGGGTGCACGCGTCTGGAGTTCGTTTGCAGTGGCTGGAGGCCCTGGCATGCCCATTCTCTCTCCCTCTTCCTCTTTCTCTGTCAAATAAATAAATGCATAAATAAATAAAATATTTTGAAAAAGATACCATCCCAGGCATTCTTCTCATCAGCCCCACACCTGCTCCAGATCTGCAGTCTTCCAAGGTCACTAACAGTGGTCCCTCAGGGGAGCACGCCTGACAGATGACTAGCGTGTGTGAGTATCTTATTTTTTTTTAATCATATTTGGAAAATTTTCTGCTTTAAGAAACATTTTTATTAATTTATTTGCAAGGAGAGAGAGAGAGAATGAGAACAGCAAGGCAGACAGAGAGAAGGGGCATGCCAAAGCCTCCAGCCGCTACAAATGAACTCCAGACACATGTGCCATTTTGTGTATCTGGCTTTATGTGGGTACTGGGGAAATGAACCTGGGTCTTTTGGCCTTGGAGGAAAGCACTTGCCTTAACCACTGAGCCATGTTTCCAGCTTAATTTTATGTTTTTGAGTGTGTTCTATTCTGTAAATATATATATTCTATATGAATACATATATTTTATATACACATTTATTGAGACAAGGTCTCACACTGTATAGCTCAGACTGGCCTGGAGTTTACTATGTAGCCCACCTAGACTGCTCTCCAGTTCCCAGCAATCCTCCTGCCTCAGCCTCCTGAGTACTAGAATTACTAGGTGTGAGTCACCATGCTTGGCTTATCATGTCTAGTTTTCAAAATTCAAAATTTAAAACTCAAAATTTATAAATGATAAAATACAAGTAAGTATACATTTTAATAAATAAATGAAATAGTTTGTTACTGATAGAGGAGGCAAACAAGGTGACAAATGACGGTGTGACCCCAAGCCTGGCAGTTCCTTGTACCTGGGCCAACGTGGTAATCTTGCCTTTCTCCCCAGATTCCCTCCTGGGACCCTCATGGGCCCTCTGGCTTCACGGGTCCTGTCCATTTCCACTGTGGCTCTCCCCTCCCCTGTTCGGCCGTATCTCCCCTCTCTTTTCTTGTCCAGGAGGTAACCCGAAATGCTGTTTCTCCCATCAGTCCTGTCAGGGGCAGTGGGAGCCGGAACTTCCTATCTGCTGCTGGTCAGGACTGCTTGCTTGGCCGCTGCTGTTTTCTATGTTAATCTGTGGCAATTCTGTATTGATCCTTAACTGGATGTGACTTTGATTATATTTCACTTGCTGACTTTATTTTGAGCTGTTTTGTCATTTCCCTCATTTATCTGGAGACACATACCTATACTTTTTAGAAGACATTAATGCATCTATTTTTTTGTCACAGTAATACATCATTCTTTACTCCTAGGAAAAGATTCATGTGTTAAACTTTTGATCTGAATCTTCTTGAATTTGACAGCATGCTTCTGCTCAAGGCAGACGTTTGTCTCCAGCGCATCAATGAGCTTCTTTTGTATGCAGATTCATTGTTTTCCTCTACTCTAGGTGCCATAAATCCATAATCCATATTTTTAATGACCTCATCTCAGAAAGTGGAGCCCTGACTTCTGTGTGGTGACTGTGCAGGTCCACCTCTCAAGTGAGGGAAGCTGGGTGGCCGACGGTGTGTTCCCACCTGCTCACACCTTGTAACGACGGCTGCTTCCTCAGTCAGGGTTCATTAGCTGTGCTGCTGTTGTAGTTCCATTGGACTTGGAGTCCAAAGACACTGATTTAAACCTTGATCCTGTCTTGGCTGCTTGTTTGAACTTGACCAAGTCATTTAATCTCACCTGTAAAATTAGCTCAGTAATCTGTATGTCAGTTCTCATGGGGACTAATTGTTTATGAATGTATTGGTCCCTGGAATGTTGTGTATAACTGTCCTAAAGAAGAGTGGTATCCCGCCTGCCCCCTGTGAGCCTTCTGTGATGCAGTGTGTTTTGGGCAGAAATGGGTGTGGAGAGTGTACCGAGTGTGGGCTTGACCATTGACTTGGCCTGGGTTCTGGCCTTGTCTCTCCTACAATGTCTATGGCTTCCCCAGAGAGTATGAAGATTAATTAGTTAATCTTTGTAAAGTGCTTTGAAGGTGAAAAGTGCTATGTAAGTGGAATGGTTGAGTTGCTATTGGAGATGTAATAACGATGGCACCATATTCTGGCAGTCTTGTCTGTCTGAGACATCAGTAATCAATAATAGAAAGTTCTGAGATGTTTTACTTGATGTGAAAGGATTCAATGTGGGATTTGTGATAACAGTTCTTTCTGTATCCTGAAGAATGTAGCAGCTCGCTATTACTTCCCAGATGAGGAATGCTGGGGTCCTTCACAAAGCAGTGATCTCATCCTCTGGCCACTCAGGAACCTCCTGCGAAGGCAATCTGACTGTAAACCTAGCTAGCCAGGGCGGAGGGAGTTGGCCAGTTTGGGATGCTTCTTTCGTCCTGGGCAAAGGACTGTTTTCAGTCAAATCCACGTAGGTGAAGGAAGAGCGTTGAGTGTTTGTGCAGTGAATAATCCATGCAGCATGGCACCCTGGGCCAGGTGAAGGTTACTTGTGTACCCTTGAGCAGGTCACTTCTCTCTGCTTTCATTTTCTCACCCACTAAATGGTAGTGTAGTTGGTACATAGAGTAATTGAGGTGTGTCTTACCTTTTCTGGAGAGAGTTGAGGATTCAGGAGAGGTTACAGTAGATGAGCTGGACTAAAGGTTGAATTGCCTTTCCCAGGCTAGGCAAGGGCAGCCTTGGCAAGGGAAACAGCACTTGCATGGACTGGGCTGCAGAACAGCACCAGCATCCTGTGGGCTGCACAGGCTGTCTTCCTCCCTCCCTGCGAAGCCCACAAGTCTGTGGATCTGCTTCGGTGACTGAAGCAGGTTGAACCTGGGAACACATCCCTGTGGAGCCTGGCTTGCCTGCGATGTTCTGACATTTCTGCCATGAGTTTAGGGTTGTTTTAGCTGACACTATAAGCCATATGTTGAGTGTGGGGGCCAGATGAAGCTTTGATACCAAACACAGAGAATGTAGTAGATCTGTCTTGAATTTAATATGCATTACTTGGTGTTTTGTCTCCTAAGCGAAGTTTTTCTTTGTTAAAATAAACATGTATAAAGACTTTATACAGCGCACATGGTTATGCATATTTATTGCGGAGAATCTGTTAATAATCTATGCCTCTTCGGATTTTGCATTTCTGTTGAAATAACAAACATGCCACTTGGTACAACTGAATGAATTTGGTGAATTTTCTCCGGGAGAAGAAAGGCCACGCCTCTTTCAGCCTTCATTTCTTCTGTCGTCGCTGGCTGGCAGCTTCCTGAGCGGTTCTGGGAGTGGAGTGCTTTTCCCTTCTTCTCTCCCTTTCTTCTAGCATGTGCAGACACTTGCCTGGGACTGTTAGGAGTGCCCCTTTGGGTAATAGAGGCCCCTAGTATTACCAGAAGAGGAAAACGTGGAAACTAGCCACTAATTGAGTTATGAGTAAGGCCCTAGGAGATCGTGGCATGTGGTGGGGGGGGACTCAAATAGGGTGAAGAGAGCCCCGGATTAAGGAGGAGGAAGGAGAGCCCGAGACCAGACATCTGGACAAAATACAAGAAACGGGGGTCAGCCGTCAGCCTGGCTGTGGTCCGTGATCATGTCTGCACCTGTACCTGCAGGGGAAGTTGATCTGTGGTCACTTCCGTCCTTATCTGTCTCTACACGGTGGTCACACCGTGTCTGCATCTGCACACGGAAGTTATCCTATGGCAGCGTGCACGTCTGTATATGCACATGGGAAACAGCACGGGTTTGAGCATCACCTCTCATTCCTGCTCTGTTCCTCTGCTTGTTTGACAATGTGAATACTCATGCTTTCTTCGCAGGAACATAGGGAGGCTCATGGTTCACAGTACCTGGTGCTGAAGTAAGCATCACCCTTTCTCTAGTAGCTCATTCCCCAAGAGCCATGGGAGCCCAGCTGTGGATGATAGTCTTCATTCAAATCATCTTTTCTTTTTTCTTAATAGAAACTGGCAAAGTGTTTACCTGGGGACGAGCAGACTATGGTCAACTAGGGAGGAAGTTGGACTCTCAGGAAGGCCAGAAGCTAGACCAGCAGGATTCCTCCCTCCCCTCCTGTAGACCTAAGGACAGCACACCTTCGCCTCTGCATGGCCTGACGGGAGCAGCGGAGGTAAGAAGAGACTTCTGGCAGATGTAATGTGCTGACTTCTTTGTCGTCCAGTGAAGTGTCTGCTGAGGGCCTGTTGTGTGCCAGGCATTACAATCTGTTCATGTACCAGTCTGAGGGAATTCTCGTCCACAAGAAGCCTGTGGTTAATATGGTAGAAAACTTAGTTACTCAGGTGCCTATGTCATATGGCAGACTGGGGGAACTCCTTCAGAGAGGTCCCAAGTCCAGTACTCCGGGTCCACTGGCAGGAGTGAGATAGGAATGCAGGGTGGGGTTTGGAGAATGACGTGGGGTTTGAGCTATGTCTTGGAAGATGGATGAAAATTGAAGAAGCACTTGTAAAAGAGAAGACTTTTAGGGCTACAGCAGCTTGCATAGAGCTGTGGGGTTGGGAATGTGAGAAAAATGTTTAGGTGCCACTAGTGGTTAAATTTGGCTGGTATATTGGGTACTTAGCATTGAGCACTTATGAGGTAGTATCTAAAAGATGGACTGGAGCCTTTAACCACTGAGCTCTCTCTTCAGCCCCAGAAGATGGAATGGAGCCTGATCCAGGAAGCTTTAATGTGGCGCGAAATATTTTGTCCTTCTGTTATATTCCCCACTGTGAAAAGCATTGTGGTTCAGTTGCTTATTTAAGCCCCTTTGGTTCTCTGAAATTCTTGAATTTTTACACTTGAGGCAGGAGTCTTAATTTCTCCAGGACATGTATTTCTATTACTAAATTTTACTTTACTGATGTCTTAAAAAAAAAAAAAAAAGGCTTGGAGTTTTAGAAGAATGGCCATGTAGGAAGCATGCCTCTGAACCCAAGTTGCTTAATGAAGGAGTTCAGTCTTCATTCAGAGTCTGTCAAAAAAAATTAATAAGCTAGTGAGACTTCTGTAATTAGCATCAGACTAATTACAACCCTTCCCATACCTGGCGGGCTTCCCTTCCTCAGGGGCTGCCTGGCCTTCTCTTCCCGGGTATGTAGGACGGTTCTCTGTCCTGTTTCATGTCCCAGCCCTTGTCCTCCTGAGCCCTTCCTTAGTGACGGACAGTCTGTCTGTCTTTCTCTCTGTTTCTTCCCCTTAGATTGAAAAAGTACTAAATAACACCACAAAGGCAGTGTGCACATGGTAATATTAATAAACCACTCCCAATCCACCGCCCTAACATAGCCTTGTTCTTTTTTACATGTCTACATGTATATATTTGTAAATGTACAGGTGACATTTATGATCTTTCCCGTCTTCTTTTATATTATACCTTGTTTTATTTCCTCTTAAAACGAATACTTAAAATGGCTAAATGACAGAAATGAGTAGAAGGTTCTGGAACTTTCCAAACCATCCATTAGCTAGGTCAGTTCACAAATTTATTATTTTTCTTTTGTGCGTATATTTGTACACATGTGTGCACACATGCGTGTGAGTGTGCGTGCCACAGCACATGTGTAGAGGTCAGAGAACGACTTTCAGTCTGTCTTCACTTTCCTTCTCATTTGCAGCAGGGTTTCTAGTCTGGATGCTCACTCTGCTCATGTTTGCTGCACTTGCCATGGGCTTAGAGAAATTCTCCTGTTGTGCCTTCCTTCTCGCTCTCAGCATCAGCATTCTGGGCATCCAGGAAGCCTGCCAGGGCTTCCAGCTTCTTATGCAGGGTCTAGGGATTGAACTCAGGTCGTCTGGCTTGAGCAGCAATGTTTTATCCCTTGAGCCTTCTCCTCGTGAAATTGAGATCCTCCTGTGTTATCCTCTGCGTGGCTAGAATTCCCTAGAATTCCCGACCTGTACCGTCAGGTCTGGTGGGTATAACATTTAGCAGAGGAAGGCGAGGAGTGAGCCTTAGCCTGACCTTTTTGGCAGCCTCATTTTGGTGACCCTCTATCTCAGCTGCAGTGTCTGGGGGCTCTTATGCCTTGCCTGGTCTTTCTGTAAGTTCAGACGTCAGGCCAGTGACTTTTAGTAACTTGAGTGTACGAGTTGCCTCCAGTTGCTGATGCCCACATGTGGCCTGCTTGGCATCTATTTTCTAGGTGGAGAGAGAGAGAGAGACAGAGAGAGACAGAGAGAGAGACAGAGAGAGTCAGGCCTGTGGGCTATTATAAGCTGTTAGGATGTGGACTCACCTTAGAGAAGACAAGAGCCATGGTAAAGTAGGTGCTACCCTGGTTAGGGGCCGGATACTGGGGTGCAGGAGCAGTTGGGAAGGTAGGAACAACCTTGGACAGTTCCTTACCTCTAAGGACAGGAGCGTGACATATAGCTGAGCAATTACGTGTAATTCCCATTAGTTGCTTTAAGGTCCAAGGGCTATGCTGGGGAAGGAGTGGGCTGCCCATGCTGCAGCCTCACAGGATGTCTACGCAGAAGGGTCCAGAGCAAGCGCCAAGCGGGAAGGGGGAGCGCGGGCAGCCGGGGTGGGGGTACTGCGCATAACCTTCCTGCCCAGCGAACAAAAACAGCAACACATACTCCAGCTCCCAGAGTCCCCACTTTCGTCGCTGCCGACTCAGCCTGGGCAGGCCGAGGGCTCGCTGCTGCTCACCGGAAGTTCCGGTCCGCTTGGGTTCTTTGGCCCTTTCTCTGGCCTCTGCCCTTGTTTCCCGTTCTCATGCTCTTCCGGTCCAGTTCGCTTGAAGGACCCAGAGGACGGATGCCCTTGTTCCAGGCGCCTGGCTTCAGAAGGATGCCCTCCTCTGCTCTCTGGCCAAGGTCTGGCGTTTCCAGAACCAGAGCCCTGCTTGGGCTCCCAGAGCTTGCCTTTTGACTTTGACTCTTGCTCCTGTGGCTGTGCCCTTCGCTGGGCAGAACTTGCCCACCGCCGGCACTGGCTCTTTGAGTGTGCATTGTCCCACCCTTCGCTCTCCGGGGTCTCTGGGAGACGTCCCTGCTTCTCGACTCAGAGGTCTCGTCCTTTCCTAGTTCACTCCCCTCCTCACTGCTAGACATCTACTATGGGCCAGTGTTGGCCACACAGTGGTGGTGGCTGGGGAGGTGGAATCAAAGATAAAAAATGCCTGGTCTTTTCCCTCAAATGACTGCCAGGTACATAAATAAATAAAGTACTACAGGGTTAGAGATCGGGACAAAGGACAAGGGAGCCATGAAGCTGGAATGACTAAGCCCAAGGACACCAACAGAAAGGAAGTGCTGTTTGAACTAAGTTCTTAGAGCCTAGCGGGAGTACAGCAAAGGCATCCCAGGCCAAGGGGCAGCATGAGCTAACAGCTTGCATCTAGATCCACTTTAACTCCTGAAGCCGTCCAGATACTTGCGCCTGGTCTGGCTGTGTGGCGACTTGTGTCACCTGTCCCATCAGCTTGTGTGGTTCTGAAGGCAGAAGACATGCATCTACATTGTCTCCTTTGATTCCGGTATGATGCTGTGACACAGGCCCCAAGAGAAATGATTATTCCCACTCACAACCGAGGACACTGAGCCCAGGGAGGCTAGCTAGGAGTTAGCAGAAGACCCAAGTCAACTGCCAGATTGCCAGTGTTTCTGAAGGTCTGCTCTGGGCTCAGTCTGCAGTCAAAGCCCTGAGTCATGCTCCTGGTTTAAAGTCTGCCCACGTTCGCCTGAGGCGCACCAAATCCGAGCATGCACGTGCACATGTGCACACACGCTGCGAGCAGGAGCTGTGGAAATAAACAAGAGTTGGGCCAGAGATTGGGTCACTGAAACCCAAGTGCCATCAGCCATGGTTTTGCTGCAGGATGAAAGCTGTTAGAGACTCCACCTGTACACAGGGTCTAGTGAGATCTGCCACAGTGAGTGGGAAAGAAGCTATTTTTAGTTCGCAGAGTCACTCGCTCGGCTGTGTTAGCTGAGGATTGAGCCAGTCCCTAAGCTCTCCACGGTGTTATTTCTGAAGGAGAAATACCACTTGAATGCTGTGTAAAACCCATTAATGAACCTGGAAGTTTCCAGGGCGTCTTTGTCCTGCAGCTCCCCCAGAAGGCTGCCTTTCCTGAATGACCTTCCTCCTTTCCTATATTTAATGCATTTCTAATTTTAAGTTTGTGTCAAGACTGTGGGACTTCAGTGCCCTAAATAACCCAGAAATCTACCACCAGCAGTCAGCTGAGTCCGGAGGGCTCTGACAGCACTGAGCAAAACCTGAAGAAAAGCATTCCCGTGGCTCACTAGCAAGTGTCCGGAAATGCCAGTGCTGCTGCTCGAGGGGCCTGCGGGCTGCGGCCTTGGAAAGCCAGCGGCCCAGTCCTTTCCTGGATAGGGGCTAGTGTCCCTCCCCAGAGGGCACAGTGGTGTTTAAAATGGGTAGCAGTGTTCGCCCAAAGAATGCCCCATTAGATGTGAGAAGCTAGCACGTGTGTGCTGTGGCTGCTGAAATAGCTCAGGGATGTAGCATAAATCCCATAAAAACGGGCTTGATCTGCCCCTGAGGAGAGCAAGAGGGGGAGACAGACAGACGCACGAGCCACCACACAGGCCCTCCAGGTGAAGGGATAGGAAGAGCCGTGATCTGTGAGCATTACTACTGGTCTCTTACTGCCATCTTGCCGTTCTCACTGAAATGTAACATCTCGGAGAGCAGGGGCCTCTCTCGCTGGAAGTCGTGTTGCTTTCGATATTTAGAATAGACCCTGGGGCTGGAAGGGATGGCTTAGCGGTTAAGGTGCTTGCCTGCAAAGCCAAAGGACCCAGGTTCGATTTCCCAGGACCCACAAAAACCAGATACATAAGGTGGCACATGTGTCTTGCGTGCATCTGCAGTGGTTGGTTGGAGGTCCTGGCACATCCATTCTCTCTCTCTTTCTCTCTCATTCCCTCTTTCTCTCTCAAAAAAAAAAAAAAAAAAGAATAGCCCATGACACCTTCTAGGGGCTTACCGGGTGCTGACTGATTGAGTAAATGAAACATGAATGAAAGAAATGGTTCTGGAAGCATGTGCCCCTTTTACCTCCTTCCTTTCTTCCTTCCAGGTTGCGTTTGTCAGCCCCAGGCAGTTCAGGAAGAGGCATGTGTTACCAGATACCCTGTAGAGCAAGCATAGAGAGCTCCGATCCTGTCTTGTGCTCAGAAAGCCCTGGCATTGCTCTCAAGACTTCTGATGAGGAAGCTCCTAGGCCTTCAGCACTTCACAACTCACCAAGCCTTTTTCTGCACACTCACCCTCAGTTTTTCTTCTTTTATTTTATTTTTATTTTTGAGAGACAGAGAGAGAAACGGGCGGGGAGAGAGAGAATGGGTGCACCAGGGCCTTTCAGCTGCTGTGAACGTACACCAGACATGTGCGCCCCCTTGTGTGCAAGTGCGGCATTGCACATTTGTGTCACTTTTGAGTCTGGCTACATGGAGCCTGGAGATTTGAACACGTGTCCTTAGGCTTTGCAGGCAAGTGCCTTAACTGCTAAGCTATCTCTCCAGCCGTTTTTATTCTTTAATCCAGCAGGTGATTGGGTGTGCCCACCTCTCTGAGCACCACATTAGGAGGCTGCGGGTGACAGAGAAGAGTGGAATAGTTCCCATTTCAGGAACTTATGAGTGAATGACAGAGCCAGGTCCATTGCTAGACAAGTGGAATGTGACAGTTTGTGGAGAATCCTGGGATGAAAATGTGATCCTCCCGTCTCCCATCCTTGGGACCTTTTCTTTCTTGCGTTGTCAGTCACTGTGGTTTTGTTGGGTTCTGCTGAGCTGGGGTGGGGCTGGAGCCTGGAAAGGCTTCCTGAATTGGAAGTCTTGACGTTAAATTAGTTCTCGAGGGAGCTAATGTAAAGCAGCAGAGGATCTTGGCAAGAACTTGTGTTTCTCAGGCAAGCAGGGGAAGAGCAGCAGCCAGCCGGAGACGGAGTATTGACAGGGGAGGGAGCATGTTCCAGAAGGATCTCCGAAGCTAAGGAGATCTTGGCCTGGGTGTGAGGAAGGCTGAGGACGGAGAAAGACTGCTGGCTTTGGCGATGGGCTCGGTGTGGTGGAAGCAGCTAGTGGGCGAAGGGAAGTGTAGGTCGTGGGGGGCGAGGCCCGTGCAGGGGACAGGTAGCCGAGGCGGATGGGAAGGAGCGCAGCAGCTCACAGGAGGCCTGGCTTGAGTACGTTCCTTCAGCGTGCAGGGCCAGCATGTGCCAGACACTGAGAGCAAGCCTGTGAGAGAGTGAGAGTAAGAACGCTGAGCAGAGCTGAGGGGGGGAGGGCCAGTTGGAGCTGAGCCCCGTGGACGTGAGCAACAGGCCCCATATCACCCAGAAAGCTTTAGTGCGGAGGGAGGGAGCCTTCTTTCTCTTTCAGCCACGGAGTAGTGTAAGAGGGGACATGTGGCGATGGAGGCCTTGAGGTAATGAATGTTCATATTGGACTCTGACATCATATTGCATTGTTAATTTTATTTATTCTAAAAATATTGACCCTGTCCTGCTGTGGGTCATCTACAATGCAAGGCACCAAGAATTCCCAAGATAAAAGACAAAGTTGCTGCCAGTACTGCAGTATAATATTTACTAATAATATAGTAATTATCATGCCCATCCCTAAATTAGTCTTTTGAATTCTTTGAGGGAAGGCATAGTTTTTAGATAACTTACTGTCTTTGTATAATTAGAGCCAGGCTTAGAGCAAAGTAAATAATTAGTAGAAGTGTGCCAAGAAGGGTGTGTGAGCGCATGATGTGTTATTGTCAATCCTCTTGGTTAGGTTAAACTCTGACTTGTCTGCTAGAGTGATGAGGTTAGTTCAGGGAAGCTACCAGGAAGGTAGTGGCTCATCTTGTTCTACACTGGGTCCATCCAATCCAGTCCGATGGCTGCCTTGAGAAGGGAGTTCAGAGGCAGTGATCTTGGCTCTGAGCGGTGGGCAGGTCTGTCCTTTTTCTAGGGTTAAAGGCACTGCAGTTAAGAGAGAAAGCTCACACTCACAGCCATGGTGCATGGCAGAACACAGTTCTGACACCCATCCTTTTTCTTATTGCTGGCCCTGTACCCCACAACTTCATCTCAGACCAGTTATGACTGGAACATGACCCCAGGTTCTGGCTCTGTCACTGAGTAGTAGTTGAGTCCAACAGGCCTGGTGGCTCTCTAGGGTCTGGACAGTATCTTCTGAAGAAAAGTGGTCAGGACAAGGATGGCCTCAGTAGGGGTGGGGACATGACATTAAGTCATGATCACTATGAATCCTTGTGCTGGTTGGAGTTGGAGGTCCGACAGTCAGAGTCTTGAGTGTGGAACAAGACCTAGCTGAAATTTCTGCTCCAGGCCTACCATCTACATAACTTCTCTTCAGGCAAAGCCTCCCTAACCCTTTATTTTCTCATCTGTGAAATGAGTATAGCAATATCTACTTCATCTTGCCCATAGGGTTTTGGGAAGATACAAATGATGTATCAGTACATATGTGAACTGTAAAGTACTATATAAAAGGCCTGCTACTGGGTTCAGGCTACTGTGTACTTTAGATTCAGGTTTTGCTCTAAGTATAGAACAGATGTGCTCTTCTGTCTTAATCACGTGAGGTCACAGGACTGACTTCTCGTGGAAAACTCTTAGAACCAGACTCAGTTAACAGCGGGCCCTGTGTGCTGGGTCATCTGTGGTTAGCATCCATCTGCTCCAGAGAATGGCTCCCATTGAGGCATCTCAGCATCTGTACAGCAAGTGTGCTTCTGGGTAGCTTTGTCAGCAGCAAAGGGAATTCCTAAGCACTGATTCAAAGCCCCAGGGGCTTTGGTGCCACCACCACACTCTGTAGAAGTATGTCTTTCCCAGGCCTTGTCCAGGGTCCCCCTGGATCTGACCAGCTGTCTTTGTTGCATTTGACCGTGGAGACTGGCTGTCTCGGGGTGACAGTAAACCGTGCAGAGGTTTAGAGTGGAAGTGGAGGGCAGTGAGGGTTTGAAGGGGGCTTTAGTGAGGGCATGGGCGAGTGGCCTAGGTCAGGATTGGTTATTCATAGGATTAAGATGATCTCCATCTCTACTCCTCTTCCTGTAGCGAGGACCCCCCACTATCTGCTGCCTCACTGCAGTGAGAGCCCCTTAGTTGTAAACCTTTATTCTAGCTGGGCTTCATCTAGCGATCCCCACCCATTTGCCAAAATGAAGACTAAAAATATAAATTCGATTGTGCTATGCTTGTATTTTATTTCGTGTGTTCAGGTTCTTAGAAGACGCAGGAAACAGGGCTGGAAACGTAGCTCAGTGGCCGAGCTCTTGCCTAGCATGGGAAAGGCGCTGGGTTCACTCCTCAGCACTACAGCAAAACAAAGGGCAGAGAGCACCGTTCTTCCTACAACCAGCAGTTACTGGATACTTGTAAGGAAGACTCTTCAAAAATCGGAAGAGAACACGTCTCAGTGTCTGCTCACAAGGTGGCTGAGAACCACTACCCGTACCCCAGTACCTGGACCAGTACCCGATCCAGCACCCCAGGCACCGTATATAGAATCAAGGTATTTGAACAGCAACGACAGGACTCTCCCAGCCTTGGTCACCGCGGTCCCTCCATCACCTTGATTAGCATCTGTGACATACTAGATGCCCAGGAAATAATTATTCCAGGGATAAATTACACACATACCTTTCATTTCTAATGCCTTCTATTATGGGCAAAGTCCAAATTCTCTGGCTCATAGGAAGCTCTTCTTGATCCGGGTCCTGTTAGAACTCTCACTTTCTCTTCTACCTGGATGTCGGAGTTTATTCTTGCAAGTCAGTGGATGTGCCATGTGGTTTGATGCTCTGGGGTCTTTGCTTCCTGTGGCCCTTGGCTGGAGACTTGGGCAACCACTGCTCATTCTCCAGTGGAAAACAAGGATCTTGTTTTGTGGATATTTTTCTACTCCTACCATTCAGGGTGACAAACGGGCCTCTCTCTCCTGATTGAGGTTTTTTGTTGTTGTTATTGCTGGTTTTTTTTTTTTTTTAAATATTTGTTGGTTTCTTTTTCTCTCCAAGTTAGGGTCTCACTCTAGTCCAGGCTGACCTGGAACTCTGTAGTCCCAGGCTGGCCTTGAACTCCTACCTCTGCCTCCCAGCTGCTGGGATTAAAGCTGTGTGTCACCACGCCTGGCTGCTTGTTGGGTTTTGCTTGGTGTCATTACTCACCTTCCTTGGCTCCGCTGGGCTGTTGTTCCTGCAGCCTTTTCCACCCCTGCTCCACCTCTTCTGCCCTTGACCCCTCTGAACAGTTTAGGTCTTAGGTATAAAATTAGTTGGACTAGGGAGGGTAGCCTGGCTCAAGGCTCTAATAAACCTCCTTGGTCTCTTTTCTGCCTTTACTAATATCTTTTGCCTCCCATATCAACTCTATTAAAAAAACAAAACACAACAACAAAAAACCAGGCTTCTCTGTGTTCTCCATTTGCACAAAATCCCTACTCAGAACATGATTAGATTTTGCCAGTCCCGTGGCTCAGCAAGTGGATTCTATGCCTTAGAATTTCAGTCACTGCTATTTGGGATCTTGTTCTAGAAGACCAGATCTCTAGCATCACGCCATCTCTTTGTTCCAGTGAGTGCTCCCGCTAAGAGCTTGCTTAAAGGCCTCTTGGTGGGACCTCTTTGGTTTTGGTGTTGTCTGTTGAGGCTTTGGGGTGCTTTTTATGGGATGGCTTCCTTAGGAGTGAGCCCTGTATTCACCTTTCTTCCCCATATGTTATTTTCTTCTGGTTCCAGCTTCTTTGCCTACAACATCCTGAGTCACTCTCTGCCTTCATACATTCCCTTGAAGGTGGCTAAAGAGAAAATATTGCTCTTGTCACCTCCAAGGAAGTCAACCCAGGCTCTCCCCTTGGTATGCAGCTTTCTGAGCCCAGGCCCAGGTCAGGCTTAGTGGTGCAAGGGGACGGTCATGCTCTGGTTACGTAATTCCCTTCTGGGCTGCAGTGGTTCTGTGGGAACACTGTCAGTGATTCTGGCCGCTGCAGGTTGCTGTTTGGAAGAGAATCTTCTTACTGAATGTCTGGTGTCATCTACTGGGTTGTGGGGTGGGGAGATGGACTACGGGTAGCAGAAATAGAAGCAATCAGAGATATCTTTGCAAAAAGAACAGTTGCTACAACTGTCAATGACAAAGCCTCTGGCTACTCAGAGGGGCCAGATGTCTGAGAAGAGAACAAAGCAGAAGGTGGGGACTGGGGGGACCCACTGGTGCAGGGAGGACGCGTGATGCCCCGTGGGAACCGCCCAGGTACCACATTAAGAGATCCATCTGGCCAGGGAAGGTTGCTCATAGTTACTGAATAAACTGTGTAGGTCCCTGTAGTATGGAAATCTCCTCACTTCAGGAAGGTAAGTTAGTCCTCCCTGCACATCATCTGTGGTTCCTTTCCTTGAGGTTCCACTGGCTTAGATTTCTGACTAATAGTGTGGTGCATGTACATGATTTAAAAACTTGATTTTCATGAGGAAGGAACATATAGGGGGAGGACTCAGGAATACTTACACTGTGGCTTGATCCGTGGGCAAGCTGTGAGAGCGTTTGCATCTGCAGATAGATAGAATGGTCTTTACAGGCTCACTGTCCGTGGTTCTCAGATGGTATCGTCACTGTGAGAGCCTTTTATAAACCACAAAGTAATAAACAAAGGTATATTTGGTTAGTAGATTTCCTCTGGGTTTTCAGGAAACCATGATCAGTTGTAGACCTGGAGCTAGATGTGAGCCACTGCTATGGTTATTGTTCCCTGCCCGTTGGTTCTTGTTGGATACTGAGGGTACATTCATTGCATGAGGAGCTGAGGCTTAACTGGAGTCGTAGGAAGAACATACAGACCTAAAGCTTTCTAAATGAGTTTTACTGGGAGAATAAGCCTCTGATAGGTAAAAACCTGCAGGTGGGACTAGGTGGTAGTTTTCTAGGTTGGAGGACAAAGACATGAGTGGAATGGTGCTTGTCTTCCCTTCAACTCCTGCAAGTCCGTATGGTTCCAGAAGAGGTGGAGCCTGTGACAATTCGTTCTTCCCTTGGTGCAGACTAGGGGTATGGGCAGAACCCCCCCCCCAAAGGCTTTCCTTCCTTAGAAACTACCACCATGAAGCTGGGGCAGCAAAGACTGCCTTGGAGATGTAAGAGGTATTTTAGTTCCTCATGATTTCTGGGATGGTTAATCTCATTTTCTTATGTCAGCATCTAGAATCACCATGGAGACAAATCTCTGGCATGTCTGAGAGGGACTTTTTAGATTAAGTTACATGAGGTGGAAAGACCGACCCTAAGCATGGGTGGCACCATATGTGGGCTGGGAGTCTTGGACCGAATAAAAAGGGGAAAGCCGGCCGAGCATCAGCATTTGTTGCTGTCTGCTTCCCAGCTGCGCGCGGTGCGACCCGCGGCCTCACGCCCCTGCTGCCGGGCTGTCCCTGTCCCTGCCACGGCGCACTGCATCCTCAACCACGAGCCCGAATCAACCCTTTCTTCCAAAAGTTGCTTTTGGCCAGAATTTTACCACAGCAACAAGGAAAATGACCACTGCAGTCTCTCTCTTGGGGTCCTTTTGTTTCCATTCACACTGGCATCAAGATTGAGTTTAGAGTTTCTCATCCCCTGTCCTGAAAACTCCATTTGCTCCATTTTTTTAAGGCTCAGATTGAACCTTTTCTGGACACTTCAGAATTCCAGTCAAGAATAAGCTGCTTGAGGACAGCTACCATCTCTTGGCCATGGCTGCATCCTCTGTGCAGGGTAGTCCATGCCAGAAAGCAGCTGGTTGGGACCCATCATGAACTGGTGGACATTGCTGCTCGCTTCCTGCTAGTATTTCCTGGTATTAGATCGTCTGCATATACATGGTCCTCCAGGGGAAGAATGTAGCCCCTGTATCTTGGGATTTTTTTTCAATAGCAACTTACAAAGCGGGAGGCAAGGGGTTAAGTCATATGAGGCACTTGCAGAAGCCTTAGGAACTTGGGTTCCATCTGCTTGGAGGCAGTCTTGAGGAAGTCTGTCATGAGATAGCTGCGTTTGTTGTTAACAGTTATGACTTAACTAGTTTTGGAGGTACAGGAAGAAAAAAGCCGCCCAGCGACCTCTGCCTCCTCGGGTGGCGTTAGCATGAGGGCCACAGACGTGCAAGGCCGTTCTCCAGCCTGCGTGCCTCCCCCCTTGCCTGCTTATTTGGGTGGTGAGCACGTGGGCCTGCCGAAGGTACATTTCCCTTTGCACCCCTCACGGCGAGGTTTCTGCTGCTGCTGGGGGACTCGTGGGAGCAGCTCTGTAGTTACTGCCGCACGGTGCGTTCGTCATTCTGCTGCCCCGCTGCTCCTTGCCAAGCTGCATAATTTCCCTGCTCCTTCATCGCTTGCCAGCTCTGAAGATGAGGATGACGCATCTGTGGCCACAGCCTCCCGAGCGGGGTGTGCGGTGCGGTGTGAGGAACAGTGTGGTAGGAATTAGGACAGCAGGCAGTGGTCGCTGACTTCCCTGATGAGCGCTTTCTAGACACGTCCACCTCTAATCCTCGTGACTGCGGCAGAGTTGGGATAATCGTTCCCCATTTTCAGATGAGGAGAGCGAGACTCAGGGGTTTCGCTTGTCCAAAGTCATGTAGCTAGTAAGAGACAGAGTTGCTCTTAACACTCATACCCTGCTGCAAAACCAGCGCTGCGGAATACCCGATTGCCTTTGGAACTCTGGTGTTCACGTTGTCTGGGAGCAGAGGCTTTGTTTTCTCTGGGTCTCAGTTTCCCAACCTGTGTAAAGAGAAGCAATGTAAGAATTTCTGAAGATCTAAGATCATTGGCCCTCTGGTTTGGTTAGAGCTCTTATCTACCTAGAAATTCTTTTCTTTTTAACTTTGAGATTTAAAAAAAAATGTTTTGTTTTATAGTAAGAGCTTGTTGCTAAGTACTAATTCTGTAGGAACAATATTTATAGCCAATTATAAGACCAAGTATAAAATAGTGTGAGGGGCTGGAGTAATGGCTTAGTGGTTAAGGTGCTTGCCTGCAAAGCCTAAGGACCGAAGTTTGATTCCCTAGTACCCACATAAGCCAGATGCACAAGGTAGCACATGCATCTGGAGTTGGTTTGCAGTGGCTGGAGGCCCTGGCACACCCATTCTCTCTCTCTGCTTCTTCCTTTCTCTCTCTCAAATAGACAAATAAATAAAAAATATAAAGTAGTGTGGGCAGTGGTGTTCAGTACAACTGTCTGTGGGAATGAAAGTCATCTGTGTCAATCCAGAATAGTACCTGATAACTGTATATGGCTACTGAGAATGTGCAGTATGGCTAGTGTGACCAAGGAAATGTAGCTCTAATTTTATTTAATTTTAATTAATTATAGTGTCAGCAGTTACATGAGACTAGGAGCACTCATATTAGACAGTGCAAATATAGATAAAGAGGGCTAGAGAGATGGCTCAGCAGTTAAGGTTCTTGCCTGCGAAGCCTAAGGACCCAGGTTTGGTACCCCAGTAACCTGGAAAAGCCATTTACATAAGGTGGCACATGCATCTGGAATTTCTTTGTAGTGCCTAGAGGTCTTAGCACACCCATTCTCTCTCTCTCTCTGTCTTTGCTTCTTTCTCTTTTAAATAAAAGAATGAATAAGATATTTTAAAAGACCACAACATAGATTCTTCAGTATTTTACCTGACATCTGGTGCGTTATTGCATTTCTGTGTGCTTTCACCTCTTGGCACACTCCACCACCCATGGTCACACCATTTTTCCAGCCTCTGAGGTGTATAGAAAGGACGGGTAGAGCTGTACGCAGATAAGGAAACCAAGGCACACAGAGATCAAATTGAGTGAGGGAGTTGGGGCGATTCTTGCTGCATGAGTGACTTACCAAAGCCGTTTCTGGAGCAGTAAAACCAGAACTGGAGACTCGAGTCTTATGCTTCTCAGCCAGTTTGCTCTGGTTTTCCCGTTGCCGCTGTGCCAGGCGTCGCTGGAGAGGCTGCTCGCGTCAGCAGTTCTTCACTGTGGAGTGGAGGCCTTGCCTTGCGTATGTTTCCGTACCACTCCATCTTTGAGTTCTGTGTGGGCATCCTCTAAAGTACGACAGTGAAAGATGTTTGGAAAAGCTTCTCGAAACGTTCCAAGGCCACATCTAGATCTGCTCCCACTGCAGATGCTGACCACACAAGCGGGCAGGGCTTCCTGGGGCCTGTGGTCAGGAGAGACTGATTCTTGTCTTGAGCCCTTTTCTGGCTCCTGTCAAACCAACTTTCCTGCAGAAAGCAATAATGAACTTACACAGTGAAAAATAATGCTCAGGAAGAACTGGAGAGTGACTAAAAGTAGTATTGTTCGTCCCAAGTATACAGGTTCTGAAAGTCAAAGAGAACCAGGCCTGGGTCTAGACTGAGTAGTTCTAAGAGACATGACAGCTAACCAAAGTGTACAGTATGTCCATATAAACCAGACCCTTTTGTTGTAAAGGACATTACAGTTGATAACTAAGGGAGGTTGGTTCCATGACCCACCACAATCTGGGATGGCATAGGTTTCACCTATAATCTTCACACATTCTCCTGTGTACTTCAGATCATCTCCAGATGACTTGTAGTGATGAACAAAATGTAACTGCTATATAAACAGTTGTTACATTGTATTATTTAGGGAATAATGACAAGAAAATAGGTGCATTTTTTTAAAAAAAAATTTCTTCTTTTGTAGTACTGTAGATTGAACCTCGTATCTCACACATGTTGGGCAAGCAGTCTACTACAGAGCCACATCCCAAGCTCCTGTTAAGTGTTTTTTATTTCCACACAGGATCTTGATAATCAGTTCAGGCAGGCAGTAGAGACTGGCAGGATTTTATGTGGGGGAGGGTGGGACACTTGTTTTCTAACAATTTTTGATCCATGGTTGGTTGAATTTACCACAGTGCTGTGGGCCACCTGCATGGGACAGTGTGTAGAACTGAAGCTCTTTGGAAGCTACCGGTGTTGGCTTTTTTGTTTAAAAAAAATTGTGTGTGTGTGTGTGTGTGTGTGTGTGTGTGTATGCGTGCGCACACCAGGGCCTCTTGCCACTGCACATAAACTTCAAATGCATACACCACTTTTTGCTTCTGGCTTGGTGTGAGTTCTGGGGGATTGACTCCAGGCCAGCAGGCTTTGCAAGCAAACACCTTTACCCGCAGAGCCATCTCCCCAGCCTGGCATTGCTGACCGTGGTGACATGCACACGCACTGGTGGAGGACGAATGATGGGCTGTCAGTCGGGCAGCTGACTCAGAGACAGTTTAGCAAACAGGATAAAGGAGGGAAGGGGCAGAGCTGTAAAGTGTTCAGTCTGGATGTGAGTGAAGGGTGGTTTGTCTAGCTTGTACAGCCTTCCTGTGGATTGATTTCAAAATAAAATCTATGAAAACTTGAAACTGAGGAACAGTTAGAATCAAGCATCCCGGTTGTGGGACACGCAGCCATGGTGACGCGGAAGTTTTGTCATCAAATGCTTGTGTCTGAAAAGAGAAGAGACGCCCAGGGTTCCACCCTCAGAAAGTCAAATGGTGAGAAAAGTAGCATGGAGTGAACAGGAGGCGCTAATACAGGTAGAAACAAATTAATGAAATAAAAAGCACAGAAAAGAGAAAAATAAAAACCCAAATGCAGTTCTTTGGCAATACCAACCACACCGACTGATGAAGCTCTAGCTGAACTAAGGTCACAAAATACAAATTTTAGGACAAAATTAGGTATACAACTGCAGATTCTACAATTTATTAAAGGATACTGAAGAAATAGTACAGTTTTATGGTAACGAATTCTGTAACTGATTCAGTGGTTTGCTATTGGTAAAAGAAAAATATATCAACATTGATACATATGGGACGGAAAATGTGGATATCAAGTTTTATATATATATATATATACATATATATATATACATATATATACATATATATATATATACACACACACATATATATATGTATGTATGTATATTAATAAAATACATATCAACTTATTTTGAGACTGCACCTCACTGTGGAGCCCAGGCTGGCTTTAGACTCTTGATCCTCCTGCCTCAGCCTCCAGAGTGCTGGGATCATAGGCATGTGGTACTACATCCTGTGAACATTGCTACATCTATTAATAAAGAAGTCCATTTTTTGTTAAAAACCTTCCCTATAGATGAACTTTCCCATAAAGAACATCCTAGCCTGATTATTTTACTGATAAATATTATGAAACATTTAAGGGAAGAAATAGCACCAATTAAATATTAACCTTTTCAGAAAATGGAGGAGCGTATTAACCATCTTATTTAACAGTCAGTATGGTTTTGAAAAACTCAACAAGGACATTAGAAAAATGTAAAATTATATGGCTGGTATTAGTCATGAACATCTATTAGCAAATCGAGCCCAGTGATATTTAAGAAGAGTAGATCCGGGTGGGAAAGCTCAATGGCTGTAATTAGGTAGCATGCATGAGGCCCTCGGCTCCATCCCTAGCGCCGTTGAAAGCATTGTTTTCTCAGGGATGAAAGCTTGCATCTCCATTTGAAAGTCAGCATAGTTTATTGTATTAACCAAGTAGAAAACCAAAAAATTAATTATAGCTGCCACATAAAAATGTTTGACAATATATAATACCCATTGGTGATAAATCTTTAACAAATTAAAAATATAAAAGAGCTCCTTCAGTTTAAAAACCAGCACTTAGAAAATGCTAATATCATAATTAAAGGTGAAAATGCAACAGATAAAAGGCAAATGATTCTTCTCTTATCATTTGTATTTAATATTATTCTGGATTGAGATTCTAGCCTGTGCCATCAAGCAAGAAGGAGCAGTAACAGCCTTGAAATCAGGAAGGAAAAAGAAAATGTGTTCACAGATTGACAATGAGAATGTGTAAACAAAATATTAAAAACAAGAAGGCAGCTTAATTTAGCAGTATCCAAAGCCAGCATTTTGATATCAGTTATCCTTTTTCTACATAGAAGCACCAAAGAATTGGAAAGCAATTTCTTTTATACTTATATAAAAATAAACTATTTAGATGCAAACTTAACTAAAAGTGTGCAAGATCTGTGCAAGGCAACTACCAAACATTTCTAGAAGAAATGAAATAAAACCTATGTAAATGGAGAGATATAACGCATTCCTGGGGTGCAAGGCTCTGTGTCATTGTTAGCTCACCCCACATTGATTTGTAGATTTTATATTTTCCCAGTCAAAGTCCTAAAAGGCTCTTGAAGGGATAGAGGTTGGCAAACTGATTCTGATATTTCTATGGAGACATAAAGGAGTACATCTCCAAAGCCATCTTGTAAGAGGGAGACGCCCGGCTTGTGTCCCTGCACACACACTCCCCGAGGTCAGCCCTGCTGTACAGCTCTGGCACCTCAGTAAGAGCATTAACAGCAGAACAACTTGATTGTAAAACAGGCCAAAGGCCTCAAGTAGCCCTCTCCCCAGAGATGTTACCCAGATGCAACAAGCACAGGAGAAGACACTGAGCATCACACATTGACTGGAATGGAGGGGCTGCCGTGAGGAAGCCAGAAGATGACAAGTGTGATCTGGGATGTGGAAAATCTAGCGTGCTCGCACACTCAGGGTGGGAATGCAAAATGTGAGAAATGATAGGACAGTCCCTAAAAATGCATGTTCCATCAAGTTGACCTCTCAGCATACATGCAAACAATTAAAAGCAGGATCTTGAGCCAGGCGTGGTGGCACACGCCTTTAATCCCAGCACTCGGGAGGCAGAGGTAGGACGATTGCCGTGAGTTCAAGGCCACCCTGAGACTACACGGTGAATTCCAGGTCAGCCTGAGCTAGAGTGAGACCTTACCTCAGGAAAAAAAAAAAAAGAAAGCAGGATCTTGAAGTTACTTGTGTACCCATTTCATAGCAGCATTGTTCACCGTGGGCGAAGGTGGAATCAGCCCAGGTGTCTGTGGTTGGATGTGTGGATAAGCAGCGTGGTGCACTGGGTGCCTGCAATGGAGTGTTACTCAGCTTCAACAAGGAAGGGAATAAACTGTACCATGGTCAAACGCTAAAGACATGATGGGCAGTGAGTCAGTCACAAAGTGACTATCACAATATGATTTCACTTGTGAGGTACCGAAAGTCCTAACATTCATAGGCACTGAACGGTGGTTGCCCAAGGCTGAGTAGGCAGGAAAAATAGGGAATTGCTTTTAGTGGGTATGAAGTTTTACTTTTGCAAGATGGAAAGGGTTACAGAGATGCATGGTGATTCGGCTACAAACAAGTTCACTTCATACAACTGAAGCAGGCACTTACAAATAAGAACACGTTTACACTATGTGTATTTTACCACAGTAAGACTGGAAAACATTTATTGACATATATGAACGGCACCTTTATGTGTCTTATTTTGAAATGCAAAATCAGACAGATAGAAAAAAGGAATGAGGTCTAGCTTTATGTGTATGGTGTTTGAGTCAGATGCCCCCATAAACTCGTGTGTTTTCAATGCTTGCTTCCCAGCTGCTGGCGTTGGGGAGGTGGAGCTGTGCTGGAGGAGGTGTGTCACTGGGGTGGACCTTGAGGTTTATTATCTCCCAGTTTGCCGGTGCTAGTTCCGTTCACTCTCTTGATGCTGTATTCCGCCTGCCGGGGCAGAGGTGATGCCCAGCCTCTGCTCATGCCATGCTTTCCCCTGCAAACATAAAGCTTCCCTTTGAGACTGTAAGCCAACATGAAACCTTTCCTCCCTTCCGCTGCTTTTGGTCAGGTGTGCTATTCAGCAAAAGAGAGAACCTACGGCAATGGAAACCCATAGATGAATACAGTGTTCACTGTGGAAGCTAGGAAGTAAGAGTGTGAGGGCCAGCTGTGCAGGGAATGAAACCTTCCTGTGTGTTTGAAAGTGTTTATAATAAAATATTGAGGAAGGGCTGGAGAGATGGCTTAGGGGTTAAGCGCTTGCCTGTGAAGCCTAAGGACCCTGGTTCGAGGCTTGATTCCCCAGGACCCACGTTAGCCAGATGCGCAAGGGGGCGCACGCATCTGGAGTTCGTTTGCAGTGGCTGGAGGCCCTGGCGCACCCATTCTCTCTCTCTGTCTGTATCTGTCTTTCTCTCTGTGTCTGTTGCTCTCAAATAAATAAATAAATAATGAACAAAAAAATTAAAATATTGAGGAAGAAGCAAATTGCTCAAGTTAACGAACCCCTCTCACTTTTAGCTTTTGGCTGCAATTCAACAGAAGTCCATGGCCTTGCCCCTGCCTTGAGCGGTGGGGGGATGACCATGGACAGAAGCTCCCCTTTCAGCTGTGCACTTACTTTCTCTAGTGTGAGCATAGCTAGAAAGAGACACTCAAAATTGATCACCATTTTTCAGAGTGAAGTGTGTGTAAGATTGGTCAGAGAGGGAAACTGATCCTGTTGGAGGCCTTCTTTTCTATCACTATGTGCACTGTCTCAGTTATTTCTGCTAATAATATTAAGTAGACAAAGATACATTATTGTTTTTATCTTACACATGGGGCCACTGGAACTCAAAGAGGCTAAGCACCTGGCCCTGGGCTGCACAGCAGGTCTGGGGCAGCGCTGGGCTGCCACCCAGATACTTGATGTGCAGTGGAGCTATTCTTTCTGCTACCCCCGGTGGCCTTGTTAGCATCCTGGGGCGTTGGTGTCTATCCCATGGGAAGAGCAGAGACATGCAGGCGCGGTACACAGTGGCTTGGCCTTGCGTTGACTTGTTTCTGGTCTGATATGTACTTTTCTAACTTCTCCGCTGAGCCTATTAGAACTGACTGAGCTTTTCTCTTCTCTGCTGGCCTGGAAAGGGGTGGGGGACACAGCACCAGGCACTTACTATTTTATTTAAAAAGATTTTCTTGTACTGAACCTTTAATTCGAAATAAAACAAGTTGTTCAAAATAAAGCAAATAACCGTTCCTTCTCCTTTGTGCATTGCCGGGACAAGTGATGGCTGGGCATGAGGTGTGACTCGAGAATGGGCTGCGGCACCATCACTGAAGGGGTTTTCTCCAGGGGAATGGCCAGGTCTAGAATAGAACAGCCATCTGCTACCAGATGGCCAGGGTTCCCCTGAGCTACGGATCTGACCCAGAGGCCAGGCCTTTTCTCTGTGTTTCCGCTTTTGGAATGTCCCCCACATTGGTTCTGAACTCTCCCTGTTCCCCAGCGCTGCACCGTCCCTTAGGGGTCATGTTGCCTGTGATGCCTCAATGTGGGGTACAACCAGATGATCCAGGAAGCCAGGGTGTTCGTGCAGCGAGGTGGGAGCGCAGCCTTTCTACAGTGTAATGGCCAGACTAACGCTCCCAGGTTAGCAGCCCTCCCAGCCGAGAAGCCCCAGTGAGAGTTCATGCTCCGGTGTGGGAGGCCAGGCTGGGGCGGGGTGGCTCTTTGGTCCACAGTTACCCGATTCACCTTGGTGCCCATTGTCTGGGAAGCTGACAGGCTGAGGAGGTGGGAGGGTAGATAGCAGCGAGAACAATACAGTCCACTGTCCTTTTGTAAATTAGAAAAAAATGTACAAATGTCCTGGCTTGTCATCTAGCTTGTTTACTACTAAAGCACATTCTTAATTTTCCTTTTCCTTCTGTCTCTGCTCAATCCTCTACACTTTTTTTTTTCTTTTCTGAGAGTGTGAAAATGTGGGATGTTAGGGAAAAAAAAATATATCACAGTAGACACATTCCCTCTGCCCCAGGTAGTGGAGTTGCCATCAGAGAGGGAGGCTAGACTTTCCTAGTCATTCACTTGTTACATTTGGTTCCCACAGTGCTTCACTCTGATGAAAGTAAGTCTACAGCCAAGCTGAGACATGCCAGCAAACCAGGCAGAAAGTGATGGTTTTCCCCAGCGCTTCTGCTCTGCTTCTCTCTAGCCGCTCCCGATCCTTGTGAAGTGTGCCCGGGCTCTGCCGCCTCCTGTGAGCCCCGAGGAAGGCTGGAACATCGTTCATGCTTCTGTTCCCTTCCACTGTCATGCTGTGTAGCCGGGCTAACCTTACACTCACCGTCCTCCTGTCTCAGACTCCCAAGTGCTAGGAGTTGTGCTAGTTAAGTTCCTGCTGCTGGGAAGAGCACCTGACCAGAAGCAGCTTGTGGAAGGAAAGGCTTTCTTTTGGGCGATATCTTTGAGGAGGAGTTTCATTATGACGGGGAAAGCATGGCATGAGCAGACAGCAAGGAGTCACATCTTATCCCCTCATCCGAGAGGAAGCAGCAAGAGTAAGATAGCTAACCCTAGCTAGCCTGCCAAGTAGGGCGGGACTATGGAATCCCAACATCCGCCCCCAGTGACACACCTCTTCCAGCAAGGCTGCTCCTCCCGGAGGCTCCTTCAGCTGCGGAATGTACAAGGCTTAGTCACCAACACGGGGCTGTGGGATTTCACAGTCAAGCCGCCACAAACATCTGCCTTTCTCTGCTCACTGTCCGTTACCCATGACTCCCAGTTGTGAAATTCAGTTTTCCTGATGGCTCTGTCATTGATAGACAGTTCCGAAAAGAGATTCCCATAGGAGGTAGAAGAGTCTGGCACCCTTCCTGATATTACGTGTCAGAGTGAGTCCCTGGAAAGTCAGGGGTTGTGTAACATGAACATTGAGCTAGAAGTCTGGACACCTGAGCTCTGGACTTGTTTTCCCAGTAACTAGCTTCCTGGCCTCAACAACCACTTTCCTTCTTCGGGTCTCATTTTTCCTATGTCAAGGCTGCCTGCCCATTGCTACATTAACGTACGTTGTGGCCAAGGCTAGCCCCCTGCCCAAGTATCACATTCTTTAAAACAGTGGGTCAGACCAATGATAGGCCAAGCAAAAAATGTCTCAGGATTGTTTCTGATATTCTCACTCTTCCCCTCCTCTCTCATGGTGTGCCCGAAACCACAGCTGCAGAAAAATTTCTTATTCTAAAAATAATGCATGCACATTGTAGAATTATTATAGAATTGCTACAATGCTAAAATCATCTGTAATTTTACAACCCAGAGAAAAATCACATAACATCCTAGTGTATTTTTCTGCCTTTTTTGTACATGTCTTTTTTAAAAATATGAGCTATTATATGGAGTATGTTTGCCTCATATCGAGGTTTTCTATCAACCTATTGGCATTTTTCCAATATTACTTAAATATTCTTTTAAAAGTTATTAAAAATTGAAAACCTCATAGTTATTTGGGTATGCTACAATTTATGTGATTATTTTTGGAAATTTGGGTGGTTTATATGGTTATTTTTTTATTTGAGAGAGTCTTGAAGCCTGGGCTGGCCTTAAACTCACTATCCTCCTGCCTCCACTGCCACATACTGACATGACCAGTGTTTGCCACCACGCCTGGCTCCTGACAAGGTCATGTTCCTAAGCATTAGGCTGCAACCAGCATCTTCACACTCACATCCTTGGCCAAAACCCTGCTTTTCTCAGGGACGCTATTTAAAATTGGGATTCTGAGATGCAAGGATGTAGGCTTTATTTCCTTAGTTAGGCAGGGTCTCGCGTATTAGATGCAAGGAGGTAGACTTTATTTCCTTCTTTATTTAGGCAGGGTCTCGCGTATTAGATGCAAGGAGGTAGACTTTATTTCCTTCTTTATTTAGGCAGGGTCTCACGTATTAGATGCAAGGAGGTAGACTTTATTTCCTTCTTTATTTAGGCAGGGTCTCGCGTATTAGATGCAAGGAGGTAGACTTTATTTCCTTAGTTAGGCAGGGTTTCGTGTATTAGATGCAAGGAGGTAGACTTTATTTCCTTATTTATTTAGGCAGGGTCTCGCGTATTAGATGGAAAGAGGTAGACTTTATTTCCTTCTTTATTTAGGCAGGGTCTCGCGTATTGGATGCAAGGTGGTAGACTTTATTTCCTTCTTTATTTAGGCAGGGTCTCGCGTATTGGATGCAAGGAGGTAGACTTTATTTCCTTCTTTATTTAGGCAGGGTCTCGTGTAGCTGGCCTTGGGAGTTCTGGTTTTCCTTCCTCTACTTTCCAGGCACTGGGTTACAGGCAGCTACCACATGCTTGGCCAAAGATGCAGACTTTTTAAAGGCTTTTGACATCCATCTAGCATGGCAAGATATTTTTTGTTTTGTTTTGGGTTTTCGGTTTTTGACATCCATCTAGCATGGCAAGATATTTTTTGTTTTGTTTTGGGTTTTCGAGGTAGGGTCTTGCCCTAGGCCAGACTGACCTGGAACTCACTGTGTAGTCTCAGGGTGGCCTCAACCTCAGGGTGACCCTCCTACTTCTGCCTCCCAAGTCCTAGGATTAAAGGTGTGGGCCACCACGCCTGGCAGCCTCTGCCTCTTGGTCCTTGATTCCTCCACTCATCTGGTGTGGTGTCGGTTAGCTGAATGTTTGAAGCATCTCATTTAAAAGTTCTTGAACCCTCCAAAAAAAAAAAAAAAAGAAAAGAAAAAGTAAAAAAGAAGAAGAAGAAAAAAGAAGGCTATTCCGTTACGTGTCAGATGAGAACGGTGCGTGTGAACCATATTGGAAACGCACTGAGCTCTGGGAATGTCATGTGTTTTTACTGGTGTTGCTTTGGATTCCAATATTGATGTTGATATGATACCACCAGCAGACTTTTCTATTTTCATGCCAGCCCGAAACCTCAGAGGCTACGGAGTCTGGCTCCTCACTTTACAGGAAAGGAGACGGAGATGCAGAGAGCTGTCCACGCTGTGCAGTGTCCCCGGGGCAGTGAGCAGGGCTGGCCGTCCCTCACCGCTCCCTGCAGTGGAGCATTAACGCCGCGCGCACATGCGCTCTCGGGCTCTGCGTCATCTGCTCACTGAGAGGTTTTAACGTCTTGCTTGCTATACTACATGACGTTGCTTTCTGGGACATCCAGACAGATCGTCCGCTAGGTTCCCTACCCTTCAGAGTCAGTGAACCTGCATGAGACGAGCTGCAGCGGTCATGTGCTGCCCACTGGGCACGTGAACCCCAGTGGCGGTGGTCTCCGTGGGAGTTCACCAGATGTAGCCTCTCCCCCCCATCTGTACCGTGCCGCTTCTCGGTTTTCTGACATGCTGCTTCTGACACAATAAACACTCTGTTGTTTATTGAGTGTGAGCACCATGAAACCAGGACTGTTTTTGTCTTTACAATCAGTGCCTGACACTAGATAAATATGTTTAAAAATTTTTTAAGTTGTTTTTTAAATTTATTTGAGAGAGTGAGAAAGAGGCAGACACACAGAGACAGATGGAATGGGTGTGCCAGGTCCTCTAGCCACTGCAAACGAACTCCAGATGTATGCGCCCCCTTGTGCATCTGGCTTACGTGGGTCCTGGGGAATTGATCCAGGGTCCTTTGGCTTTGCAGGCAAATGCCTTAACCTCTAGGCCATCTCTCCAGCCCCCAATTATTTTTATTATTTGATTGTGCATGTGTGTGTGTGCGTGTTCATGTGTGTGGGGGGGGGGAGCATAGTTACCATGGCTTGTCTGTGGAGGTCAGAGGACAACTTTTGGGTCAGTTACTTTCACCTCATCTGAGGCAGAGTTTCTGGCTCTGGATTCTCTCAGCTGATGTTCTTTGCTGCTCTGGGGCTCCTAGAAAATTTTTCCTGTCTCTGCCTCCCTTCCTGCAGTCAGAATCAGCATGCTGGGATCAGGGAAACCTGCCACTCTTTAGCGTGGGCCTTGGGATGGATCACGCATGGGCGCTGCAGTTTGAGCTGCAAGTGCTTTGTCCGCTGAGCCGCCTCCCCTGCTCCAGTAAGTATATTCTGAAGAGGTGATTAGTTCCTGAGTTAGGAGCAGGGCGTTTGTGTTGGGGATGGAGGTCTGACACCCACTTCTACTTTTCAGTCGCCTCCATAGGCTTAGGTGCACCTTTCTTCTCTGAAGATCTCTTCCGAGGCATCCATCAGGTGAAAGCATTGGCTCGCTAAGACTCTTTTTAGAATTCCATAATTCTACTCCCTCTTGATTTTTCAGTATTTTGCAGAAGTAGAGCCCCTCCCTCCGACCCTTCCTTCCTTTTTTCCATGGTATGTTCTTACTGTAGCCCAGGCTGTCCCGGAACTCACTCAGTAGTCCCAGGCTGACCTTGAACCTACAGCAGTCCTCTGCCTCCTGAGATCGGGGATTAAAGACATGTGCCACAACACCTGGCCTTGTTTTATTTTCAAATAAATGTGTGTATAGAACCTCCAAATACAAACAGATAGGACTGTAACTTCTGTGGTTAAATCGAGCATCAAGGAGGGAAGTGGGAGTGACAGTGAGCCCTTCCCACTTGACTGTCTGCTTTCAGGGTTATGGGGCACTAGGGCTCCTGGACACTCAATGTTAAGAGTTCATGTTAGTATACACACAGCCCAGGGATGGATCCCCAGCACGGCAAAAAAATGGGCCAGTGGATAAATAAAAAACAGAAATGGGGTTGGAGAGATGGCTTAGTGGTTAAGCGCTTGCCTGTGAAGCCTAAGGACCCTGGTTTGAGGCTTGATTCCCCAGGACCCACGTAAGCCAGATTCACAAGGGGTGCACGCGTCTAGAGTTCATTTGCAGAGGCTGGAGGCCCTGGCGCGCCCATTCTCTCTCTCTCTCTCTCTCGCCTCTTTCTCTCTTGTCTGTCACTCTCAAACAAATAGATAAAACAAACAAACAAACAAAAAACCCAAAAAACAAAAATGAAGTGCAGCTCATGTCATTAAATACAATTCTGTTTGTAAAAATTTGAAGGAAATACTGACAGTGGAAAAAGACATGGTATTAGGTGTAGAACGGTAGATGAAATTTTCTTTCAGCAAGTAATTCCACTTACTGTTCTGCAAAAATAAAATTAGTGTGATATTTTTCATTGTGTAATTTTATTAGAAATTCACTTGATTGAAGTTACCCAGTTACCCATTTTTGTCTGTAGAACTTCTTCCATGGATACGAATGCCTATGACCCAAGGCCTAAAGATCTGTTTGTTTTGGAATTACCAGAGAATGAAGGTGTCTTTATGAAGTTTTGATCAAGTTTCTCCTTCTCATAGTCCATCGCTTGTCCATCCCATCTCCCTGGACCACTGTTGAAGCTATAGGGAAACTAAAATCCAAGTGGTGGGTCTTACTGAAGGCGGGCTGTCAGGTCTGTGGGCTCGGCAGGACAGTGAATTAAAGTTGAAGGTAAATGGCACAGGAGCGTCTTTTCTCCTGAATGTGTAACCACATTGAATCGTGTCTGGGTTAGCAGCTGGGAGGCAGGCTAAGCTAATATTTACCTGGCTCTGCAGTCCGAATTGTTTGAGGGATGGTTCGGCTTGTTTGAATTTGTATATCCCATAATAATCAAGAGCGATCAAAAGCTCTTGTTTTGTTGAATACATATTTACCATGTATTATATTATCCTTTATTAATACAGCAGCTAAAGAAACATTCAGTTAAATTGTTCTTTCACTCATTTGGTTCATAGCCTTTCTGGATGATATTAGCAATGCAATGTACCCAGACAGGAACTTTCTGGATAATAGTAGCCATATATATACCCAGATAGAAACTTTCTGGATAATAGCAGTGATGTATGTACCCAGAGAAGGGGGAAAAATCCTTGTGTCTTTAATTACTCTGAAAACTACTTGAGTCTTAATTCATTGAACATTTTGGCATTTTTTATTTAGGCCGTCCTAGAAGTGCCACTTTGCTAGAAAGTTTCTTGCACCTGTTGTCATAGGAACAGTAGAGCCACTTTGTTGAAGGCTATTATTGGTTGGCTGAACTGACTGGTCCTGTCTGGTTCTGTGATAGTTGTACTGACATCTGGAATTAATTAAATTCAACTTTTCCAAGAACACATTTGTGTGTGTGTGTATGTATGCATTTTTGTTGGCACAGATTTTTAGTTGGCCTGCAGACGCTTAGTTACCATTCCTGTTGTCCTCTTCAAATGCACTGTTTCTGCTGCCCCTCCCTCCCGCCCCCCGAAGAACACATCTTTTGGTGCTTCAGAGTGTAAGGGCTGGCCAAAAACGAGACGTCTGAGTTTTTTTACCTGCTACCTTGATCATGGTGATCCTGACTGCAAGCAGCATACTTTTTTTTGACCTTATTTTAAAAGCTTTTAAAAGCACAGTTGCCCCTTTGTCTCCACAGGGGGTTAGCTCAGGGTTGGCCGGCAGGCTTTGCTAGCCAGTTCCTTTAACTGCTGAGCCATCTCTCCAACCCTGGATTTTATTTATTTTAATTTAGTTCTTTTAGGGCTGGAGAGATTGCTTAGTGGTTAAGGTGCTTGCCGGCAAAGCCAAAGGAACCAGGTTTGATTCCTCAGTCCCCATGTAAAGCCAGATGTACAAGGTTGCGCATGCATCTGGAGTTCATTTGCAGTGGCAAGAGGCCTTGGTGTGCCCATTCTCTCTGTGTGTCTTTTAATCTCTCCCTCTCAAATAAATAAATAAATAAAAATAAGAAGCTCTTTTACATGTTTTTTTAACTTTTCATTGACAACTCCATATCTATACATACAATATACCATGATCATAATCTTTTACATTTTTTTCCTCACATAAGTCTGAGAATTACAGAATATTGCATCCTAGCAAGAGCTTACAAAGGCAGCAGAGTTACCAATGACCTTGGACAGTGAACTATCTTGTAAATAATGTAAAGGCAGGACTAGGAGAGAACAGATGAGAGAGCCAAAAACCTTTACATGTTAACTCTGTAATTGTAGCTTTGAATTAAAAAAAAATTGTTTCCCAGGTTTTAAATTATTCCCAAGAATTTTACAGTAGTTTTCATTTCTTGGATCTTTGTAGGATTAATTTCTCACCTGAACTGTTTATACTTGTTGATTCTTTAAAAAATATTATTTTATTTTATTTATTTGTGAGAGAGAATGGACTCACCAGGGCCTCTAGTCACTGCAAACGAACTCCAGATGCGTGTTTTGCCTTGTGCATCTGGCTTTATGTGGGGACTGGGGAATCGGACCTGGGTCTTTTGGTTTTGCAGGCAAGGGCCTTAACCAGTAAAGCATATCTCCAGCGCTATAACTGCTGATTCTAAGGGTTCTCTCGTGACTTCCTCCTTGATCTAGCTGTGACGCAGGAGAAGCTGGTCGTCTTCTTCACGGTGCTCCTCTCCAGCTTTATCACCATCTCTGTTCCAGGTGCTGGGGTCCCAAACTAGCCCAGCAGTGACGATGGCAGATGGACTTTCTGTACATCAGCAACCCTGAAATAGTCACTCCTTTGAAACAGAAGTGGTATTTCGTAGATCCCGCTGATGCTGCCAATTATGTTCTATTAAAAAAAAAAAGATTTATGGGAGCCGTATTTTTAGTTCCATGTGAGTGAGTTTATCAAGTTTACCGCAAACAAAAGTAGAAGATGCAAGGAGCAGATGAGCAGTATGGGCACGTCCAACGTCCGTCAGCAGTGCCTGGAGAAGCCCTGCTGTCACAGTTCCTTCTCAGTGTCGGGACAGAAACACCTGCCCCAGAGCAACTGACGGACGGACAAGGTTTATCTGTCTCAAGAGGAAGCGTCATCATGGCAGAGAGACAAGGTGGAGCAGAGGCTGGGCGTCATGTCTTGCCACAGCAGGTGTAGGGTAGCAGTAAGAATGAGCTGAGCTTTGCCAGTACTCCTAAGCCCACCTCCCCGCCACACATCTTCACCAGCAGGCTCCACCTCTCAATTTGCCACCTGCTGAGGACCAAACATTCAGAAGACCTGAGTTTATGAGAGACATCTGATTCAAACCACCGTACCCAGTGTGGTGATTAGATTCAGGTGTCCCCAATAAACTAGGTGTTCTGAATGCTAGGTTCCTCAGCTGATGATGGTAATTTGGGAATTAATACCTCCTGGAGGTGGTATATTGTTGGGGGTGGGTTTATGGGTGTTATAACCAGCTTCCCTTTGCCAGTGTTTAGCACAGTCTCCTGTTGCTGTTGTCCACCTGATGTTGGCCAGGAGGTAATGTCCACCCTCTGCTCATGCCATCATTTTCAAACCCTGCCATCATGGAGCTTCCCCTCAAGACTGTAAGCCAAAATAAACCTTTTTTTCCCAGAAGCTGCTCTGGGTCAAGTGTTTTCTGCCAGCAATGCCAACCTGACTACAACACCTGCTGCAAAGGGAAAGCACAAATGGCAGACCACCTGCTCGCAGCGTCCAGCGGAAGTGACTGGGAAAGCCTCATGGAAACAGCGAGTTTCCAGCCAGGGCCTCAGTGGAACATCTTCTTCATTAACGTTTCCCATTTAGCATTTTTATACCATTTTATACCACAGGCAATTTTATGTCATGGGATAAATAGCAGTGACCTCTGCTCAAGGCTGAAGATTTGAGTGTGGGGCACCAGAGAGCCTGAGAAGTGGTTAACTTCCCAGCTGTTCTCAAGGGCACAGTACTATTATTATTATTTTTTAATTCCATGCCTTTAACCCCAGTACTCGGGAGGCAGAGGTAGTAGGATGGCCACGAGACTACATAGTGAATTCCAGGTCAGTCTGGTCTAGAGTGAGACCCTACCTTGGAAAACTAAAACAAACAAACAAAATTTTTCATTTATTTATTTGAGAGAGAGAAAGAGGCACAGAAAGAGAGAAAAGGAGGGAGAGAGAGAGAGAGAGAGAGAGAGATCTGGCACCCCTAGGGCCTCCAGCCACTGCAAATAACTCCAAGTACATGCACCAACCTGTGCATCTGGCTTTATATAGGTACTGGGGAATTGAACCTGGGTCCTTTGGCTTTGCAGACAAACACCTTAACCTCTAAGCTATCTCTGCAGCCCAGCACAGTGTTTTGACCTTTGGGCTCTTTGTTCTTTCTCCTTGTCACAGGGCGAGAGAGTCAGCCAGCCCTAAGGCAAGTGGTCTTGGAGGACACTTTGAGAGGAAGGGCCTTTCCTGTTCTCAGAGTTGGTTCTCAACAAGCTTAAACAGCACATAACAATTTATTAATATAACTTATCTTTCAGGGTCCTATTGCAAGCCTGGGATATTGAGCATCATTGATAGAGCTTCCCCGCCAAAAGTCTGTGGGTTATGAATGAGTTACATTACTATTTGTGGCATTGTATGTGAATTAAATATCTTTTTATTCCATGTCCACTCTAGAGTAGTGGCTTCATTTTTCAGGGTAGAGTTAGCAATTCACTAAGGGCATAACTGTTATTACAATAGAAACAAAGAAAGAAAATTGCTTGCTCAGTAAATTTTTCTCAGCAAAAAATATTGATTAATCCTTGTAATACTCTAATCTTTAAAAAAAAAAAAAAGCAAAAAACAAAACTGGGACAACAGTTGTAACAAATGGCGGTTGTTCCCAGAAGTGTGAGTGATGGTGTTATCTAAAATATTGCAAATACGGAAGGAACAGGTACCTGCTGAGTGAGGAAATGAAGCAGGCACCAGAAATGCTGTATTAGCTCAGCCTCAAGACATGTCATCATCTGCTATGTGAAGGAAAGCAGTGCCACAGAAGGCCAGTTCTCTTTCCCCCATCATTACAGCTCACAGAAGGTCAGATCTCCTTCCCCATCATTAGAGCACAGAAGGTCAGATCTCCCTCACCATCGTTACATCTCACAGAGGTCAGTTCTCCCTCACCGCCGTTACAGCACACAGGTCAGTTCTCCCTCACCATCATTACATCTCACAGAAGGTCAGTTCTCCTTCACCATCGTTACAGCTCACAGAAAATCAGTTCTCCTTCACCATCGTTACATCTCACAGAGGTCAGTTCTCCCTCACCATCGTTACAGCTCACAGAAGGTCAGTTCCCCCTCACCATTGTTACATCTCACAGAGGTCAATTCTTCTTCACTATCGTTACAGCTCACAGAAGGTCAGTTCTCCCTCACCGTCGTTATAGCTCACAGGTCAGTTCTTCTTCATTATCGTTACAGCTCACAGAGGTCAGTTCTCCTTCACCATTGTTACAGCTCACAGAAGGTCAGTTCTCCCTCACCGTCGTTACATCTCACAGAAGGTCAGTTCTCCCTTAGCATCGTTACAGCTCACAGAAGGTCAGTTCTACCTCACCGTTGTTACAGCTCACAGAAGGTCAGTTCTCCCTCACCATCATTACATCTCACAGAGGTCAGTTCTCCCTCACCATCATTACAGCTCACAGAAGGTCAGTTCTCCCTCACCATCGTTACAGCTCACAGAAGGTCAGTTCTCCCTCACCATCGTTACATCTCAAGAGGTCAGTTCCCCTCACCATCGTTACAGCTCACAGAAGGTCAGTTCTCCCTCACCATCGTTACAGCTCACAGAAGGTCAGTTCTCCCTCACCATCGTTACAGCTCACAGAAGGTCAGTTCTCCCTCACCATCGTTACATCTCACAGAGGTCAGTTCCCCCTCACCATCATTACAGCTCACAGAAGGTCAGTTCTCCCTCAGCATCGTTACAGCTCACAGAAGGTCAGTTCTCCCTCACCGTCGTTACATCTCACAGAAGGTCAGTTCTCCCTCACCATCGTTACAGCTCACAGAAGGTCAGTTCTCCCTCACCACCGTTACATCTCACAGAAGGTCAGTTCTTCCTCACCATCGTTACAGCTCACAGAAGGTCAGTTCTCCCTCACCATCGTTACAGCTCACAGAAGGTCAGTTCTCCCTCACCGTCGTTACATCTCACAGAAGGTCAGTTCTCCCTCACCGTCATTACATCTCACAGAAGGTCAGTTCTCCCTCACCGTCGTTACATCTCACAGAAGGTCAGTTCTCCCTCACCGTCATTACATCTCACAGAAGGTCAGTTCTCCCTCACCGTCGTTACATCTCACAGAAGGTCAGTTCTCCCTCACCGTCGTTACATCTCACAGAAGGTCAGTTCTCCCTCACCGTCATTACATCTCACAGAAGGTCAGTTCTCCCTCACCGTCGTTACATCTCACAGAAGGTCAGTTCTCCCTCACCATCGTTACATCTCACAGAAGGTCAGTTCTCCCTCACCGTCGTTACATCTCACAGAAGGTCAGTTCTCCCTCACCATCATTACATCTCACAGAAGGTCAGTTCTCCCTCACCGTCATTACATCTCACAGAAGGTCAGTTCTCCCTCACCGTCGTTACATCTCACAGAAGGTCAGTTCTCCCTCACCGTCGTTACATCTCACAGAAGGTCAGTTCTCCCTCACCGTCGTTACATCTCACAGAAGGTCAGTTCTCCCTCACCGTCATTACATCTCACAGAAGGTCAGTTCTCCCTCACCGTCGTTACATCTCACAGAAGGTCAGTTCTCCCTCACCGTCGTTACATCTCACAGAAGGTCAGTTCTCCCTCACCGTCGTTACATCTCACAGAAGGTCAGTTCTCCCTCACCGTCGTTACAACTCACAGAAGGTCAGTTCTCCCTCACCGTCGTTACATCTCACAGAAGGTCAGTTCTCCCTCACCATCATTACATCTCATAGACGGTCAGTTCTCCCTCACCATCATTACATCTCACAGAAGGTCAGTTCTTCCTCACCGTCGTTACATCTCACAGAAGGTCAGTTCTCCCTCACCATCGTTACATCTCACAGAAGGTCAGTTCTCCCTCACCATCGTTACATCTCACAGAAGGTCAGTTCTCCCTCACCATCGTTACAGCTCACAGAAGGTCAGTTCTCCCTCACCGTCGTTACAGCTCACAGAAGGTCAGTTCTCCCTCACCGTCGTTACATCTCACAGAAGGTCAGTTCTCCCTCACCGTCGTTACATCTCACAGAAGGTCAGTTCTCCCTCACCGTCGTTACATCTCACAGAAGGTCAGTTCTCCCTCACCGCCGTTACATCTCACAGAAGGTCAGTTCTCCCTCACCATCATTACATCTCACAGAAGGTCAGTTCTCCCTCACCATCGTTACAGCTCACAGAAGGTCAGTTCTCCCTCACCATCGTTACAGCTCACAGAAGGTCAGTTCGCCATTACCATCGTTACAGCTTCAGAAGGAGTCCAGAATCCCAGCACTTCAGCCACCATCCTGTGTAATCCTCTCTATCAAGACTTCTGGAATTGCACATTTACTACGTGGTGGGTTTGGATGGAGCCCTTCCCTCTGTGTCTTGGCCTGGTGAGGCCCCATTGCATTGTGGGAGCTTAGCTTCCTTGGCCTTACTCAGTCCACTTTCACACATTTAAGTCCTTTAAGTTTCCCAGAGACAGGCTAGTGATGAAGAAACTTGTTTATGCTTTGTCTCTGGCCCCAAAGGGTAATTTCAGGTGTTTGCAGTGGGCTGTCTCTGTGTGGTCTCCCATGTCTGCAGCCGTTTGTTCACCCTCAGGGCCAGTGTACCATGTCAAACAGATTACAGGAACTTAAGTTTAGAGCCTCATCCTACTCCAGTTCCCATGTGTAACTCATGCCTGAATCCTGTCTTGATAAGTTCCTGTAGGTTGAGGTCCTTCCTTAGTGTCATCAAATCCTTTTGACCATTGGAGAGTCGAGGGTGCATGACATAGGAGGATAACATCTGTTGAGGACCTACTTCATGCCAGCACCTTACCCACATCATATCATTTAATCTTCATCATGTCTCTACGAGCATAATAGTTGTTCCCACTATGAAGCAGGCTCTTGGAACTCATGGGCCTGCATAAAAGTGGCAGAGCTAATGAGTGGTGGAGCTGGTCTCTTGAATTCTGAATCCCATACTGACTTCACTGTACTTCACAGGGCATGTAGTTGGTAGCCACTGTGCTAGTCCCAGGAGAGGCAGAACAATAATGATCAGTGTGTATAGTGCTAAAAAGGAAATGATGGGGACGTGTAGCAGGCAAGTCTGACTGTCCAAGTTGGGTGGGGTACCAGCCAGGCTAGACCTCCTAGAAGAAACCATTAAGTAGGGACCTGTGCCCGAGCGTGACCTTGTCCCTCACACAGACCTGCATGCTAGTGTGGCAGGAGCACAGTGTGGCTGCAGGCTGATCTGCTCCTGGTGCTGCCTGCCTCGCCTGCCACAGCGCCTGGCCTTTAATGGGCTCCCCGCGAGCACCGCAGAATGAATGCATGAATGGCCGTGGCAGTGAATCAGTGGCAGTGCCCCAAGCACGTTCGGCTTCTTACATAATAATCCAAGGTTCCTGGGAATGACTCATAGTTCCAAGCAGCGTTTTCCTCCATCCCTTCTTATCTTGCTGTTGTTTTGGGTCTCCTTGCTATATTTTGCACGTCCACACATGCGTCCCGTCTTCCCTGCGCAGCCACGGGGCGTCTTCCTGCCTCAGAGAGCAGAAGCGGCGCTGCCCCATTATCCTCTCCGCGGCTGCCTTGAGCATCGAGTTTGAAATAGCGTCAGTGATTTCATTATTTTCTCCGGGGATCTGACAATTGAAAATAAATGTAGAAAGAGTCCCGAAGGAGGTTTTTCTTGGGGGCATGAGATGAGAGCATGGGTTGTGGTGCACCTTGACAATGCATAGTTATGTAAGTGGATGGAAATGCAGGCTATTCCACAGGAGTCAGCTTCCCTTACTAAGTCATTTTACATTCCCAAGAGCGGGTGCCCAGAGTGATTCGATGACTACAACTTGCAAAATTCCTTGTTCGTGACATACAGAAGGAGAATTCTGTAGACCAGGGTTCAACAAATGTTAGTCCAAACAGATTGTGTGTTGGGTCCTTTCACAGGGAATTTAATAACAGAAAATGTAAATCGTGCCCAGTTTCACAGGAAGAAAAAAATCTTCTGACCTGAAAAGAAAGACCTGGTAATAGTAGGAAACACTGTAGAACCTGAGAGACGACGGGGCTGCTGCCAGTGTTCTTTGACCTAGAAGACAGTCCAAGTTCATTTGAGTCTGAGTGGCTCCCAGATTTACATCTTGCAAATCCCAGGGGTGTCCTTCTTTTCTGGCTTCTGTACTAAGGAGTGGCCCAGCTCACGGTGGGTTTGAAGGGCCATCTTGACAGCTATAATGATGAAATGGAGAGAATGAACTTTGGTTCTTGTTTGTTGGTTGTGTTTTGTTCATGGGTTATTTGGTTCATAAAACATTCATTGAAGAACTGTTATGTTCAGGCCATGATAAGTGCAAACAAGTTTTACAAGCTTGTTCTCAAAACTCTTAGTGTGAGGGGAACAGATAAGATAAGAGTATCTGATGCAAGATGGAGTGTGTGCATTGTTTGGGCATCTGTTGCAAGCCTGGAGCTCAGAGGGCATCCTAAAGATGGTGAAGCTGAGAGGTCCTCTGGGCCCATCTCTAAGGCTCTCAGTGGTGGCTCTTACTGGAGATGGAGGGGGAGGGTGGGGCTTGCCGTGGCCCAGGCTGAAGGTGTCTGGGGCATTCTTACCGACATCTCTCTTCTCGGTGAGAGAAAGCTTATTCACAGAGAGTGAAGGTGATCCAGAGTCTTGGACCATGGCTCCTTTGGTCCTCTGTAGTGTTTTCAGATATTGAAGACAGATTTGGAGAGGCTGAGTATAGGCAGAGCTAGTAGCTCATAGCAAATGTTACAATCAGATCTACATTTGAAATTTCTATTTAAATTTTGTGTGTGGGGGGGGGGGAGTTGTGGTGTGCACAAGCATGGATACATCAGGGTCTCTTGTTATTGCTTGTAAACAAACACCAGATATTTGTGCCAATTTTTGCATCTGGCTTTACTTGGGTGGCTGGGGAGTTACAGCCAGGCCATCAGGCTTTGGAAGCAAATGCATTTTGTCATGAAACCATCTCACAATCCCCTGCATTTTTTGTTTTATTTTTATATTTTATTTATTTGAGAGAGGGAGGGGAGCAGATAGAAAGAGAGAGAATGGGCATGCCAGGGCCTTCAGCCACTGCAAACAAACTCCAGACACTTGTGACACCTTGTGCACCTGGCTTTATGTGGGTACTGGGAATCGAACCAGGGTCCTTTGGCTTTGCCAGCAAGTGCCTTAACCACTAAGCCATCTCTCCAGCTCTGCATCTGAGATTTTTGTTGGAGTTAGTGGGGGAAATGAGGTAGTACTTAGTTCAGAGGTCCTGGTGCTGTATAGTGCAGGAGGTGGCTTTGGTCGGCACAGCAGGAGTTTCCAGAGCTGGGCTTTCAGGCTTATGCTGTGGTGTTTTTCTTGGTGTGCTGCTGATTAAAAGTGGGCTCTGTGACACTGACAGCTGCTTAAGAAAGAGACCCGTGCTCACTTGTAAAAGAACTGCAGTTCCCCACATCCCGGCTCAGCTTCCCTTCCTGTACCCCTACAGCTGGGAACGAGGCAACTGAACCGTAGCTGGTGCACAGCAGGCCTTGGCCTTGTGAACGGATCATGCTAGAGTAGGCCTAGAATTCCATGTAAAGACTTATGAAAATAGAGGAGCGAGTGACTAGGTCTTCTCTGCAGGGAAAGGGAGGGCCGCACAGCCCCTTAGTGTAGAGCCAGGACTCGAACCCTGGCTGGTCTCAGCACCTCCTGGCTGAAGTGATGAAGGCTGTCAGCTGAAGGGTCACTGGGCCAGAGGCTTGTCTTCCTCCCGGATGGCAGCAGGGGCTGCTTCACGAGCTTTGGCTGGCACAGCTCCTTTCCTGCTTTCCTGTGTACTGTGGGAGCGGTGCTGCAAAGGGCTGTGGCCTGTCCCACCTCTGCCAGCCATCCTGTCGGCACACAGACCCTGCACAGAGAACCCCTTGGAGAGCAGTCTGGTCTGTAGGAACCCAGCTGAGACTGAAGTTCTTGTGGACAAGGGCTGATCTCTGACTGGGGTGGCAGCAGGTAGAGATGCCATGGTTGCTGAGGTGACCTCTGCTGATTTTAGAGCTCACTTCAGAGCCAGCTGGCCGTGTGCCAGGACAGAAGAAGCTCTAGATCCACTAATGCTCGCTTCACGGTTGGGCTTCCGTACGTAATTAGTATTTTTAAGTCATTTTAGCTAAAGATTTGGGATTTAGATAGCGAGTCCTTGAGAGATGCTTCTGGGCGCAGCTGTGTCAGAGGACCCGCAGCGTTTCTGTGTGCCTCTCAGCCTGCGGGCGCGGGCTGCGAAGGCCTGTGTCACTCACGGCTTTTCCAGCTTCTGGCGGGCAGTGGACCCTGGCCTTCCTCAGAAGCCTAGAGTCCTGTCACTTAGACATCAGTGTACAGAATCACCCTGGGGTGTCAAAAGGTAGCTGCTGGCTCTGCAGGTCAGCGTCAGTCTACACTCGAGTGATGCTGTGGCCGGAGAGCACCCTGTGAGCAGAGTGGCAGTCACCAACGGGTCTGCAACTTGCCTGAGAAGGAGCTAGAGAGCAGGGTTTATGTGAAGTCACGGAGTTAGCCAGTGGAAGAGACTTGGAATAAAGCTCTGATTATCATTTCCTTTTGTGTCATGTGTATGCTTCTTCTCTCCTGACCTTAGACCTTGAGAGTTTTAATTCATATTTCAGGCAATGCCTGGTATTATGTATAGGTTGGTTTTTAATCTCAATTCTGCTTCAGCTCTGAAGTGCTGGGATTGCTGGTGTTCCCCACCAAGCCCAGCTCTGTTGATGGGGAAGTAGAAAAATGGTGCATTAGCAGGTTTAGATGCCCAGATCTAGCCAGAACCAAGGTCAGTTATGCTGCGGACTGGACAGGCATGAGGCCATTCTTACTCTGTGTTTACCTTTAATCCTCACAGAGGCCCCAGCACCACACAGTACTGTGTGTTGATTGGAATTGAGATTCCTCCTCACTGGACAACAGGAAGTAAGTAAGCCAAAAGGTGTCAGATGTCTAAATATTCAGATTGTCACGATCTGAAGGGGTCTGGGCCCCTGAGGCGGACTTCAGAGGGCAGTTAGCATTTTGGCTGTAAGAATCCTGGGAGTGGGGCAGGTGGATTTGACCCAGAAACCTGGTCAGGGCCTGCTAGTGAACTAGCATCAGGCAGCTGTTCATCTATCAGGAGGTCCTGGGAGCGGGAGAGGGACACTGGAACGGACAAGTTGCAGCGCTGCAGACACGTGAGCAGACTTTTCATTCTGTCCACATTCCGTGGGCTTTCTGCTGACCAGGCGCTTAGCTGTGCGCTGGGGTGCGTGGACATGAATTCCTACAGTGAGCTCTGGTCTCAAGAGGCCCCTGGGGCGTTCTACACAAAGACTTTCTTTGGTGTAGTAGCAAAGCAGAGCTCTGGTCTTAGAGGAGTGATTCCTCACTGGGTGGGGTTCAGAGAGAGGACACAGTTCAAGGTCACGCTTGCCAAACTGCTGCAGAGCTCTGGTTTTAGAGGAGTGATTTACTGGTGGAGTTCAGAGAGAGGAGACAGCTGGAGGCCATATTTGCTAACCCTCTGGCCCATAGTAGGGAAACAGTTTCTGGAATGAGGCAGAGTCCCTTGATGAAAGCCAGGGATGGAGGTGTGGGCAGGAATGGCCGGAAGCTGAGCTTCTGAACTCACATCAGAGCTTCCTGCATCTCATGACCAAGCTGGGGCAGAGTGGGTGAGGGCTGTAGGTGGCCACTGCTTTGCCCATGCAGGTGGGCACCCGGAGGCTTCCGAGCAGAGTCATGGAGGCTGGCCCTGCTTATGAAACCTGTCTTGCTTTTGTAGTTACCGAGGATGAGGTTCTGGAAGCTTCTTAGAAGCAAACCCTCCAGGTCAGCAGAGGTACCCGTCCCTTTTATCACCTGTACCAAAATGTTCCAGGACCTCCTAGGTTGGTAGAGACCAGTGACTAATACCTCAACTGGGAAAAATACCAAGTGAGATCTTGGATTGAGACTAGCCTTGTTTGGAACGGACACCTTACCTGGAGAAGATGCAGTGTTGATAATGCCATTAGCGATTAAAGGGCAACAGTGCCTGCCACCTAGTAGGTCTGCAGTAAATATTTGTTGACTGAGTAGCTGCTAGCAAAGTGTTTACAGCTCACAGAAAACTCCAAATTGACCCTTCCCCCAGCTTTTGGGAGCCAGGAAGAGCATCCCACCCATTCGGTTCTAGTGCGGCAGCTGAAGCTTGAGATGGGCCCCGCTCTGCCCGGGAGCCGTGGCTGAGGAGCACATAGCTGACCCAGAGCTCGGGTCTCCCGGGTCTCCTTCAAGTGCTGTCTCCGAAGACTGAAATTGTATACAGCCACTGCAGTGTTCTGGCGGTGTACACTGGAGTTTGGGTAATTATTAAACAGATACCGCTTTTTAATGCAAAACTTTTTTTTTTTAAAGGAAAATGTGCCTCTCTGTGTGCATTTTCACCAAATTGAGCCCTTGGGTCTCTTTATTTTCAATAAGGAAGAAACACTGGGGTCTGGAACAGCTAAACCAACACCACTGCTGCCGACTCATTAGCGTGTTCTGTCTAATTAGATTGAACCCCAGGAAGGAAGCAGCAGTGTGGCCCTCTTGTGTGGGCATGCGTGGCCTTGAGCGTGACTCTCCCTCCTTTCTTCCTCCCTTTTGCCCTGCACGAGGCCCCTCAAGAGAAGCTCCTTTCACTGCCAGTAGTGTATTTCTCTCGCCACGAGTGTGTGTATGATGGACAGATGGCAGACAGATTTTTGAGACCTTAGAGACTTGGTGAATTACTGTATCCTTTTTCTTGGTGCTCAGTCTTGTAGGACAAAGCAGCCATTGTTATTTAACAACAAAGTAAATCCGAGGCATTTCTCTGAAGTACTTGGAGGACCTTGGGTTCCTGTAAATGACTTGAGAGAAAAAGTACACCTGAAAGGTTCTGTCACTGGGACTTGGGTCTGGGTTTGCATGCAAGTGGAAAAGTGCTGGCCCCGAGCCCAGGCCTGGTGGAGGTGGTTTTGTCCAATCATCAGCGATGACTGTGACCTCTGGGCCTGTTCACTTTGGTCAAAGCTCTCGGTTGGAATTTTCCATAGTCACACGGCTGTGCTGTTGCACAATGGTAAGGGAGCAAACGTGGAGAATGGTGATTTGTACTTTAGACAGGCGTTGGACAGCTCCAAGGGCCGGTTGCAACTTGCTCTGAGGCATTTTCTGCCTAGCTCCTTGAGTGTTCTTGCTTCACTTCCTCCACTCTCGATTGCTTTCTCCCCAGCCAGAATCAGCCTCCCTCACCACAGTTCTGACCATCTTCTCACCTTCTCCAGAGCTCCTGAGCAGCCTGTGACACTTGTTTCTGTGTCTGATCCCCGCAGGGCTCTGTCCCAAACAGAGAAGGCAAGCATGCCTGGCTCTTTCAGATCCCCCCCCCCCCAGTGTCATGTCATCTTTGCACAGATCCTCTTGTAACTGGAGATGCACCAGGTTCCAGTTCAGCCTCTGCACTGCCCATGCGCCTATCCCTAGGCCTGATTTTACTTTCTCAGATCTGGTGACTCCTTCAGGATGATTTCTATGTATGCCACAGGGAAATTTGGTGCTACCACATCTTGCTGTTCTGTCATCCAAATGTATTCCAGTTAAAATATTATTTTTCAATCTTTGTACGTATGTATGTATGACGTGTGTATGGGTGCGTTCCGTGGTTGAAGTCCGGGTCACTTTGAATGTTGGTCCTCTCCTCCCCCCTTGTCTGAGACGGGGTCTCTTGTTTATCACTGTATACGCCAGGCTGGTCTGTGAACTTACACGTTTCTCTTCGGTCCTCCAGGGCCAGGGCTAGATGCTTGCTGTGCATTGAGCTTTACCTGGGTTCCAGTGATCCACTCAGGTCCCCCGGCTTGTATAGAAAAGGCTTTTACCTACTGAGCCACTTCCTCAGCCACTGTGAAATTATTTATCACATAATTCCACAGTCATTTCTTTAAATGCTTATCCCTTTCTCACCCCAGATTCACTAAGCCAGCTTCATTCACTAGCTACCCGTTGTTGGGCACTGACTCTGGTAGGCACTGGGCTAAGTAAAGGCTTTCCATATGTTCGCTGCTCTCCTCCTCCTTGGGTGTAGGGGTTATTATTATCTCCACTTTACACACTAGGAAATAGAGGCTCAGAGAGTCAGAGAGACTTGGCAGGGCTAGAGATGGGATCTGAGCCAAGCACTTCTCGACGCTGTCCAGGCCGGTGTGTCCTAGTCTTCCCTCAGGAGGCCTGCTGTCTAGCAGGGAAGACAGTGGAGGATGCTGTTCAGCGATGAGAGGTCACAGGTGCAAGGGGAGCGCAAGGGTGCGACCAGCCCAGCCTAGGGGAGGCTGGGGTGTTGTGTGCGTCCAAGCACCCAGCACTGTGTCCAGCTGGTTCCTCCATGAGCAACACTGAAAGCTGTGAGCCATCATTTGCCTCACTCTTAAGGACCCATAGGTCCACTCGTAGCACCTCCCTTCCCAGAAGTCTGGAACCTGAATTGCCTCCACCCTGGCCCCCAGACCTGCCCTTAGCTTGAGAGTGTGCATGAGGGCGCGTGGCTTCTAGAGTACCGGGAGTCTCTGGAGATGGCTGTGCTGAGTTCATTTGTCATTGCCCAGGCTTCCTGGAGTGTTTCCATCCTAGGAAAATTTTTCTTGGCCTCAAGACAGAACTTCTAAGAACATGTCCTAGGATTGGGCCCTCTGGCATCGTGTCCCTCTCACCCCACCAGTGCTGGCCAGCCTCTGCCGTGCTGCTTGTGGACTGAGGACACAGGCAGGGCCCCTGCTCTCCAGGCACTTGGCTATGGGACGGCCCCAAACAAGCCAGGGTCAGAAGCCCGTCTTGGTGTGGTCGTGACCCTGGGCCCGTGGCAGGTCTGCAGCAGTGCACGGGGGTCTGCTGATGCGGGGGGAGGGGCGCAGGGACAGCGAAGCCGCACGTGGGGAGACCTCCTTCGCCTCCCTCGTTCTCTCAGCACGCGGGTCCCAGCAGCACCTGCCTTCCCAGGAGCCGCGACTCGGAGCTGCCTCCGCCCTGGTCTGCAGACCCGTTGTCAGCATGAGGAAGGTGCCAGAGCGGAGTGCAAGTGGGTCCCCTGAGAGGGAGGCCTGTCAGAGGTCAGAATGGTGAGGTGAAGGGCTGCCTCTGGGGGCATGACCCCTTTCTTCCCATTGGAGAAATGCCCAATGAAGGTGCCAAGCCAGGCAGAGATGGCCCGGGACAGTGGTTTTGGTCTGAAGTCAAAAGAGGTGAACCCAATTCCCAGTTAGGAAACCATTCCAGTTTCCAGGTCACAAAAAGAAGCCCGGGGAGTGGGGAGTGAAGAGGGCAAACTTCCCTCCTGCTCAGCTAGTGATGGCTTATTACTCAGTTTACACAACCTCATGGACCCCCAGTTTTTGATGGGGCGACAGGCAGCCAGCCAGCCGTGCTCCTGGTATCGGGAGAGCAGAATTGGAAGCCAGGTTTGATTCCGGAGCTTGTTGGCAGCATTCTGCGTGATGCCAGGTACCTGGGACCTCCAGGGGAGAGAACTCGGCAAACTGCCAAGTACCCCACAGGAAGTCAAAAGCTGACCAGGGTGAAAATACCACCCAAGGAGCAGAAAGTTATGAGTGCGATTTTTGCCAGCATGGAGTGTGCCCCCCCCCAAAAAAATAATAAACCGATGCTTTCTGCAGAGAGTCAGGCTCTTTTCACTGACTCATCTCTGCTTAGCATGGCTCTCTTTTCCTAGGGGTATCCAAAAATATCTGCTGTATGACCCCCAAACCCCCAGGAGACCCCTCTACCTTCCCCTGGCCATTGGTGATGGGATTAATAAGCCAAAACCATTTAAGCTACCCTCAGTGAGCATGCGATCTGTCTTACTGTCATAACTCATTTGGGCTTCTTGAATAATTGAAGGCCAGCATTAAATGTTTCACAGTTTGTCCTTCGTGGATAGAAACGACTCTGGGTGTCAGCAGTCCTCCCTGCCTCCCAAGGACACTGTCTTGGCTGAGGAACAGCTGATTGAGCATGGTCCGGCAGCTTGGATTTCATCCTCTGTTAAAGCTGCTTCTCCCCAATGTCATCGTCGGGACCAAATGCTTGAGGCCTGATGGCTGTGGCTGGAGATCACCTAGCTGGGCTCTTGGACTAGGGACCGTGGGCCGTAGGGACAGACACGCTGGGTGACCTGATGTGCTGAGGAGCTCCGTAACACACACACAAGCCGGTCCATGACTGGTCTCGGTGCCGCCTTCTCTTTCCTGTGTGTCTGTCACCCTAGGCTGGTTCCTTTCTGACTTCCCTGTCTTTGCACACGCTGGTCTCTGCCTGTCTTTCTCTCTCATCTCTCCCCATACTCTGCTTGTCCTGAGTAGTTCAGGGCTCGGTCCCTGCCTCTCGGCATGCGTGCCCTGTGCAGACATTGTCTCTATGCTTACCTTTCCCCTCTGAATGGAAGGGTCCCCTCTTGGGGTATGAGGGAATCACGAACGACATGATTCTGATGTGCCTGGAGACTCTGCTGCCAGGGAAATCACAGTAGTAATTAAGGAAGAAAATGGACATTAATCATGTTGTCCCACGTATGCTATCTCATTTAATCTTCCTAGTAGCCGTGGATTGTAGATATTGGAGGTTATGTGAAGAAGCTGAGCTTCCTGTTTCATATTATCCTTCTGTTTTATACTGGCTCATCACAAGTGCAGCCCTTATAATTTAATAATGGGTACGTTTGAAACTTTAAAGAAATGCTTTCTTTTAATTTTGCAGACTCACAGTTTAGTTTAGCATCGACCCCAATAATGTATTTATCAGATGCCCTGTCCAAATGCAGAACCAACTCTTTTGCTGGAAATAATTGCATTTTGTCAAACCCCTTTATTTTTGAGCAGCCCCAGCACATTAATACAGTGTACTGTAAGTGTGAGCCGTGTGCTGGATTCCAGTAGAGGTGGTTGGAATGGCAGTCAGACCAAGTTAGAGCCACTGGCTGGGTGGTAAGAAGCGCGTGTCCTTTGTTAGCTGCATTCCCCTGAAGGTGAGTTTGTAAATTTGACAATCGAGGCAGCTGGAGAAATCAGGAGCTGCTGCACTGCAGAAGCTGCCTGACTCCTCAGAGGTGCGCTCGGGAAGTGGAGCCATTCGTTCTCTTGACCTCTGGCTTGAGTGTTTGCTTTTCAGATTGGAATCAGGACCCACACACATGACCACATGCCCAGCCAGGCCAGGCCCAGTGTCTTGTGGGGATAGTTGCTGTTGGCATTAATCTTGCATCATTGCCTCCTAATGGTCTGTTGGCCCTTCAAACTTAGCCTGTCTAAAGTGACACTTAGTCTGATGCTTTGAAGTCGGGCAGATCTGTGTTTGAATTCAGGCTCTCACCACTGACTAGCCACTGCCATTGAAGGAAAGCTCATGCTTTTTCTGTATATCAGTTTCCATATCTATAAAATGGACACAGCACCCATGATATTCCAGACACTGTTAGAGGCATTTGGGAACTAGACAGAATCTTTATCTTTGAGGGGTTTGCACTTTAATGAAAGAGGACACCCTTGAACCTGGATATGACAAGATTATATACCATGTTGGGAGACAGCAAGTCCTGTAAAACTCAGTTGAGGATGTGCCTCAGTTGGTAGACTGCTTGCCTAGCATGCACAAAGCCTTGAATTTGATCCCCAAACTGCATAAAACTGGGCTTAGTAATATACTTCTAGAATGCTAGGAAGTATAGGTAGGAGGATCAGAGGTTCAAGGTCATCCTTAGCTCCATCATGAATTTGAAGCCAATCTTCCCTCCCTCCCTCCTTCCCGCATTCTTTCCTTCTCACGTTCCCATTGTTCCCATTGTCCTTAACCTACTTGGTGGCCTGTCACTTGTTCAGTTGCACAAGCCTCTTAGCCAGTAGATCTGCTTCTCCATCACCATGCCCTTTCTCACCCAGTTCCTTTCCGGCCATGATGTAATGTAAGCCGTCTCTCCCGCTCCTAACCCTCAGCTGCTCATTTATTCATTCATTTGTTCACACACTCAGCATGTTCTGAGCATTCACTAATGCTCAGAGTTACAGGAATCATTCTAATGGAGGAAACAGACTTGGAACTAATTATAGTACCAAATCAGAAATGTTTGTTTTCACCCTATCTTGTTTCAAAAAGGATTCGGGGTTCAGTGATTTATTATGTAATACGATGAGTAATATGAAAGCACTCTCTCTATATGGGTCAAAGTCAAGTTCCGCTTTCTCACTGCAGCGTTAAGCATCTTCTCTGCTCAGAGACAGACCTGTCTTTCTAACCTCATCTGCGTCCAAGTGAAGGGAACCTTTCGCTTTCAGCATGGGGCGCCTGCACTTTTGTACCTCGGCCTTCTCTTTCAGCTCCATGTCTCTGCTGTCACTTGTCCTTTGCCAGCAGGGCCCCCATTCTGCCTCCAGGGTCCAGCTTTACAGGACACCTCTGTGCGAAGCCTTCCCTGAGCACCAGGCTCTAAGTGATCTTGCCTTTCTCTGACTTCAGTACTGTTAGTTGTGGTGTTCCCAGTGGAGGATCAAGATGGACGGCTTCTTGGATCAAAGACTTGATCATGCATGAGAAGGGAGATAGAAAGATTGAGAGAGAGAGAGAGAGAGAGAGAGAGAGAGAGAGAGAGAATGGAGAGAAAAGAAGGAATTGTGTGAACCTAGAACATGGGATTTGACCTAAAGAGAGGGAGAGCAGGGGCAAGGGAGAGGGTTTGATGGAGAGAAGCTGCTCTGAGGGAGGGGCTCTGGGTGGTGCAGAGGTAAGAGCTGAGGCAGGTGGCCTTTGCTCCTTTTAGCCCACGGGAGTTTTCAGTTGCCATACCAGGAGGCAGTCCCAGCATGGTCACACTCAGGGGGAAGAGAGGGGCTAACACTCAGCACTTCTCTTTTGTCCATCACTGCTTCCGATGTGTGTGTGCGCATGTGCGTGCACACGTTCTTGCTTGCTTCCCTTACTAAATCATGAGTTCCTGGAGGCAGATTATCTTTATTGTCCGTGGAACAGCGCCTTTTCCAGAGGAGATAGTCCAATGGGGGAATGATGGATGTTTCCCATGCCTCATCATCAGGGAGGCACTGACGTAGTGTGCTTTCTCTTGTTCAGATAGGAATGAGGTGCTGGGTTCCTAGAACGCAGGAGCATTGGCCCCGCTGGGAGCCAATACTTTCTGGTCCTGAAACAGACTCTGAGTGTATTTCCCAAAGGCCATGATGTAAATATTTTCCACAAGAAGTAACAAACTGTCACTAAAAACTTAGAAACATACTTTTGGACACTTGCTCATTCATAAGTTGGAGATAAGTTTAGATTTTGAGGCAGACTCTATGTAGCCCAGGCCAGTCTTGAACTGTTCCACCTGGCTCAAACTCCTGCGAATTGCAGGCACATGCCATCACATACAGCTGGGGGCTGCCTCTTTTCTGAAGTATTCTACTTGTACCCCCAGGCAGGTGGCATCTGCTTAGTCTACTGGCAACTGGGGGACAAAAGGAACATAGAGTTTGAGGCTCTCAGAGATGTACATCACCGCTGGGTGACCTTAGTTTTAAGATAACCTGCCACTAGGTTGAATGAGGCTCAGCAGGATAACCCATGGGAAAGATAGTGCCTGGTAAGCACTTAACAACTGAACAGCAGTACTAGTAACAGGGCTTCTGTTGCTAGTCTCTTCTGTTACTGTCTCTTTTGGGGGAGGTTGTGGAACCTTTAGTACATAGAGCCTTGCCGGAGGAACTAAATGTGTCAGTGGGGTCAGGCCTTGAGGTGTTACAGCTCAACCCTGCTTGGTGTTTTCTCTCTACTTCCTCCCTGTTGACATGAAGATGCCACACAGGTTTCCTCTTCAGGCTTGCTGTGCCTTCACCTTGAAACTGTAAGCCAAAATAAACCCTTTCCTTAAGCTGCTTATGGTTGGATTTTTGTCCCAGGAATGAGAAAGTGACTGATATACCACACTAACCAGTACATTATTGCTAAAATTACAGATTTCTGGGTCTCCACCTTAATCCTGATTTAGTGGATTTAGTGGGGCTGGTGCTGCACGTGATTTGGATAATCGGGGAATGTTGGGACTCTACAGCCAATAAGGTGTTCTGTTTCTCTTTCATTTATGCCCAGCACGAAGTGCCAATTTGGAAGAAGTAACATATCAACGTAACATAATACATTTTATAGTAAAAGTTGCAGTCAGCCAAATTCTTCTTCGATGACTCAGAAAGTGCTCTGGGTCTCCAGATGTCTTAGGGTCCTCATTTCCTCCTGTTCTGCTTGTACAGGTGCACAAAGGCCAGGTGACAGAGCAGCTGGCTCACTAAAAGCCAAGGGAGCCCAGACTGACTGTAATCTCTATTGCATTCTCCATAGCATTTTGTCAGAAAGGCTATTCTGGGGTATTGGTCTTTACTACATCCAAATGGATTGTGATTCCACAGGATTTTAAGAGAAATGAAAAGTTGTTTTACTTGCCTCTTTAGGACACAGTTTTCTTGCTCATACCAAGGCCAGTCTGGCCAAACACTGGCCCGGAGCCCAGGGCATCACTATCTTTCCAGGGCCTGCTGTCTCTTCTTGGCCTGACCCTTCAGCTACTCCCTGGTCTCCAGCCACCAGCTTCTCTGCATAGCTTTGCCCATTTAGCCCAAAGTATTTGTTGCCTGTTTCAGTGGAACTGTGACTAAGCAAGGGTTCGGAGTTGAGTTTATATTTGAAGACTCACCAATCCCTTGCCTGCTGTGCTGGGGGGTGAGAATGGGGTGGTGAGGTGCAGTGATGGTGGGGTGCATGAGAGTGGGGTACAGTGAGGGTGAGGTGCAGTGAGGGTGAGGTGTGGTAAAGGTGAGGTGTGGTAAGGGTGAAGTGGGGTGCAGTGAAGGTGTGCAGTGAGGTGAGGTGGTGAGGAGGTGGGGTGCAGTGAGGTGAGGTGAGGTGGTGAGGAGGTGGGGTGCAGTGAGGTGAGGTGGTGAGGAGGTGGGGTGCAGTGAGGGTGAGGTGGTGAGGAGGTGGGGTGCAGTGAGGGTGAGGTGGTGAGGAGGTGGGGTGCAGTGAGGTGAGGAGGTGAGGAGGTGGGGTGCAGTGAGGTGAGGTGGTGAGGAGGTGGAGTGCAGTGAGGGTGTGGTTGACATTGTCTAGAGGTTGTATGTTAGTATATTCTACCAATTAAGGAATTAAGAGGCAGGAAAGTATTTTTGTTTGTTTATTTTTATTTTGTTAGAGAGAGAGAGAGAGAGAGAATTGGTATGCCAGGGCCTCAGCCACTGAAATTGAACTCCAGATGCTTGCGCCACCTAGTGGGCATGTGCAACCTTGTGCACTTGCCTCATCTTTGTGTGTCTGGCTTACATGGGATCTAGAGAGTTGAACATGGGTCCTTAGGCTTTGCAGGTAAGCACCTTAACCATTAATGCATTTCTCTGGCCCTTTTAAATATTTTTAATTTTTATTTTTCAGGAAAGTATTTTAAAAGATTAAGGGTTATTTTAGAGTAAGAGGGAAAGAAAGGGGAAAGCAAACTCCTCAGAGAGGAGGGTATTTTGAGAGCTAAAAATACTCCGAATGGAAGCTTTATTGAAAGAAGAAAGCCTGCCCATTCTGAGTGTGTGATTGTTCAGCTTGAGTGAAGATGAGAGGCTCTGATTAGTTTAGGGTGCATCCGGTACCGTGCAGGCCTTGGGAGGCTCATCAGGTCAACCTACCCTGGCAGTGTAGGGGGAAAATTCACCCAGACCAGAAGAAGGAGAAAGCACCATCTTGTATTACCATGGGCTGTTTTCCTGACTTTCCTAACCCAGAAAGCTGTCTCCTGCAGTGCTTCAAGGTTGGCTATTAAATTTACTGTATTTAAGCCATCAGAGGAGATTGTTCTGAAACCGAAGAAGATTGAGATTTTCCTTAGCTCTGCTGGCACTAATCTGAGGCATTTCATGGGCCCATTGAGTTAGCAGCCCTCAAAAAGTTTTCTGTTGCAAATGGTATAAAGTATTTTAATTTGATAAGATGAGCACTGAGCCCAGCATCAGAACCGCCGGGACTTAGGTCATCTGTGCTGTTGGTGGGGCTCCATTTGGGCTCAGTCATCTCAAGATTAGCTTGATGTCCTGTGATTCTGTAATGTTCTGGCCGAGGAAATGTGCCACGACAACTTGTCCCAAATCCAGGTCCATTCACATACCCAGCTGATGTCTGTGGAGCATCTGGCATATTTCAGGTTCTACTCTGGGCACGATGGGGGTCACATGTGAATGTGGCTCATCAGTCCATTCACTCATTCTTTCGTCTGTTCATCAACAATCTTCTATGTATTGAGCACCAGTTGTTGCCTAGCGCCATGTGAGAAGCTGTGAGAGACACAAGATGAATCAGACCATTTTGTCGTCAGGCGATGTGCTGTCCAAAGGGAAGAAAGGTCGCGAGGAGGAAGAAGCACTGCCCCTAGTGGTCTGCTCTGAAAGAAGACCCTCCTTCTGCCCGGCATTCTCCCTTTGTGTGTGCGTGTGCATGTGGCTGCATGTTCATGTGGGTAAGCGCACACGTATGTCTGGAGGCCAGAGGACAACCTAAGATATTGTTCCTCAGGTGCCTTCCGCCTTGTTTGAGACAGGATCTTGCATTGGCCTGGAACTTGCTAAGTGGGCTGGACTGTCTGGCCAGTGAGCTCCAGGGATCCACCTGTCTCTGCCTCCCTGGCAGTGGGATTACAAGTGTGTACCATGATGCCTGGCTTAAAAAAAATATTTCAATTATTTATCTATTTGAGAGAGAGAAAGAGGCAAATAGAAAGAGAATGGGCACTCAAGGGCCTCTAGCCACTGCAAATGAACTCCAGACACATGCACCCCCTTGTGTATCTGGCTTATATGGGTCCTGGGGAATTGAACTGGAGTCCTTAGGCTTCTTAACCACTAAGCCATTTCCCCAGCCCAGCTTTTTTTTTTTTTTTAAACATGGGTTCTGGGGACCAAACTTAGTTTCTTATGCTTGCAAGGCAAGTGCTTTCCTGACTGAGCCATCCTCTAACCTCCTTCTTATTTTTTGGGTGTATTGAGGTAAGCTGTCACTCTGGTCCAGGCTGACCTGGAATATGTAGTCTCAGGGTGGCCTCCCAAGTGCTGGGATTAAAAGGTGTGCTACCACACACACCAGGCTCTTCATTTTTGGTTTTTAATAGCACTTATTACCTGATCTTGGATTTTTTTTGTGTTTATGTGTCTGTCTCCCCTACAAATACAAGCTTCACAAGAGCAGCTGCTCTGTTTTGATGACTGTTAGTTTTTCAACGCCTAGAATAGTGCCTGACACCAAACAGCCACTCCATGAAATATTGTAAAAATAACATACCCACATAAGATGCTAGGAGTTCTGTGCTGTAAAAGACATTTCAAGAAAGAGTGATAGGAGCGAGCTCAGTAAAGGAGCAAGAGGACAAACATCATCCAATCGGGCCCACAGTTTTATCTCTGAGTGCATCTTAGACATCCTTTGGGAACTTTAAAAAAATGTCTTTTGCCAAACTGACTAAATCAAAATCTGTGAGCATGATGTTTGAACATCAACATGTTACAGGAACCTTGCAGTTAATGATAATATGTCGGTGAAGTAAGGTGAGCTAGAATAGTCTTGGGTGCTTCGTGGAGGAGGAGATGTTCCTGTTGGCTTGAAGAGCAGGTAGGATTTGGGTAAGAAGGAGGCCTACCAGATGGAGTGCCCAGCATGAACAAACTTCAGAGGCAGGAAGCTAGGATGAGTCTAGGGAGCGCAAGTAGTGCATTTTGGCCAGAGCTAAGCAACACAAAGGGAAATAATAGAAGGTTGATGTCAGCCAATTTCAGAAGGGCTTTGAATGCCAGGCTATGGGATTTGGGCTTCATTTGGTTATGAAGTCAGTGAGAACTGTGAGTATATTTTAAACAGAAGTGATTGGAGCCTTCCCTGGCCATCACTGGAGGGTGGCTCGGAAGCTGGCAGGGAAATTAGTTAGGAGGCAGTTGCTGTGGTCAGTATAATGCGGGCTTAGCACAGGGCTGCATCCCAGAAGGTGTGGAGAAGTGCTGAGATTCAGCTTGTGCAGAAAAGCTGTCAGGTCTTTCTTCTGCACCCGGCCGCCAGTCTCGTTTCTCCTGGTGGAACCACTCACCGTGCAGTGATCAGAGCCTTTTTATCAAGCCAAGGGAGGCATGCTGCACTGGCACCCACGTGTCACAGCGCAGCTAGGCCTCCTTGTCAAAACAGTAGCTCCTATGTCCACAGGTATCATCCCAAGCCACCTTGGAGCCACCTTCTAGTTGTAATGAGCACCGTGTGTGTGACTTTGCCTCTCTAGCTAGTTGCAGCACTCTGAGATCTACTAGGATCTGGGACTGCTGATTTCTTATGCTGTAGGTTGACCGAGGACAGCCTGCATCCATCAAGACAGCCATAAGTTAGACTGGGGTATGTTTTGGTGGCTTTGTAGCAGAATTCTATGGGCACGGGGCATGTGCCTAGGAAGACAACTATGCGTGTGTAAAGTTGGGAAAGCATGGTTGGTTGAGGGAGGGTGGAGACTGAGCCCTGTGCTGCTGATACGTGCCCCAGGGGAGAGCTCCACCTGTCCTTGCCAGTTGCTGCTGTAGCCAGGTCCTCCCTTGGGGCAAATAGCGCCCAGAACCACAGGCAGGCAAGAGTTGCTGGTGTAGAAATTTTCTTCCCTCTGTTCAATCAGGGCTCACCTTCACAGTCAGTTGTTAAAGCTTGTCAGTCACAGGCACACTATCTTTAAGGTTTGCAAGGACATTTTTTGCACTTTGTATCTCTGAACTCTCATAGAAATCCTAAGAACAGAACAGGACTTATTGCTCCATTTTGCTGATGAGACATGACACTGGGGCTAGGTGACGATAAGCTGGCTTCTTCTGTAGTGATGTAGACACAACGCATGGAGCTTGGACTTGTTCATCAAGGAGCCTGTGGGCCTTCCTCAGGCTTCGATGGCAGTGTGCACAAGCAGTAGACATGACCCCTCAGTCTTCGATGGCAGTGTACACTCACAGTAGACATGACCCCTCAGTCTTCGATGGCAGTGTACACAAGGAGTAGACATGACCCCCTCAGGCTTCCTCTCTCTGGGTGGACAACTTCGGCAAGTCCTTTATGCCTTTCACCTTTCTCAGCTGTAAAATGAGAGTGTAGTATCTACTGAATAGGAATATTTCAAGATTAAAATGATCATTTTTAAGAAAATATCCAGTAAAATGCTGACATAATTAGATGCTGAGTTATTTTAAAAATCTTTTCATCTTTTTTGTTACAAAGGTATTTTATTTATTTGCAAGCAGGCAGGCAGGCAGATACACACACACACACACACACACACACACACACACACAGAATGGGCACGCCAAGGCCTCTTGCCACTACAAAGGAACTCCAGATGCATTTGCCACCTTGTGCATCCGGCTCTACATGGGTTCTGTGGAATCGAACCCAGGCCTGCAAGCTTTGTAAGCAAGTGCCTCAACTGCCGAACCATCTCTACAGCCCAAAACTTAGCATCTTGAAGCAGTTCCCGTCCCACAGGGAGATATTCACAGAGAATCTCATGCACGTCTCATCCAGCTCACGCACTGAAAACTCTTATGTATCTATAGAATAATGTCAAAGCTAAAACACTGATACTGGTACAGTATGTGTTGTTAACTAGACTCCAGGCCTTATGCCAATCCCACTTCTCTTTTCAGATAAAAATTAGATGGTTTTTTCAGAGTTTCTCCCCTAACTTTTAATATAGTCAACAGTGTTTTAATACCCTTTTCTGTGGTGTCTGACTTTCTAGAAATTCTTTTCTTATTCTGATTTCCTAATACTGGGTATTTCTTATTATTCCCTGTTATCTCTGTCTCCTTCATTGGTTTTCTTCTCTTGTCTCTCTGCTTGGTATCTTCCAGATTCAGTTCTTTTCCCATGTCTGTCCTCTTCAGATAGACTCTTCCTGTCATCTTAGTCCCTCGGTTTCGAAGCCAGTGTACCATCTCGCTTCACTGAACCCTTCTCTGCTTCCCTGTTTCTGGTTATTTGCTGGATATACTCTCCAGCTTCCATCTAAAGGTAAACTTGTCATTTTTATAGTCCCCAGTCTGGTGTCCGGCTCCTTCTTCCCCTGGCTTCCTTGTTGTTGCTGGTAAGTTATCAGTAAAACTGCCCCGGGCTGCGCAAGGACATCTCACTGGAAGACACGCTCACTATCTTGAGGATTGTGCTGGATTATTCTTTCTTTTTTTCTTTTCTTTTTCTTTTTTCTTTTTTTTTTTTTTTTTTTTTTTTTTTTTTTTTTTGGTTTTTTGAGGTAGGTTCTCACTCTAGCTCAGGCTGACCTGGAATTCACTATGTCGTCTCAGGGTGGCCTTGAACTCATGGTGATCCTCCTACCTCTGCCTCCAAATGCTGGGATTACAGGCATGTGCCACCACACCTGGCTACAACCTATCAAATTATATACATTCTACTTTAAAAGAACTGTGAGAAACAAAACTGTCCATAACCAGATAGTGTAGACTTGAATCCTGGTTCCATCATGGGTCAAGTTACTCAACATCTGTCTGCCTCCGGGAGGGATCACAACAGTGAGTTATGGTACGGGGTTCCTGGAAGGATTAGGTTAGTCCATGCAGGTGCAGTGCTTAAAGCTGAACCTGCCACATATTAAGTGCTGTGGAATAATTTTCTCTTCTTTTCTTTTCCTCTCCTGTCAGCTCGAGTGCACCATGTGTGTACAGAATTGTGTAACAAGTGCTCATTGCATGAATTGCATCATGTGAATGCTGCCAGAAGCCCGAGGTGCTCTTCTCCCTCCCTGACCTTCATCAAGCCGAGCTTCTGGCTGCTCTGTGAGGTCTTCTCCACCCAAGCCCACAAGGTCCTCCTGACCACCCTCCCGCCCTTCGCAGCAGTGTCTTATGTTGGTGCATTTGACACTGATTCATAGCCAGATCTTCTGTTTTGTCTTTTTTCCTACGTGGCTTCATATGTACCATCTTCCCTCCCTTATTGGGCTTCCTAGGAGGGCACATGTCATTTCTGGTGTTTATTTTTCCTTTCTTGTCCCATTTGCCTATGCTGGGCGTACAGTATGGGCTGAGCAAAATTAGAATGTATGAATGGATGACTGGTTTGATTTCCAAAATGTGAGGGAGGCTAATAAGACACATCCTATCATTAGTTCATTATTAAGCCAAACCCAGAACTTAAAAGATTTAGTTCTGGAGAAGTTTTCTGAGTGTATGTAGATGATGATTGGTTCCAATTCTGTCTCTCTGACCTCACCTTCCCTTTTGCACTTTCAGATCTTTTTTTAAAAAGGGTGTGCGTAGTTATGCTAGGGCCTCTTACCACTGCACATAGAACGCCAGATGCTTTTGCCACTTTTTGGGTTTGGGATTATGTGGGCGGCTGGAGAACTTAGGCCAGTGGGCTTTGCAAGCAAGCACCTTTAACTGATGAGCCATCTCCCCAGCCTTCATTTTGGCTCTTGTGGGAAACAGAAGCCTCCTTTATGTTCAAGCATGGACTCAGACTTTCCTCAGTTCCCTGAGCATGGCTGAGGCAGGTGGCACTAAAGACTTGTCTGATGAATGATCGAGTGACAGGGAACCAGGCAAAGAAGAAAGACAGAAATCCAGTGTCCCACTTTGTCTAGGACAGTCAATCACCTGCTCTAAAAGGGGGAGGGCAGAGTCCCCTCCCCCAGCTTTAGTCTGGCCCTTCACTTTTTTTTTTTTTTTTTTTGAGATAAGGTCTCACTCTGGTCCAGGCTGACCTGGAATTCACTATGTAGTCTTAGGGTGGCCTCGAACTCATGGCGATCCTCCTACCTCTGCCTCCTGAGTGCTGGGATTAAAGGTGTGGCCCCCATGCCCAGCTGGCCCTTCACTTTCTAGCTGCAGCCTCCAGCCTGTGTGGAAGATCCTGTCGGGAAACTTACCCAGGTGCTCTTTCTCGCACATCTGACACTTTTGTCCCACACGGGGACCTGTTTTCTGCTCCTCTGGACACACTTCTCTTTGAGTGAAGCTTCTGACACTGACTCCTGTATATGTGGTTCTGCTTTGTCTTTGCGACAAGTCTAATGTCCTTGTTCCTTAACCGTCTCATGGAGAAGACACCACACCCTGACTGTTGCTCACGTGATGTAACGTGTTCCACCTGGGCCTTGATTCCGCTTGCAAGTGCCCTTCCTTTGGGCTAGGATTGTCCTTTCCAGTGTGAGCCCCACTGGGCTTGTGTCCCTGTGTCTTATAATGCATCTCTTCATGAACATGCATCCTGTTTACAAAGGATGTAGAACCTTTGTGAGCACTGGATGCTTAGGAAAGAAGAGACACCACTTCTGGCCAACATTGGCTGTCATAGGTGGCGGTCACATTGTCCTTTTCGTTGACAGAGTATTGTGTCTTGTACGTTCCTGTAAACAACTTCATGGGACAGGTGTTATGTTCCCCTTTATTAATGTAGAATCCAAGCTTTCTAGGGAAAGGAGAAAGGGCTGGCTTACCCAAGGTCACGGCACTAGTGAGGGGTGACCTTTTCCCAGCGTGCCTCCCAACTCCTACCTCATGTTCTCTTAGCTCGGCCTGGGCTTATTCTGGCATTCGCCCTAGGTGCGTTCTGTGATTCAGGCTGAGCTCTTTATTACTTTCTCTAGATTGCTTCTGCACTTTTCTGAGTCGGGGAAAGAAAGTTCCACAGATTCCGCTGGGTCTGCTCCTCCCCACTCCGAGGCTCTGCCGGGCTTCCCATGCTGACCGCGGAGCCCGCATCTGCTTCCCTGGCCTTAGTTAGTTAGAGACCCTGCTTTGTCTCCCAGGCCACCCCCATCTCTCACTGCTCTGCTCATGCTTGCCTCTTCAGTGGCCAAAGGTTCCCCTCATATCAGGAAAACTTACTTCCCACTCTGTCATCCTTACTCTCGTGAATACTGAAGAGTTCTGTGTTGCCCTGGAGGTTCCGAGATGTTCAGACGTGGTTGGGCAGCATAAGGAATGACGGGCCCTTGATAACCGGCAGCAAGAAGGCTCCCATGGCAGCCATGGGAGTTGTTGGGAGCCCCAAAGAGGTCTGTGTGGTCATATCTTGAGGACAGAGAAGTCTTCCTGGAGCAGCAGGTGTGAGCTGAGTCTTAAGGAATGAGGTGACGGTGGCTTAGTGGGGGAGCGCGTGGTGGTTGGTAGGGTTGTAGGGAGGGCAGAGCATCAGGGACAAATAGCTACTTAGGCGAAGGCCCCAAGTTGCATGCTCAGGGGACTTCCAGCCCAGCCTGGCCGGAGCAGGGATGCAGGGAGCGTGAGGGAGGAGGCTGGGAGGCGATCAATCCGGAGCCAGGGTGTGTGAGACTCTTATCTTAGTCTAAAGGTGAGAATGTCCATAGGGAGAGCCGAAGCAGAGAGGTGATCAACTCTGTCTAGAATACTGTTTCAGGAAAATCACTGTGGTGGCAGGAGGGAGGTGCGCTGGAGGAAGAGACAGATACGAGGTGTGTCAGAAGGCGGTGACAGTGACTGTGGCCTGAGCTGAGAACTTCAGCTAAGCTTATGGTGGTGTAATGGAGAGAAATAAATCGATTCATATGTGAAGGAGGTGGACTTCCTAGAAAGCAGCCATCAAGGAGCTGTCCACATAGTTAAGATGCACGCCATTGGGCCTTAACCTGTACCTGATGTTTTTCCATAGTCCGTTCTACTTCTGTACCTCACACTCCTGACCCTTCCTCCTCTCTCAGAGCCAGGTCCCTTTGGCTCTGTCTACCTTTGTCCTTAGGCTGTTTGGAGTCTGTGACATCCTTTCAGTTTGCACTTGGCAATCTGAGTGGCACCTCTTGGTGTCCCTTAGATAATCCTTACTCCTCCCCGCTTGAACTGTGCCTGCCTTCTCCAACCCTGGTACCTGGGCAGAGTGAGCAAGAAATGACCTTATGACCTTATTTACTGAGATATCTTTTTCTTAAAAAAATTTCATTTATTTTATTTATTTATGAGAGACAGAGAGCGAGAGAGGAAGAGGCATATAGAGAAAAAGAGAGAATGGGCGCACCAGAGCCTCTAGCCACTGCAAACTCCAGACGTATGCGCCCCCTTGTGCATCTGGCTTACGTGAGTCCTGGGGAATCGAACTGGGGTTCTTAGGCTTCACAGGCAAATGCCTTAACCACTAAGCCATTTCCCCAGCCCTGCTGAGCTATCTTGAGAGCAAGAAGAGGTCAGAATGGGACAGAGCATGTTTATTTCCACCCAGAGAAGAGAAAGCCCAATACAGGCGGATTGAATGCTCCAGAATGGGAGCACTAGAACCTTCCCCTCAGTATCAATCTTTGTTTTTTTTTTTTTTTTTTTTTTTTTTAATCAGAAGGGACCTTAGAATCCATCTAGCTCATCCTCTTCCCTTTGGTGAAGGTTTTGAAGTCACTAGGGGTCATGTGTGTGCCCAAGGTCACAGTAAGCGAGAAGCAGCACTAGTACGAGGACAGAAGCCTCAGATCAGTTCTTTCCTTAGTTTTTGTCCTAAGTTTGACAGTTTTGACAGTCTAGAGAATAAGACTTACAGGCTGTTTTAATGACAAGCCAGCTTGATATTTCCTTCTTTCCCCTAAGAGACTGGAAATAGCTTGTCTAAGGTCACAGAGTGAGGCTGGCAAGAGGCCTGCACATTTCCAGTGGAGCTCTTCCCTGGACATCACGCAGAGTCCAGGTCGCGGACAGCTAACCTTCAAGGACACTGAATCGTTTTTTTAAGTCCCTCGCAGCCATAGGCATTTTCATAAGATGCAAAAGGCACAGTTTCTCTCTTTTTCTCCTTCGCCTCAGTGCTGTCTTTTTCTCGGGTGATAGAATTGTGTGGCTGTGGAAACTACGTCAGTTTAATTAGGCTGCTAGGCGCAGTACTTTTCCACCGAGTTTACTAGGAACTGTGAATTTGTCGTAACAAGCTGCACTGTCGGCTGCGGTAGCTGATTGGCATGCCAGGAGCATCGCTAGTGAACAGCTAAATAGAGACGGGGAGAAAACTGGGTCAGGAAACGGGCCTTGGGTACCTGCAGAGGCTGCAGAAGGTGGTGCAGAGGCGGCAGGTGGCCACAGCATGGCACTGTCTCCCAGAGCCTGAGCCACTGGCGCCCCGCCCCCCGCGGTGCTGCTGCGGCTGCAGACCCCCCCCCCCCCTTGCAGGAGACTGCTTCTGTGGCCATTTTGCCCTCTGTTTCTGCATGGAAGGCAAAGCATTTAGACCTGCCAGGGCAGGATGGCATTCCCTAGCTCAGATGGAACCTTCGTCAGCACCTGGTCTCCCAAACCACCCAGACTTTTGGCTTTCCAGAGCCGGTGCTGTGCGAGCCTGCGAGGCCCGGGAGTTCTGCACAGCGATGGCACACTCCCGCTTTCCCTTCCGTTCGTTTCTCACTTCCTCTCTCCCCATTATGTCATGCTGTCCTCTGAGAGGCCCGGTGCTCAGCTCTCACAGGGAGATGGGAGTGATTATCCCTGGACAGCCAGGGAAGCTTCTGGAATTAGTGTTGGAGCCAGGCTTTGAGTGATGAATTGCTCAAGAGAGAGAGGAATGAGGGGAAGATGGCGAATTTGCCGTGCCGGTCTCGGGTCTGCCTGCACGTCCTGGAGACCTCCGTGCTAATCTGGCTTCTCATCCAGATGAGCAGACTAAGGCACCATCAGGAAAGGCTGGGAAACCGGGCAGCCGCTCTTGTCAGAAGCATGGCATGCCCATTTGTGTACCCGGCCTCATTTCTAATGATGCGCTGAGAACATCCACCTCCTCCTCTGTTTCACTCAGGTCATATTCTTTCCGATTTTTTTCATGTGAACTCAGAGCCAATGGTTTCCACCTGCAAATTATGTGTTAGGGAAGGAACACAGAGTCCTACTGACCTTGAGTTCCCTAAAGTCACTCAGACGCCAGCTACACAATCACATCCTTCTATCTCAGCCCATGTGGGGTCGGGCCTGTGACTTGTTCACTTAGGGTGGGTTCTCCCCAGGAACGCTTGGCAGGTATGAGGCTCGTCTGAGATTGAGGGCAGAGCCTCAGAATTGAAAAGCTCAGTGTGGCAAGAATCTGGACCATGTACTTTCATGGAATTCGCTGGAAAAAATGGGCTCATTTTGATGACAAATTATTTTCAGTAAATTGTACTTAAATTTTCTATAATTTTCTTTAAAGACAACCTTTGTTAGAACATTTTAGTTTCCCATCCTTCCCTTTTGAGGAGGACTCAGGGTGAAATAAAAACTCTCTGTCTAGTAATTGTCCCTTGATCTTTTGGATGGTCTTTGGGGCAAGTACTGATGTTCTGAGCTGGTGTACCCAGTTTTGGATAGATACCAAAGCTTGTTGGCAAAATGAGCCATTTGAACAGGCTCCTAAAGGTCAGCGTTAACGCTAGCATGCTTTGGGAAACCCTAGACCATTCAGACGTCAAGTAGTCTCTGCATGGTGTTAAGTGAAATTCACGGACAGAAGAGCCCAGTGCATCTGCTGAGAGACATTCAGGCTCTGGGCTTCCATGAGGGTCTGGGGAGTCGGGTGAGAGTCACCAGTGTTCTTCAAGCAGCAGCTCCTTCTTGCGTTGTATCCTGTGTGTCCTGTTGTGTTGGACTGCATTTGGCCAGAGCAGATGGGTTTAAAGACTCTTAATCATTTCCCTGGTCTTGGAAGATTACAGCCACTTGCAAGTCACTAGGCCTCGTTGATGGCTATTTTCTGAAAGAGAAGGAAGATTGGAGAGAGATAGCTCAGTCAGTGAACTGTGTGTCTTGCAAGCATAAGGACACATGTACACACACATGCATGTGCATCTGTACACATGTGTACCCACATGCATATGAACATGCACGCAAAAAAAGAGAGGGAAGGAATGAAGGCCTCATTGGCACCTGGGGAGGCTTCCACTCCTGCTGGCACACTCATAGATTTCTTTCCCACATGTTCTTAATTTAGGGTACGGTTAGGAATTGTCACTAGAGTCATATGTGCAGCTCAGAATTGGCTGCAATAGATCGAGAAGAGCTGGAGAGACTGGAGTTTGCAGTTTGGTCTTGGCTGTGATATTATTTATGTCAAGGGAAGTGATGAGCAGTGGTTCCTCCTGATTGTGTCATGCCTGACCACACCCTCTTTGATCGTGGGCACATGGTGGCCCTTAGTCCTCAACTGTGTGACCACTCTCAGGCACATGGGGGAGCCCATCTCTTCTTGACTGAGATCCTTGCTTCTGCTCTGCTGGACCCGGCCCTGGGCCATGCTCTGGGCCTAGCCCTGGGTGTGTTTTTCTGCTTCTTGGAGCCCTCAGTCCTCTGGGAGGAAGAGACTACAGCATGGTCTAAGACTGGGCTTCTTGAGTTTCTCCTCCTCATGCTTGTTTGCTGCTGGCAAGCCCTGACCACCTCCCAGAATCGAATCTCTTGTCCTAGGTTCACACCACTCCGCTCTAGGCCCAGAACAGATGTGGTCACACCTGCAAGGCCTGCTCAGCAGCTGAGGCGAAGGAGGGTTACAAGTTCACTGCTGTGACTGTTCTCTTGTCCTTTAACACATGGAAACCGTTCTTGCCCCTCTCTCTACGTCTGTCCCCTTGTCTGCTATGGTGACCCTCTAACTCTGGCACTTGCTGGCACACTTGTGCGGTTTCTGTTCCTTCTTCACTCCTTTCACGTCCACTCGGCCGGCGAGCCGGTGACTTCCAGCCCTGCATTCTCCCTCGGGTCTTCTCCCTCGGTCTCCCTCGGGTCTTCTGCCTCAGGTCTTCTCCCTCGGGTCTACCCATCTTGCCACCTCTGCCACCACCTGCATAATTCCAAGCCCGAGCTCTGTTCTGGAAATGTCTGTTCTGGTTGACTGCCTCTGCTTGCTGCCCAGGCCACTTGTCATTTACTTGTTTGCATCTCGGGCTCTTATATTAAATGTTCACTAAATGTTCTACGATCCATCCAGAACAACCTTGTCAGAACAGGGAGGGTAAAAGCAAATATCTATCTTCTCTCCTGTCATTTCCCTCCAGTGAATGAATTAAATATTTTTATTGCCTTAAAGATTAATTATCTCCCATCCCCAGGCCAACTTTAATATTTTAACTGTATCTTCTTGTGACTGGGTCCTGATAAGTGGAATTTTGTCCTCACTCTAAACTCTGTCCTTCTGCCAGGTTCCTCATGCTCTCCGTGCCATGTAGTGGGCACACTGAGCATAGACTGGGCCTTCAGCGAGGCCAAGGCTGACCTGGGGGGACCATATGAAGGACTGAGTCACAGAACCGAGAACCTTGACACCTCCTGAAATCACCTGATCTTTTCCAACACATGAAGAACTATTACTATGGTTACCAAATAAAAACACCTGAGACCCAGAGAGTTAAGAGTCAACCTAAAGGCATGACTCTAATTTCTCTTTGCAGATCAAACCATATAGGATCCCCCCTTTAAATTTTTTTTTAAATTGATTTATTAGAGAGAGAGGGAGAGAAAGAGAGAGAGAGAGAGAGAATGGGCGCATCAGGGCTTCCAGCCACTGTAAATGAACTCCAGATGCATGCGCCACCATGTGCATCTGGCTTATGTGGGACCTGAAGAACTGAACCTGGATCCTTAGGCTTCGCAGGCAAGTGCCTTAACCACTAAGCCATCTCTCCAGCCCCCTGGGTCCCCTTTTTGAGCACCATGCTTTGCCAGGATGAGGAGGGCTTTGTAGCCTGGAAGCCAACTCCTCTCAGGTAGGTGAATCTGGTGCATAGGTAAACATTCCTGTCCCTTGTCCTGCAGAGCCAGGAGATCACGTGGGAAGGGGTCATCTTCATGCCTCATGTTCAGCAAATCCTTGGGGGTATTCAGAAGGAATTTTTCATTTGTCTCTATAGTGGCTTCTCAGTCCCTCAGGATCACTGCAGCTAACTCCCCATTGCTGTGTGTGTGCCTCCTCCGACAAGTCAGCTTGCGCTCTTCCTACATGAGCTGTTTCCTGTGCCCACCCCGCCTTCCACCAATCCTTTCTTCTCCTGGCTAGTCTATTCCAGTTACCCAGGATGGAGTCCTCTGTGACTCGGGCTGGTAAGAGTCCTCGTTTACCTGGGTTGTCAGGGGCTAGGGAGGTGGTTCAGTGGGCGAAGAGCTTCCACTCACACCTGAGGACCTCGGTTTGGATTATCAGAACCAGTTTGTGGTGCCTGTAATCCCATCATGGGGGGAGCAGACACAGAGGATCCCTGGAATTTCCTCTAGCCAAGTTGGGAAGCTCCAGGTTTAGGGTGAGACCTTGTCTCGACGTGTATGAAGAGGAGCAATGGAAGGCTAGGGCCAGGAGTGCAGAATGGTGGACTCAGTGGCTGGCAGGACCTAAGGGGTAGGAGGGCAGTCAGGGGAGATGCCACAGTGACTGTGGAAAAGGTGATGGCAGCATTGAGAAGCCGTGGTGAACAGAAGTGGGTCTGGGAAGAGGTGAGGAGGTATCAAGTGGTGCGCTCTGTTTTGTACTTGTAGAATTGCTGGTTTCCCGTCTGCACTCAGTCTGCAGTGCTGTGGCCACTGGTCACAGGCCCCGGTGGTACCCTGTTTACTACATAAACTTGTGTCTGCTTTTCATGGTGCAGCCGAGTGAAGCTCCCAAGTGAGCCTCATTTATCTTCGAATTTCTAAAATTATTTTATTCATTTGCATGTGTATGTGCATGTGTCCGGGTCTCTTGCCACTGCTAGTGAATGCGTTGAATTTCCGATGGACCTTCCATGCCCCTTCATATTTCCAGAGTCCAGTTTCCCCGGTTGTGCATACACCTGCCTATGTGGGAGGAGTGCCTGGTGGTTGTAATTGGGATAACGACATTGATGGCTAAGGAAGCACTATCTGGATCCTAGGCAGGTCATTGAACCCCTGACTCAGTAAGGTAATAAGGGTATTAAAAGCAAAAGGCAGCTTTTTGTGTAATGAAAAATACATCTTAGGCCATTAGAACAAATACAAAGAGCTGGGATGGTTTTTAGCCACTGTAAGAGGATAGATGTGATTAGAAGGGATGATCAAATTTAAAAGTATATTCAGATATCGAAGCTGAGATTGATGTTTCGTGGGTATTAATAGCTGTTACGTACTGGGTACTTTCTTTGAACAGATATTGCTGTATTTCTCATACACTAATAAGTTCAAATCTCATAAAACAGCAATATAGTAAGTATTATTATTTCAGGTATTTTGATGGTGAAACTGAGACAATGTGTCCAGGGTCACATATCTTATATGTGGTGGAGCCAGGATGCAGGCTTTTGTTTCCAGGGCTTACATGTTATCCATGCCGCATTCTAACCCCTGAGCTTGCTTCAGACTGTCTTGGAATATTGTTAGGGCAAACTTTAGCCCGCTGCACTCTAAGCCCCTAGAAGGCAGGAATGCTGCCATCTTCCTCTCTCTATTCCTGGTGCCACCACAGTGCCTGGCACATAGTCCATGCTCACTACATATGAGATGGGTGAGGCCCCTCCAAGTCACTTCCGACCTGATACGAAGAGGAGGTGGGCGAAGAGCTTTCTTCTGCTCGTAGGGTACATTCCTGTGCGGCTGCAGAGATGGCGGATCGCACAGCAGTGCCGAGTGCTGCTGTAGCCCCATCGCTGGCCTGGGTTTGGACAAATTGGTGATCCTCTCTAGACCTGTTTTAGAGCCAGGAGTGCAGGCGAGTGTGCATGCCTGTATCCTAGCCTTTGGGAAGTAGAGGCAGGAGGATCACAGTTCAAGGTCAGCCTCATGGGGAGTTTGAGGCCAGTCTGGGCTATATTAGGTCATGTCTTTAAAACAAAGTCTCAGTTTTATCATCTATAAAACAGAAATAATAGTTGAAGCTGCTATGTAGGGCATTAATGAGGATTAAGAAAAATTATTGTGGAAAAACTCTTCTGTGCAGAGCACAAAACACTCAGTGAATGTTGGATCATATTATGACTGATGGGAAATGAAGCTGTAGACGAGGAGAGGATGTGGAAGTGATGCTACAAGGTGAAGCCCCAGTCTCCCTCAGCGGTGCTTTTCACGTGCCCCGTAGAAGTCGAAACTTACGTCAGTTGACAGACGCAAAAATCTTTTGTTTGCTTATAAAATTATCATGCTGACACATAAGGAGAGAATGAAATTCATAAAGAACGGAAGACTTGTTCTTGTCTTCCTTCTAATTATTATGTTTTATGAGAGAGAGAGAATTGGCATGCCAGGGCCTCCAGCCGTTGCAGTCAAACTCCAGACACGTGGGCCACCTTGTGTGCATGTGCGACCTTGTGCAATGTGTCACCTTGTTCATCTGGCTTACGTGGGATCTAGAGACATGAGCATGGGTCCTTAGGCTTTGCAAGCAAGCGCCTTAACCACTAAGATACCCCTCCATCCTCTATTATTATTTCTTGAATAAAAGGTGAAAGAGGACTTGGGAAAATGTTTCCCAGTCCTTTGGTTCTCACTTCTTTCTCTCTCTGGACAACAGAAGCAAGCGAGCCACGTGTACGCCTATGCTTCATCAAGATGCTAAATACTAGTAATTAAACGCAGCCCTGGGATAGTCCCATGTGACTATTCTGAGAATTCCTTTATGCAGATGAGGAAGTTGAAGCCCAGAAAGACTTAGTAACTGGGCCAAGTTCATAGAACTAGTAGGTGACGGAAACCAAAGTGGGGCCTCCTGGTTCCCGCACCGTTTCGGACCCCGGTACAAAGGCCACCGCAGTGCCGGGCAGCTTTCCTGTTGCAGTTCCTGCTGCTCATGGCTAAGGGTGGCCACGCAGGTTGACAGTTTCTCCTTAAAACTGCGAGAACAAAAAGTACATTAAGAAGTGTTTGACTGCTGGTTGGAGATGCGGTTTAGTGGGCACGGGCGTGTGCCGAGCGTGCACGGAGCCTGCAGAGCGCACACGCCCCGGTACCAGGTTCGCCTGCACGATGGAGCAGGCCTGTCACCCCGGCACTCAGGAGGTGAAAGCTGGAGAGTTCACTTTCAGGCTTCCCCTCAGCTACATAGTGAATTTGAGACCAGCCTCCTGGGACACTTGGGACCCTGTCTCAAAAGTAAAAAAAAAAAAAACAGCCAAAGGGTGCTTTGGGATATCTGAGGCCCTCTTGGTCAAGGCCACGTTCAGATCCGCTGCCTTCTGGCTGGCAGGTGGCTCACTGGTAGCCTTCACTGAGGACAGATTCTCGGCCTTGTGCTTCAGTCCCACAGCTGTTGTCTTTGTGCCGGTGGCGGTGACAGAGTCAAGAAAGGAAGCGTTGTACTGCCTCCTCTCCTGTGACAGGCCCTCCTTGCAGCTGTGCCTGCCCTGCAGAGCAAGCCACGCCGGCCTCCCTCAGGCCTGTGAGAGATCTTCTTTCACACCTTGCGAGACCACTGGGTTTACCCACTGACTGTAGTCTCTGAATTCAGCCATTGTTTTATAAACAAAAACGAACAGAGTGAGTGGGGGGCTGAAGTTAAGAGCTGAAGTCTGTGTCCTTCACTAGCATGGCCTGGCTCTGCACCTATAGTGGTGGGAGGTCCCCACATGAGTCACTTATACTCAACAAGCAAACACCTGATCAGGACCTGAAGGCAAAAATGAGTGCGCAGCAATCGTCAGGCTGAACAAGCCACCGCTTCCATAGCGTGAGGACAGACAGATGTGTGAACCACTTAACCCTAGTGGACTAAGTGCATCTCTCTCTATTGCAGAGCCCAAAGCGGGAGCAATTGCTTTTGAAGTGGCCTAGCCACTTACTAGCGATGTGCTTTTAGTGAAGATATTTAACCACCCCATTTCTCAATTAATCTGTAAAGTGAGTATATGAGTTAATCCACATCAAATACCTAGAGGACGACTTTAAGTTGTCAATAAATACTGGCAACCCCTTGCTTGGTACTCTTCCTGTCCTCCTTCCTGAAGTTGTACTGAATTGAGAACAGAGTGAGTGGTGTGTAGGGGAGACGAGAGGGAGAAGAACAGGGGAGGGAGCCGAGAGGGAGAAGAACAGAGGAGGGAGACGAGAGGGAGAAGAACAGAGGAGGGAGACGAGAGGGAGAAGAACAGAGGAGGGAGACGAGAGGGAGAAGAACAGAGGAGGGAGACCAGAGGGAGAAGAACAGAGGAGGGAGACGAGAGAGAGAGGAACCCAGGTGAGCGCTAAGGCCAGAACTCTCAAGTGGCAGAAGCTGGGGAGGATCTTCAGTCTTTGTGTCCCTGACTTTCTTGGTACTGTGAACAAACTCCTGACCAGAAGCAGCTTGTGGAAGGAAAGACTTTGTTTCAGTCTGTGTTTGAGGGGAAGTAGCACCATGCGGGAAGGCATGGCAGGTCAGAGCCGAGCAGAGCTGGTCACACTGCACCAGAGTCGATAAGCAAAGCGCAGAGCAGCATGCCCAGTGCCCCACTTCCTCTAGCAAGACCCCCCCTCCTAAAGGGTCTACAGCGTCCTCAAATAGCCTTCCAGCTGGGGATTAAGTTTTTAAGCACACAAGCCTATGGGGGCATTTTATATTCAAACCACCACGCACTGGCTCTTGGTCTGCATAGCTGTGGACTTCTCGGTGGAGAACATCGTTTTGAGCCAGTTTGTCCCACGTAGCCATACCTTTCAGAATTAGGATACCGTGCTCAACCTTCTGCCTCAGAGCTGATCCTTTCTGACCTGCCTGCCTGCTTAGCTGCATGCATTGCATACAAGATATGGTGTGGGACCTGAACATATGCACAAATCTTTGTACACGTGCGCACCAGTGAAGCCAGCTGCTGAACGGCGAAATAGTCTCATTGCCGGTGAATGAAGCCTTTCTGAAGAGAGGCTCAGTATTTAAAATCACGATAGTGAAACTTACCTTGATACTGACTTCATACAAAGACATGCTTTCAAAGGCCCTATAGTATAAAATAAGTGAAATGTCAAGGGTGGTGGTCATAGTACTGTTTATCGAACTGCTTCTAGGTCCCCCTAGCGCACTGGGATCTTTGGCACACCTGGTTTCACTCAGTCTTTGTAATCTTGTCAGGCAAATGTTACCACGCCCACTTTACAGTGAGAAGTGAAGGCTAAGAAGGTGCAGCCTCGTACCCAGCATCAAATGGCTTACAGATGTCAGATCACACACCAAGTTCTTAACGTCCATGAGCCTCAATCTATCAAGTAAAAATAATAATAAAACTTCCCAAGGGCTTATGGGTGGCTCAGATAAGATGCTGCATAGATAAAAAGAGAAGATGCTGTGCAGTTGAAAGTGGGGGAGGCGTCCACTGGTACCCTGGAGCCAGCTGACCTGGCTCTCGTTTGTTGAATGCAAGCATTTCCTGGAATGCCGGCATCAGACAGGGAGCACGTAGCGACCACAGCCGACCAAGGCAAAGCGAGAGCCTCTGTGATCACGGCAGAACACAGCCCGCACATGAACATCGTTCAAGCTGTAAGACACAACACCCCCCCTCCTGTCTAACGAGCGGCCACGGCTGCCACGCCCACCACAGCTCTAGCCTCACTTCAGTCCACATTCTCTATAGTTGTTTTCCACAACTATGACAAAAAAAATCTGAAATAAACAACTTGCAAGGAGAAATGGTTTATTTTGGTATACTTTTCCAGAACATTCGGTCTCAGGTTGTCATTAGGCTTTGATGCATTGTGCCTGTGACAATGAAGTGTGTCATGAGGGAAAAGCATCGCAGGGAGGCCTGTTCACCTCATGGAAGCCAGGAAGAAGGAGGGAGGGAGGGGGAGAGAGAAAAAGAGAGAGAGAGAGGAAGAAGAGGAGGTGGTGGCGAGGGAGAAGAGGAGAGGAGAGGAGAAGAGAAACAGAGACAGAAACAGACAGGGGCCTGACCTTATGCAGAAAGAGTGCATGCAGAAAACACACACGCACACATACACACACACACATATGGTATGTGTGGTGCGCTGTGTGCATGGTTCTGTGGCATGTGTATTTACAGTGTGCGCGTCTGCTTTCGCTTGTGCGCGTGGAGGCCGGGGGAAGCTGGGTGTCTTCCTCTGTTGCCATCTGTACTGTCGTTGAGACAGAGTCTCTTCCTGAACCTGCAGCTGTAGATTTTTCTGCCCAAGTGGCTGACCTGCTGCCTGACAGGCCTGAGGCTACAGGCAGGTGGCAATATTGGCCCAGCTTTTGTTTTTCTCTTCAGGCAAGCCCAACACACTGGCCTTTTGTTTTTTATGAGAGAGTGAGAGAGAGAAAGAAAATTGGCAAGCCAGGGCCTCCTGCCACTGTAATCGAACTCCAGACGTGTGCACCACCTTGTGCGCATGTATGACCTCGTGTGCCTGGCTTACGTGGGATCTGGACAATCGACATGGGTCCCTAGGCTTGTCAGGCAAGCGCCTTAACCACCAAGCCATCTCTCCAGCTCCCAGCTTTTTTTGAAAAACGCGAGTGCTAAGGATTGAGCTCCGCCTGTCCAGGCCCTCTTAGCCCCTCATACTTGCGCAGCCACGTGCTCTTCCATCTGTCCAGCTCAGTAGTAAACTTTGAAGGTTTGAGTTGTTGAGCCCTTTGGACCTTGGGTATTTTTTTTCAAATTTTTATTAACAACTTCCATGATTATAAAAAATATCCCATGGTAATCCCACTTTCCCCTTTGAAACTCCATTCTCCATCATATCCCCTCCCCTTCTCAATCAGTCTCTTTTATTTTCATGTCATGATCTTTTCCTCCTATTATGATGGTCTTGTGTAGGTAGTGTCAGGCACTGTGAGGTCATGGATAGCCAGGCCATTTTGTGTCTGGAGGGAGCATGTTGTAAGGAGTCCTACCCTTCCTTTGGCTCCTACATTCTTTCTGCCACCTCTTCCGCATTAGACCCTGAGCCTTGGAAGGTGTGATAGAGATATTACAGTACTGAGCACTGCAGTCATTTCCTTCCAGCACCATGATGCCTTCTGAGTCGTCCCAATGGACCTTGGGTATTTGATGGGGAGGGCTCAGCAGGTCTTCGATCCCGTGCCTGTGGCGGCTGAGTGGGTGGTGGTGGTCTTGGCAGGGGTTGCCTGAATGATCTTTCATTAGGACAGCAAAGGTGGGTCAACTCAGAACTCAGGTCCACATATCCTGTAGAGAGCCAGCACCACTAGGAGCCTTTGACATAGGCACAGCCATGTTTGTCCTCAGTTGAAGTTGGCAGAGTTGCCAGCGGACCTGGAGTGAGGAGGCACAGCCCCTCCTTCATTCCTCCTCTTAGATGGTCTGTGCGGGCCTGGCCTTGTGCAGAAGAAGTCTGCAGCTGCCTCACCCCCGCACCGTGGGGCCTTGTCCCCGTTGCCATGCTTGTGTATATTTAGTAAAAGGAAGGAGTTGCCACAGGCTTCCTGCGTGTGCATGATGGAGCCAGTGCAGGTCAGGCAGAGCCTGCAGACCACCCGATCCCTGCTTTCACCCCGTTACCTGTGTCTCTTTCCTTCTAATGCTCGAGTCACTCCACCAGGTCATAGCCGGATTATCCCATCATTCAGCAGGCGAGCTTGGGCAAGCTCTCAGAGCAGTAGCAGGGGCAGAGGGCCAAAGTCACAGAAATTCGCAAGTTGTCTTGCAGATCTCTGCTCATGTCACGTTTGTTAACATCCCATGACATAAGCAAGTTGCATGGCTGACAGGTTAGTAACCCCCCACCCAGAGTGGGAGGGCAGTTCACGGCAGAGGGTGTGGACATGAGGCATCGATTGAGCAGCCTGGGTCAGTGTCTGAGTGGCTTACCCTCCTCTGGGAATGCCTCATTTCAATCCCACATGCTCCTGGCTTTCCTTCTCAGTCCAGTGTTTTCTAGCACATTCTACAAAAGTTATGCATTTCCCGTCCCCCATTCTGGGTAGTCTTATTTGAGAACTTACTTACATTCAGACATTTCCAGAACTTTTGCCCACTTTGGAAATAAAAAAGGTCCTAAAAGATCTTTAAAAGAAACCTTAAGAAGAAGTATGTAATACTGTTGCCGTCAGGTGTGCATTGCTGGCAGAAATCACCCAACTGAGAGCAGCTTGTGGGGAAAAGAGGTTTATTTTGGCTTCAGACTCAAGAGGAAGCTCCACGATGGCAGGGGGAAACGATGGCATGAGCAGAGGGTGGACATCACCCCCTGGCCAACATAAGGTGGACAACAGCAACAGGAGAGTGTGCCAAACACTGGCATGGGGAAACTGGCTATAACACCCCTAAGCCTACTCCCAACAGTACACTCCCTCCAGTAGGTGTTAATTCCCAAATCTCCATCAGCTGGGAACCTAGCATTCAGAACACCTAAGTTTGTGGGGGACACCTGAATCAAACCACCACAAGTACTGTAGCAGATCAGAAGATTTTGCTAATTGCCAGGTAGTTCTGCCACCATCTGAGAATGACCACTCCCTTGCAGCTCTGTGTTAGGGTCTGTGTGCGTATTGACCCCTGTTCCCTGTCGGTAATCCTATTTTGTCACCTGAAACTGCAGAAATTTTAGTATGTGTGTCCTTGCACCTCCTCCACCACTTCCCTGCAAATCTGTTTATTTTTTTTTTTCCAAGCTAAACATTTACTGTTCCTTTAGCAGTTCATCATGTGGTATGCGTTCTAGACAGTTTACAGTTTTGGTCACTTTAATCTAGCTTTCCCTTAAACTTAGCATCTTAAGGGATGGGAAGTAATTCGATTGGAAAAGTGCTTGCTTCCCAAGCATGAGAACCCGAGTTCGATCCCCAGGAGCCATGTACAAAAGCCAAGGGCCAGCGCAGAGACACCGGAGCCAGCTCGTTGTTGGGCAGTGGACTGCCAGCCACGCAGTCTAGGGCTCGGCCTTCCACTCAGCGGTGTCACGCCGCTCAGCTAAACCGCCAGTCTGTCTCTTCTATTCACAAGAAGTGCTGCGTAATCATTTCTTGCCAGTCCTGCATCTCTGCAACCTATGTGGTGAACTTGAATGCAGTCATTTACATTTTAAGTACTAACCTGTTTCTTTCTGTTTGCTCATCTGTTTGAATCTAGAATACCAAGCTCAGTGTCCTGGCTCCAGCTCCTAGCACTTATATTTGTCTGTTTCGTAAAGATACCCTCTATCTTTATCCAATTTGTTGATCAGAAGTGTAGCAAGACCACCCAAGGGCCACATTCCTTGGTATAAGTCAGAAACCCATTACGGGAAGAAAGGCCCGAATCTGGGGCCACCAGGACACCTGTTAGTGTCCTTGTGGACGCGGTGCTCAGACCCGCAGAAGCCCCTTCCCGTTGGCCTCTGGGTCCTTTGACAGGCTCCCGTTGTTTGCCGGGTGCTTTTTTATGAACACTAGGCGCTTCAGGTTCATTGTGTGCCTCCTGCATGTTCACGCCTCAGCTGTAGAACCAGTCTTCGCTCAGAAGCCCTGGATTGCAGCCTGGGCAGGTTGAACGGCACTGGGGATTGCTGCCCCAAGACAGCTCTCCGGGCTGAGTTAAACAGTGTGTATATGAGCACACACGTGCCCATACGTACTTTCGTATATATTCATTTTTACACCTCTAACTTGGCAACCATGAGGTCAGTGTCCTTAGGATTTGTTTCTTTGTCTGTTTGATTCAGGGATTTTATTTTTGTTTTTATAGTGCTGGGGACTGAGGCAGGGGCCCTGCACATGCTAAGGAAGTGCTGTACTGTTGAATTAACCCCTCCAGCCCCAGCTGTTCATTCCTTCATTTATTTTCTCTGGCGCAGTCTTGACTGGGCTGCCCTTGAACTCTTGGGTTTAAGCATTCCTACCTCAGCCTCCTGAGTGGCTGCATGCCACCATGCCAGCTTACACCTCACCCGTGTCTTTAATTACAACCATCACTATAGGGTTTATTGCATATCCCCCTATTTCCATTGCAGTTCACTTCAACAGTGAGCATTCTGGCTCCGTTATGCTCAGCATCCCTGTAGAAAACCAACCCACCAACCACAGACCTTCTGGTCACTTCTGTGTGCACGGACTCCACCGGCCGCGGCTGCCCCATGAAGCTCTGGGCCGTCTGCCCTCTGCTTAGCTGCTCTCCTCGCGGGAGCTCCGCTGCCCGGCCACTGTCTTGCTTTGGCTTTGGAACAGACTTACTCAGAAAGGGAAGAGATAAAGGCAGGACACCATTTTAAACCAATATTTTCTTTTCGTAATATTGTTGCTCTGTTAGCTCAAATATAGTACAATGGGCAGATCTGAAGTGAACAGCTCAGTGGTTGTTTTAATTTGTATGCACCCATGCACCCACCCACAGTAGGCATTCCAGAAAGATTCTGAGATGCGCTCACCCACAGGTAACCATTCTAAACTTTCACCATAGATTAATTTTGCTTATTTATTTATTGTAACCTTTATTTTGCAGTTTGAAATTTCTGGAAGATGTGCAAGATTAAAGTCCTTTAGATCTCTTAATCTGGATACAGTGTGTACTAACATGTTGCCATTTTTTCAAGACATAGAGACAGATTGAGAGAGAGAGAGAGAGAGAGAGAGAGAATTGGCATGCCAGAGTCTCAGCCATTGAAATTGAACTCCAGACACTTGCGCCATCTAGTGGGCATGTGCAACCTTGTGCTTGTCTCACCTTTGTGTGTCTTGCTTATGTGGGATCTGGAGAGTTGAACATGGGTTCTTAATCTTCTCGGGCAAGCATCTTAACCACTAAGCAATCTCTCCAGCCCTATTTTGTCATTTTTAGGCACATGTTATTTCCTCCCCCTCTCTTTCCCCTCTTTTTTCCCTTATCCTCCTCCCCTCCCTCTCCTCTCCTCTCTCCCTCTCCTCCTCCCTCTTCTCTCTTCTCTCCCTCTCCTCTCTTCTTCTCTTCCTCTCCTCCTTCCCCATTCCTTCTTCTTGTCTCCCTTCCCCTCCTTCTTCTCCCCTCCCTCTTGTTCTCCTCTCCCTTCTTTCTTCCTTTCCTCTTCTACTCGCCCTCCTTCTTCTTTCTTTCCTCTCCTCTACTCCCTGTCTTCTCTACTCTCTTTCCCTTGCCTCCTATACCCTTCCTCCCTCTCCTCCTTTTCCTCTCTCTCTTTCCCCGCTTCTATTCCCTGACCCTCCCTCTCTCTTCTTCCCTCTCCTTGGGAGTGCTTCACGCTTCTCTAGTCGTCTCTTATGGCAGCTTTTCACTTGGCGTAGGACTCAGTCCAGGATTAGGCACTGCATTTAGTGTGTCTGTCCCAACTGGAACCCGGAATCACCTTTCTTTGTCTTTTATGACATTTGTGTTTTTAAGAGCACAGAGCAGTTGTTTGTAGTTGTTCATTGTGTCCCTCTGTTGGTTTTAGTTGATTTTTCCTCATGATTCGATTTCACCTCTGCCCTCTTGGCAGTAATTCTGAATAACTGATGCTGGGTCTGCCTTCAGTGTCTCATAAGAGGAAGCATCTGACGTGAGTTTATCCCAGCACTAGTGATGCACACTTATATCTGGTAATTTGATGTCTGTCTCCTAATTGAGAAGACCTCTTTGAAGAGATGCTTCCTCCTCAAACTTTTTCTCAGGAGTCTTATCAGGCATTGATGATTTTTCCTGGATTAACTATTACTGTGATGATTGCAATACTGTTTTCTAAACCTTTTATTATTCCTTTCATACTTAGCATTCATGACACCCTACTATAAGAAATGCCTCCTCTGCTCCCTCATTCACTACTCAGTATATATTCATGGATTTTTATTTTATTCAGTGGATTGTAATTGACTATTGTTATTATTCATTTTGATGCTCAAATTGTCCTTGACTTAGCTTGTGGGAGCCCCTTTGGGGGCTCCTGTGTCCTTTGACATGGTCCTATTGCTCTCTGACTATTTCCTTGTTTCCTGGCACAAATAGATACTCTGTACTCTTAGTTGTTCTCTCAGGTCCCAACCCTGGAACCAGCAATTGCCTCAAGGGGCTCTGATTTCTCCTAAATGGTGTCAAAGGCCAAGATGTGTACAGCTAAGGGACTCACTGCTGCTGAGGTGCTGTCGCCTATGCACAGTTCCATGTCGGTTTAGCCTGAGCTGCGTGTGTAAGCTCACTTCGGTATCCTCGGTTCTGATGTGACGTGTGCGGGCTTTGCTTGTTCCATGTGTGTGTTGCCTTCATTATAATGAGAATTCTGATCTCCAACAGTATGATTATAGTTATTCATTCACATAGTCCTACTGTGCATACAAATACTTTCAGAATTGATATGTGATACTACGAAATAAAAAGACCTACTATGTAGTTAAAAGATGTTATTGCAGTTCTTTTTGTTTTATCTTTTTTCAAGAAAAAAGAAAATTACATGTATTTGGGGCAAGACTGTAATCCTAGAAAACAAATTTAAGCAATCTTGACAATGCATTGTTTCTTATTCATAAAAACAAAAAAAGTGCTGTGTTCAAAGGTTACTAGGATTGGCCCCTTTTGCTCCCTTAAGATAGTCATACTTTTATTTGAAGTAAGTTTTGCCTTTTTAAATGATTTTTTCTTCCTTTTTTCCATTTTTGGCCATTTTTTCCAGTTTTGCCATTTTTGAGGTTCATGTAAATAGAATCCTTCAAGATTTACTTGCCTGTGTTTGGCTTACTTTATTCAATATTGTTCTTAAATATGCATTCATGTTTTCCATGTCAGTGGTCCTCTACCACCTGTACACCCCACTATAAAGCTTTCTGAATGAGCTACTTTTTCTCTTATACAGGTAGTCTTTTAAAAAAATTCTTTGGCATGGGGGATCAAACTTTGGGCCTTGTGTTCCACCTCTAAGCTATACCCTCAGCCCAGTGATTTTATTTACTTTGAATAATGTTGCTATCAAAATTTTTGTGCATACCTTGGGATGAAAGTAAGCAAATATTAATTTTTGGAATTTGTATTTTCTGGTACATACATACATACATATGTACATGTATGCATGCATGCATACATACATATATACTTTTTTTAGCTTTAAAAGACATTGCCAGGAACGTTTTCAGAGCAGTTGTTAAATTCTCCCTCCTGCCAACAGTGTAAGAAGGCTTCAGTCACTCCACGGCCCCCCAGCACTTGTTCTTGCAGTCCTTTTCAGTACAGGGCACTGTGGTGAATCGGCAAGAGTTCACCTTTTGAGAAGAGTGCTCTAGAGTACGTGCTTGATGGAAACCTATTAATCAGCTACCTGTCATTGACTTTGACCATCTGGTTGTCCACTGTGCATGGCTCCACCCTATTCCCAGGGACATAATGGCATGCCTTTATTAAGTCCAGATGTATCCCTACATCAGGTTTTTAGTCTACAGGGATCCGAGGTATTCTCAGGTACTTTAGTGTTGTGAGGATTGAATTGGACTTTGGTGTAAGTAAAGGAAACAAGTGAAGCAGATATTTTAGAGCAATGGAAAGTCATTTAGGACAAAAGGCAACTCTTAAAAACTGAAAAAACAACTTTTTATTGACATCCTCTTTACGTCTAGACATGTACCTTGATCATAATCCCCTCCCACCACTCTCCCTTTTTTGCCTCCTGAATCCCCCCTCCACTGAATCCCTTCTTTCCATCTAGTCTGTCTTCTACTCTGATGTCATCATTTTCCCTCCTATGATGCAGGTCTTGTGTAGGTAGCATTAGTCACTGAGGTTGTGAATGCCATGGCCAATTTGTGTCTGAAAGACAGAACTGGAAAGCACTCCTCCCTTTCCTTTGGCTCTTACACTCCTACCTCTTCAGCAAGGGCTCCGGAGCCCTGGAGGGTGTGATGGAGATGTCTCATTTAGTGCTGAGTACTCCACTGTCACTTCTTCTCAGCACTTTGATGAGTTTTGAGTCACTCCAGTGGTCACTGCCATCTTAAAAGAGAAGCTTCTCTAGCCAAAAACAAGAGTAGCATTAATGTGTGGGCATAAACATATATACTGAGAGGGAGCTTGGTGGGCATAATTTATCTATGTAGGCAGGAGCAGTTTTCCCCTAGGAATCTGGATCTGCTTGAGCCTCAGCAATAAAATCTACTGTGCAGAATTCTCACACTTGAGTCTTTCATCTTTTTTTCCTTCTACCTGTAGCTCCTCCATAAATCTTTTTTTTTTTATGTGTGTGTGTGAGAGATTGAGAGAGAGAGAGAGAGAGAGAGAGAGAGAGAGAGAGAGAGAGAATTGGCGCATCAGGTCTTCCAGCCATTGCAATCAAACTCCAGACACGTGCACCACCTTGTGCGCATGTGCGACCTTGCACATGTTGGCTTATGAAGGATCTGGGGAGTTGAACATGGGTCCTTAGGCTTCTCAGGCAAGTACCTTAACCGCTAAGCCATCCCTCCAGCCCTCTTCCTTAAATCTTAACCTTCCCTGTGTCTGTTTGTTCAGCTGCTGCTCCAGCCATCAAGTAGGAGCTCACTCCCTAGAACCTATTCCAGGCAGAATTTACACACTAAGGTACTTTGCAGGATGTGGGAAGTTTATATAGTAACTCGTTTCCAGACAGATATCCAGTTAGCTGTATCCGTGGAAGCAGGTCACACAACAGCAGCAAGGCAGTCTGAGGAAGGAGCTCCCTTGGAAGAGCAGCACAGGGCGGGGAAGCACCCGGAGGGCCTGCTAGCTGGCTAGTTTAAGTGTGCTTTTTTTTTTAATTTGAAGAATGTACTTTATACAAAATAACCAGTTCATATGGAAATAAATCTGCAGAACTCTGAGGATCACAAAGCTTTTGAAAAAGTTCTTTCAAAAAGATTCTTCCACACACCATACAAAGTATTGAGGTAAATGTTCTCAGGGGACAGCAGACCACGACATAGTATACACAGTATAAAAATAAGTAGCATTGCCCTTTCCAGGACCGGCCAGTACAGTTCACATGGCTTTTCAGCAGGAGACCAAGTGCTGACAACTGTGTGTGTGTAAGATTACAGAGCCTCGTTGGAGTACCCAGGAGCTGAGCACTAAGCAGACGAGGTACTTCTACCTAAAGAAATGAAGGAGCCACAGAGGCTGCAGAATGGGGTGGGGACAGCAATCTGATAACTCACTACCCATCCCACCGGAGAGGACAGAACCCCCTGGTGTAACCCGACCTCCCTCCTTTAGGCCTAGCTAGCTGAGGGATCAACAGCCCGCAGCATCAAGGCGAGGTCTCCATCAGACTTGCAGGGAATGCCACGACCCTGCCTCCCTAAAGGACGAGAGACCACCTGGAGCTCACGTCGAGGCTGCACAACGGAGCCCAGCCCACTGCAACAGAGAAAGGAAGGCCGGCGTCTTCTCTTCCAGAAGTCTCAGTCTTATACTCCATAGTCCACCCCAAAGCCAAGTGCCCTCACTGCATCTGTCAACAAAAGCTAATGGCGGGGGTGGAGAGATGATGGCTTAGTGTTTAAGGCACTTGCCTACAAAGCCAAAGGACCCAGAATCAAGTCCCCAGGACCCATGTAAGCCAGATGCACAAGGTGGTGCATGCATCTGGAGTTCACTTGCAGTGACTAGAGGCCATGGCATGCCCATTCACTGTGTCTCTCTGTCTGCCTCACTCTCAATGAATAAATAAAAAATATTTTAAAAAATAGCTGGGCTTGGTGGTGCACGCCTTTAATCCAAGCACTCGGGAGGCAGAGGTAGGAGGTCACCTAGGTGCTTTCAAAGCCTATAGCTGCACTGCCACTGCTGTGTGGCCCTGGCCTCCTCCGTTTGGGGAAATTTTTGAGCTTTAAGATTGGCTCATGAGTTACCATCTGCCCATGAGGCGTTCATAGCCTTCCATTCCTGCCTTTGCAACAGGTTGGAGTTCTGGTTGTCACCAGAGAGCTCTACACACATGGCAACCCGGCTAGGGTGGAGCACCAGCAAAGGTGCCACTCAGGCGCCCTTTCCCTTGTCCTCCAACCCAGGGCGGTATCAGGGCCCGTGTCAGAGTAACTGCCACCCAGCAGCTGTGAGCCTGTGTTTCTCCCACCAGGGCCTTGCCTGCCTAGGACCAACCCTGTGGTGTTCTGCTGTCCGATCCCTGCCCCGCCGTGACTCTGCACGCATGCCACAGTGTCCAGGCCCATTGGCGTGGGGAGGATGCCCATCAGCTGTGTGCCCCGGAGGCTCGGGACTGCAGAGGGGTGTGCAGAAGTCAGGATGGTGCCAGGTCCTCCGCCTTCCCGTGCCCTCCCAGTGCCTTTTCCTGGGTTAGCACTGAATAATCTTCCTCAAGGCGACAACAGATCCCGTGGGGCGGCGGCAGAGGACAGGACTTTGCCCTTCCGCTGTTTCCCCTGGATCAGCCCCGATAACGAGCTTGATCTGTCCAGCGGAGGGCGCTCGTGGCCCCAGGCAAGATGGTGTCCCAGCCAGTCCTGGCCTCTCTCAGGGCACAGGCCCTGACCGCCAGCCCTGGACTGCACATGTCAGGAATTGGAAGGTGACCCTGGGAGGGCAAAGCTTGAGGCTGAAGGGTGGCAGCGTCCTACACCTCCAGTATGCAAGGCCCAAAGCAGGTTCTGGTAGGCCTGCCTCCCTGGTTAGTTGGTTGTTACCAGACTGTCTCTTCTAGGTCTTGTGTCAGATTAACAACATGACGCAGGCAAACGCAGTAAGGCCAATGCCAGCCAGTTGACAGTCCTCGAAAGCTGCACAGGCTCACTTTTGTGGCTTTTGCATGTGCACCCACTCACGTTGCCTCTAATGCCTGAGGGGACACTTCACAAGATGTCCATCTGCTGTTGGCCAGTTTTGCACTAGCCCAACAGGTCCAGTCCCTGAGAGGCTGTGGGCCCCTCATAAGAATCCATGGCTCTTGCTGAACAGTTGACTTTGGAAATTTTCTGCAAGTGGGACTCCTGGACTGAGGCAGAGCAGATGGCGCTAGTGTTTGGGCAGCACTGGGACACAACTCTTCACAGGTACCTTTGCACCCCTCTTCCTCCTTGGAGAGGGACACCCCTCATCTCTGAACACAGACCGCAGGTTGGAACCTGCTCTCGGCCAGGTTCCCAGGACGGCCCTCCGTCGTGCTGCGATGGAGTTTCGGTAGCAGCCCGGCTACATCACCCCAGCTCTGTTCTTGCAGAACGGCTCCTTCCCCTGCCCCTCACCTGTCTCGGGGCTTGTCGCCAGTGGACTGCAGTGGCCACACTGCTCCTCACACTCACTTTGGGACCGTATACCTTCCCCAAGTTCCTCCTTTATACCGCCCCTCATCGCATGCCCTGAACCTGGGCTGTGTGGCAGAGGTGCTGGGCAGCAGTGTGCTGGATGACTGAGGCGGAGGTGACCACCGCATGCGTTGCCTGTGAATAGATATCGTGTGTGATGAGGGCCATGACACTGTTGTGGGAGCAGCTGGCTGTGCCTCTGGAAGTTAGGGAAGGCCTAACCCGGGACGGTGTTCGAGCAGTCTTCCAGGACTTACCTAGGCAGACGGGAGAAAGGGAATTCCAGTCAGGGAGAATAGAATCGATAAAGCCTGAAGTTGTCTGATGTTCTAAATACACACACACACACACACACACACACACACACGTGTCATGAATGGAAAAGAGCATGCGTTAATTGGGGTTGGGGGCTCACGAGTAGAGGGAGGAAGAGTCCAGAGAGGTAAGCTCATGATGGCCTTGTAAGCTGTGCTTTGTGGTTTAGACCTTGCCTCCCAGCCCTGGGACACCGTGAAGGGTTTTAAACTGGTCAGATTTGGATGTAAGGAAGGTGGGCTCCATGGTGGATGGGGGGGGAGGACGGTGTCATCGTCCTCTAGAACTTCCGTGAGGTAGATGAGACAGGCAGTTATCTTTAACACCTGGAACTGAAGCCCTGGAGGTTAAATGCCGTGCCAAAGGAAAGACCCAAGTTTCGCCTGGCTTCCTAGCTCGGGCTCTTTCTTCTGCTGGGCACATTGCCATTGTTAAGAGTCTTCTAGAAAGGTGCCTGCCTCTGGGCCAGGAGGAGATGCTGACAGGAGCAATAAGAAGCCAAGGAGTATTGGTACAACCTCACTGAAGAAGCGTAGCACTGGGCATTTGTGGCCTGTGGTGAACGGGCTCCCGACCCCTGTGCCAGCACACAGAGAGCAAGAAGGGCACGGGGAGCCTGGAGCACCGAGCTCCGCACCGGCCCCACCAAGGCCATTCACCACTGTCTCACTCGTTCATTCAGAGCCGCAGTTGGTGCCCGGTACTGGCATCTGTTAGTGGCTTGTTTTAGGAAGCCCAGACCCTAGAGGCTAGTCAGCTCTAAAGTCCACAACCCCAGGGTGAGTCCCGGCCCAACAGACACAGTTTTGTTTTTTTTTTCCCCTCTCTGTGTTTTATAGAGGGAAGTGTTTAAAATCAAAGGTAAGGGGCTGGAGAGATGGCTTAGTGGTTAAACACTTGCCTGTGAAGCCTTAGGACCCCGGTTTGAGGCTTGATTCCCCGGGACTGTAAGCCAGATGCACAAGGTGGCGTATGCAAGTGGAGTTCATTTGCAGTGGCTGGAGGCCCTGGCGCACCCATTCTCTCTCTCTCTCTGCCTCGTTATCTCTCTTTTTCTCTCTGTTGCTCTCAAATAAATAAATAAAAATAAACAAAAAAATTTTAGCCGTGCCTGGTGGCACATGCCTTTAATCCCAGCACTCGGGAGGCAGAGATAGAAGGATCGCTGTGAGTTCAAGACTACCCTGAGAATACAGAGTGAATTCCAGGTCAGCCTAGACTACAGTGAAACTCTACCTCAAAAAACCAAAAATAAAATAAAATAAAATCAAAGGTAACATGGCACACCAATAAAGAACACAGCTTGGAGGGCAGACAACCCCGGGCTTTAGTGACTAGCCGGGGATGCCATTGCATATGGATGAGCCTTAGGTCCTCTCTCTCAAAGGAGCAGAGCCAGCCCTACCTGAAGAGATGACGTGGCTATCAGACTGTGCCAGTGTTTATCAAGTGCCCCCAGTGCTGCCTGGCTCGCGGAGTTCTGATGGTTTCAGTCCCGGCTCATCGCTGGTACCACACCACTGCTGCTCTGCTAGTTAGAGAGGGTTCTGAAAATGAAGAATAGAAAGAAAAAATTCCTTCTAGTCCTACCACCATGATGCAACTACTGCTCTAAGTGAGTTCTGCTTCCTTTCCATCTCCCCACCGCCCAACTCTTTCTAAATACACCAAATTCTGTGGTCAGGTATTTTCCCTCTGTGGACAGAGCTGCATTCTATTTATTTTTTTCTTATTAATATTTTCCGTGATTATAAGAAGAGTGGTAAAATTTAGAGGAGAGTTGGGCATGGTGGCACACGCCTTTAATTCCAGCACTTGAGAGGCAAAGGTAGGAAAATCACTATGAGTTCGAGGCCACCCTGAGACTACCTAGTGAATTCCAGGTCAGCCTTAGCGAGAGCGAGACCTTACCCGCCCCCCCCAAAAGAAATTAGAGGAGAAAGAAACAAAAGAGCCATACTCAAGAGTGCTGTTCTCACTCCCACACTAGCACCAGGCACTGATAACACTTCAGTGCTTGTTCTTCCAGTCATTTTTATTCATTTTTTATATTAGAGCTGAGATAACATTATAGATATTTTCATGAGATTTTTCAGTTCACATGATATCATGAGTATTTCCTGTTATAAACATCATTTTCCAAGGCTGCTTAATAGTCCATCAAATGGCTATATCATAATGTACATCTTTCCTTATTGTTAGACATCTAAGTTTCTTTGTTGTATTTATCATTATAAGCTGCTTCCCATAACAGATCTAGGGAGCCAGGCCGTATAGCCAGGAAGCTTATCATGAACTTGTGCGGTGCACGTGGTCCTGGGCGAGGCGTACGGAGACTCGAGTAAACAACAGACAACCTCATCGGAGCCAAAGATTACGTAGCCAGAGCAGCTTCCTTCCCGCAGTCTGTCTGGGAGTCTACAAAGGTGTCTTTCCTTCTTCCCGGGTCAGAGAAGCTCAGCTTTATCCAGGCTAAACCTAGGAGGCCACGCTGCCCTTCCCCCTCACTGCCAGAACCTTCCATCCACTTCCACTGAGGAAGAGGGAAAAGCAGCAAGGGCCTGGAAAGATGGCTCAGTGGGTAAGAATACTTGCTGCACGAGTGTGAGGAACTGAGTGTGATCCCCGGGCCCTGTGCCAAAAGCCTAGCGACACATGCGAGTACCCGTAGCGCTGGCAGAGGATCTCGGGACATGCTGACCTCCCAGTCTAGCCAACCAGCCGTGAGCTGCAGGTTCAGAGAGAAGCTCTCTTGCGGCAAGAAGGTTGGAGAGTGCTAGGGGAGGACACCGGTGTCCATTGCTGGCCTCCACGCATGTGTGCATGGGACATGCACACCTCCATACACATGTGTACACCACAAATACCACAACATACTATTTACCCACGAAAGATAATGAAAGAAGACAGGAACTTGAGACTCAGAGTGGCTCCCATCTTTCTTTCAAATTAACAGATACATACCTGTTGTCTGTTTTTGTTGGGCATGACATGAGCTCTGCAGTAAAAACACGTGGAATGCCTCAGTCGTGCTAATACATGTGTTGTCTCACCTGGTTTTCATTTTTGTGGTGAGAAACTTGAAATCTACTCTTACCATTTTTCCGGAATACAACATGCTGTAATTAACCAGTCATTAAGGGACACTGTGGACGAGTCTGAAGAATATTATGTTAAGTAAAATAAGCCAGATCCAGAAAGATGAGTCCCAGTTGGTCTCTTGTATGTGGGAGCACGCATGCGCGGTCCTGAGTGCTGACTCCATACAAGTAGCAGCAGACAGTAGGATGGTGGCACTCGTGTTTGCTTAGACACAGGTTTGCTCACAAGTTACTTCACTGTCTTCCCTGTGGCATAGCTCAGTGCTGCGGTGCTTTCCACAGCGACATTCCAGAGGTTCTGCCTCCTCCACTTGCCAGGAGCCAACGTGAGCGTCCTGGGAAAGGTCGCGTGATGCTTCTGCAGGCTCTAGAGTTCCTCTCTCTCTTAATTAGCACCCAGGGAACCATTTATGCTCTTGTATCCCCAGTCACTTCCTCCTGGTAATCGTTAGGTAATGAAGACTGAAAGGCAAGAAGTTTCTGTCAGTGGTTGGAAACACTTGGCTCACAACCTAAATGATTGCCTTTGACGTATCAGGCATTGTTTCTTTTGTGCACATTGTGCCTTTATTCATTCTTCCATTTGTTAGATGTTAACGGGGTCCCGGGCAGACACTCAGCAGTGTCGAGAGCAGAGGCAGGAAGAAATACTGAAAGGCAACAGGCTGGCTGCTGTAACATTGTGTCTGATACATGGCAGACTGGGAGGAGTGCCTGAGTTGGCCTAAAAGCAATAGCCAAGGAGTTCAGGCAGATGCTTCAGGGTTGAAGGATGACTGGAGACTGTTTAGGCTGGCAGCAGGGGAGAAGGCACCCTGGGTGGAGGAACAAGGTGGGGGAGAGGATGCAGATGAGGAAAGAACCTTCTGGTCTGCCGACTTCTTTGCTCATGTTACCAGCCCAGATGAGAGTGATGGTCTTTTTAGTTCAGTGTTCAAAAACTGTTATCTTTATTGCCTTATCTTTCCATTTTTAAAGTAACATATGCTCATTATAGGAAATTTGAAAACTGGGGAAAAAAAAGTAGAAAAGAATCACCAATAGTCTAACTGGCTAAAGACAACTTCTTTCACATCTTGGTACATTCCTATTCAGTGTTTTTTTCACACTTTCTCTTTCTGTAGCTGTGAATATGCTGCAATTATAGTTCTAACCTTTGTATATGATGTTCTTTTCCACTTCTTTCCAAAAATTTGCCAAAAATGAAGGTTAGTGTCATTAAAAAGTAACTGTAACCATAAAACATATTGGCTGAGATATCTATGCATATTTTCTCTAATATCATACATTTTCTTGTTTTATAGGTTTCTTGTGGCTCAGAGCATAATTTGGCAGTAATTGGTAAGTAATTTTTATACTGATAACTTGCCTATTCTGAATTCAAGTGACAGACTTGGAGAAGACTCTTGGGAGCCAGAGCCAGGCGGGGTGGTGCACATCCATCTGCAACCCTCGCGCTTGGGAAGCTGAGGCAGGAGGATCCCAGGTTCCTGACCAACCTGGGGTACATAGCAAGGCTATCTTAAGAAAGAAAAAAAAAAGTAAACAAGCATATTCATAGTTAACCAAAAACCAGGGGAGTGTATGTGCATGTTTGTGTTGAGGACAATTTGGGGAAAATGACCAAAATCTATTGGTAGTTCCTTTTCTAAGCATTTCAGTCCTTCTCATTGAGCATGTTTGTAAGGGTCCTGAGTTGGCTCCCAACTCAGGAAGTGGCAGTTGAAGATCTTAATTCAGTCTTGAGGCATCATGTGTAGACAGTGAGGCATAAAAACGAGAGTGCGCTAGATGGCTTCTGGGTCTTTGAATAAATCCTTTCTGCCAGGTTCTTTACTCTTTGTTTGGTCCCTTCATTGAAAACATGCGGTCTTGCCCTTAACCCTCACTGCTTTTTAGGATTTCACTCAGGAGCCCACACTTGGACCTAAACCTCTGGTTAATTGAGACTTCTTTTAGTTGGCTCTGGATAACTCAAGTTCAGGGTTTTCATGATTAAACACATGAGCAATTCATTCTGTTAAGCTTTTCATTACATTCACAGGTAGTCTGTCCCACATAGTACATTAAAACAGGGCTTCTTAAGCTTTCTCTCCTCACAACCCCTTTTCATCCAAGAAACTGTTACATGATTCTGGGTATATAGGTATATAAAGTAGGCAGATAAGTCAAACATATGTTGATAGTAAATCATAAAGAAAGTTTTTTGGGGCTGGAGAGATGATTTAGTGATTAAGGCACTTGCCTACAAAGCCAAAGGACCCAGGTTCAATTCCTCAGTACCCATGTAAAGGCAGATGCACAAGATGGTACATGTGTCTGGAGTTTGTTTGAAGTGGCTAGAGGCCCTGGCGTGCCCATTCTCTCTCTCTCTCTCTCTCTCTCTCTCTCTCTCTCTCTATCATCTGTCTATCTACTTCTCTCTGTCTTTCAAATAAAAAGATATAATCTTTAAAAATGAAATTTGGGGCTGGAGAGATTGCTTAGTGGTTAAGGCACTTGCCTGCAAAGCCAAAGGACCCAGGTTCGATTCCCCAGGGCCCATGTAAGCCAGATGCAAAATGGGGCGCACATATCTGGAGTTGATTTGAGGTGGCTGGAGGCCCTGGCATGCCAATTCTCTCTCTTTCTCTCTCTTTCTCTCTCTTTTTCTCTCTCTCCCTTACTCCCTCCCTCCCTTTCTGTTACTTTCAAATAAATAAATAAATAATTTAAAAGAAATTTATCTTATTTAACTTTTTATTGACAACTCCATACATATACACAGTGTACCCTGATCATAATCCCCTCCACCACTGTCCTTTGACCCCTCTTCCCCATCTGTGCTGAACCCCTTCTTCTTTCCAACTAGTCCCTCTTCTATTTTGATGCCATTATTATTATTTTGCCCTCATATTTTGTAGATCTTGTGTAGGTAGTGACAGCCCCTGTGAGGTCATGAATTCAACAGCTACTGTGTGTCTGGAAGACAGCATTCCAAAGCACTCTTCCCCACCCATTGGTTCCCTCAAATTCTTTCCACCACCTCTTCCACCAAGAAACTTATTTTAAGGCAATTTTAAAAAATTAACTTATTTATTAGAGAGATAGACATGGAGAAAGAAGCAGACAGAAAGAGAACAAGTATGGGTGTGCCAGGGCCTCCTGCCATGGCAAACTGCATGTGGCAGTTTTTGCACCTGGCTTTATGTAGGGACTGGGAACTTGAACCTGGGCTTTCAGGCTTTGCAAGAAATCACCTTTAACCACTGAACCACCTCTCTACCTGTGATTCTTATGTATATATATATATATATAAATTTAGTGTTTATTAAAGGCAAGCAAATTTGCATACTAATGACACATATGCTGGTTTAAGTGTAATGTCCCTATAGCCTCAGGTATGTTTTTAAATTAAGATTGAGCTTCCTATGTAGTCTTAGCAGCCGGAGCCCTGCTGGAGGATGTGTGTCACTGGGTCGGGTCTTGGGTCAGCTTGTGCTTGCTGGTTCTCTCCTCTCTCCCTCCTATGGATGTACGCTGAAGTGAGCCTGGAGTCTGTACCTAGAGTAACTCTTTCCCTTCTGTAAGCTACTTCTGGTCAGGTGTTGATCCCAGCAGCAAGAAGGGACCCGCAGGATGATGTACTCATTTATTCACTGGCTAAACGTTGATCCTGCAGGACGTAGAGCATCTTCAGCATGTTTTCCATAGTTGATTGATATTTTGATTTGATAGCCATCAATGCTGAGAACACTGCTTTGCAAGAGTATATATTATTAATTGATAGTGTCTGTTTCAGGCCATTTCATAAATTGTTGGAAACTGTGCTAATATCAAGCCAGAATTCATTTACTGATTTTTTTAAATGAAACTCAAGTCAGCAACTCAAATAGCAGTGTTTATTTTTTAAATATATTCTTTATTTATTTGTGTGTGTGTGAGAGAGAGAGAGAGAGAGAGAGAACGAGAATATGAATGGGCAATGCAGCACCTCTGACTACTGCAAACAAACTGCAGATGAATTCACCACTTTGTGCATCGGGCTTTACATGGGTACTGGGGAATTGAACCCAGATAGTCTTTACAGGCAAGCACCAAAACTGCTGAGTCATTTCTCCAACCCAATATTTTTCTTTTTAAAAAACTTCTTAAAAATTTTATTTGTTGACAATTTTTATACATGTATTATGTCTTTTGGTCAAAGTTCCCTCCTGTTATTTCTTATTCCCCCCTCTCCATCCCTTTCTTCTGAACTCTTGGTCCTAATTAATCTCCCTTCTACTTTGATATGTGTGTGTGTGTGTGTGTGTGTGTGTGTGTGTGTGTGTGTGTGTGTGTGTGGAGAGAGAGAGAGATGTGCTACTGAATTTACTTAGGCTGCTTTTGTGAGGATGGGTAGAGAGTTATTTTTTACCAGAGCACAGGCAACTTACCAATGACTATACCACTGAAGAAAATGTCTCCCTTTGGGGCTGGAGAGGTGGCTTAGTGGTTAAGGCGCTCACCTGTGAAGCCTAAGGACCCAGGTTTGATTCTCCAGGACCTATGTAAGCCAGATGCACAAGGGGGCTCATGCATCTGGTGTTTATTTGCAGTAGCTAGATGCCCTGGCTCGCCTACTCTTTCTCTCTCTCTCTCTCTCAAATAAATAAATAAGCAAAATATTTTTAAAAAGAAATAAAATGTCTCCCCTTAGAAACCACTAACTGCCAATAACTCCACAGGAAGGGGTGCATGCCTCATGCTTACCACTATTCACAATACAATATGGGTGGCCCAACATTATGTAGGTTCTGTACAGGTAAAAGACAGTCACATGGGTGCAATAGCCGTGTGGTGTCTGGAAGACAGTGTTCCACAGCACTCCTCCCCATCCTCTGTTTCTTACACTCTCCCACCTCCACCTCCCTCTTCTACAGTGTTCCCTAAGTCTTGGAGGGTATAATAGAGACGTCTCATTTAGTGACTCCATTGTCAATTCTCAGCACTTTGACAAGCTTGGAGTCTTCCCAGTGGTGACTGCCAACTATTAAAAAAAAAAAAAAAGGAAGCTTTTCTGACCAAAGTTGAGAACAGCACTAATCTTTGGGCATGAACATGAATATTCAGAAGGCACTTTGATGGGAACAACATATTCAGCCAAACAACAGTAGTGGCTTCATCATAGGGACTGTCACCTTCACAGCCACAGCTCCCTCCCATGGAGCACACCCCAAATCTAATCAAACAGTAGTGGTTACGCCCATAACAGTCCTGCCATGATCACACCCGTGGGCACATCTAGCCGCTGGTTGGCTGAATGGCTTGTGGAGTCCACTGCCGTGGGTAAGACTGTTGATGGCTTTTCTCTCCCAGCAGCCTGCATGGCACCTTCCAGAGCTTTGAAAGCTGGCTAACAGTGGGGCGGCTTCCAGCTCGGGTGCAGCTTGATTTCTCACTGTCCTGCAACCAAAACGTGTGGCATCTTTACTCTCTCCAGTGGGCAACTGGGAGCAGTGTCAATAGCTTGCATTGTTTTGGGAGCCTCGTGGGCCTCCCTCAACAGTAATTTTTAAAATCAAGTATTCTAGCACAGTCCACTCCAAACATACATTAATTTGATGCTTATATGCTAAAGGAGGACAGTAGGACAATATTAAAAGATTCTGTTTGCTGCTTACACCTTGTTTCTATAAGATCAGAAAGCTTTGCATAGTTACGACACCGCAGCCCATAACTCCTCTGATCTGAGGTGCTTCAGGCAGCCTTTGTGGGTGTTGTGTGGCCTGATGGCATGTCCACGGTGCCAAGCACACACGTGTTGTTCCAAACCAAAGCTACAGGGACGTTTGCATGAAGCAACGCACACAGATGTTGCCAGAAACACTTGGATTCACTACATGCTTGATTTTGGACTAAGTTTTGGTTGTTATATGTCAGAAAACTTTTCCTGTTGCCATATTTTTCATGACCTCAATATTCAGTAACATGTTCTCGTATGGGATGACAATCCAGTCTTAAGAAGCCAGGCATTATAAACACTGTTATGTCACACTAGAGGGCCTGAGTTCAGTGCAGTTTTCTGCTTACTACAGTATGAACTGGGAAAAGGTATTTAGCCCTTCTTTCTACATCGTGTGTGTGTGTGTGTGTGTGTGCGCGCGCGCGCGTGCATGCGTGTGTGTGTCTTTAAGACAGGGGTGGTCGTAATGCCTCCTTCCGTGCTGCTGTGAAAGTTAAATGAGATGCCAGGCTATTAGGATGGCCCTTAGCTCCTGCGAAGGGCTTTAGAAGTATGAGTCGTTATTAACTGGTGCAATTAGTTCATGAGATTGCCTTTTCTGGGCTTGAGTTCCCTCGTCTGTAAACTAGAGGATTAAAATCAGAAAACCAGGCTTCCACCAGCTCTGTGTGTTAGGACTCATCACCAGCCCATCTCTGCCTGCCCTGCATCAGTGCTCCACTCCTGTTTCTCCCTCCTGGCCCCTGACCCTAAACTTCTGGAAGGTAAGGTCTCGTGTTCTCCTCCCCTTTCTTGCCCAGGCCTCTTGCTGGAGGGTCACTGACATAGCTCCCTGGGGTCACAGTAGTTCGAAGCACCAGTTGCAGGCCCAGAAATGATGAGCAAAGGGGCAGAGCTGAAGACAGCCGAGGAGGGGTCTGCCCTCAGCAGTGGGGAGCCGAGGGACTGGGGTCAGAGGAGGACTCCCAAGACGTAACAGCAAACTGGTGTGCTAGGCTGCAGCGTCACGTCTTTATACCGGAACTGTGCCAGCCGGTGTGTAATTAAGACAAGCTAATGCAAGAATCCAAGGCGACGCCTTAGGATGTTGGTGGTGCTGCCACTACTGCTACTGTCACTGGCCTGGGAGAGAGAGCTTCCCCTGAGGATAGCACAGGGAGTCGCAGTGCATGAAGCACACCATCCCGGTGCAGGAGAGCCAGGGCTAGTGGCGAGTCAGGCTGAGCAGACGGAGATAGCCCAGGGCCTGGAGAGCGAGACTCAGGCTGAGCGCCTTAGGTCAGACTGGCTCCGTCGCCATGCAGTCCCAGCCCCCCTCGTCCGTGGAATGGGGACAGTAATACTTCCTTGCAGGACTGGGCTGAAGATATGGGAGATAAAGCCGTATACAACATGCCTGGTTCAGGTATTTTTTTTTTTTTCTTCTCATTTCCCTTGGTAGGGGAGGGAGACGCGAGAGTGTTCTACTGAAGTATTTCTTTGTTAGGAGAAAGAAATTAAGATGTTTCGGGAACGAAGTGTCCAGTGTTAGCCCAGTGAGGAAGCCATGGTAGAGCAGGACATGGGGTGAGTCTTTTGAAACCACGTAGGGCTGGAATACAGCTCAGCGGTCCAGAGCATGCCTAGTTGCATGAGGCCCTGGGAGTGATTCCAACCTCTACCAAGCATCAATAAATACCCAGAGGGCTAAAACAGGAGGATTTCTTCATGTTAGAGGCCAGCCTGGTTTACACAGTGAGTGCTACATTTGACCAGCTCCTCTTACAACACCCACGCCCCAAAATAATTGAAATGATAATAACTAAAAAGAAAGATAGGGTTTTTTAAAAGATATTTTATTTATTTATTTGAGAGAGAGAATGGGTTCTCCAGGGCCTCCAGCCATTGCAAATGAACTCCAGATGCATGCGCCCTCTTGTGCATCTGGCTAACGTGGGTCCTGGAGAATTGAACCGGGATCCTTTGGCTTTGCAGGCAAGCGCCTTAACCTTTAAGCCATTTCTCCAGCCCCAGATATGTTTTTATCTTCTCTTCAGTGCCAGTCTGGCTCAGTGTATTGGATGAATGGGTCCAGGGTCAGGAATGTTGAGCCTCTAGTCACAACATTATCAGGAAGCCTACCTCCTGGGAATTGGGAGCCAGCAGTGCCCCAGAGGAACACAGTCTGGGGAGGTGCCCTGCAGGGTACATGCTCTTTTTTTAGCAGAAGTAACAGAGTATCCCCGCCAGAGGGCATAGTTGGAGGAGAGGCCCTCCCTCCAGCTAGCTCCTGCCCCGGCCCCACGGCCATTGCCATAGTGGATGGAATCCTGCTTCCAGTCCACTCCCTAAGCTCTGGCTGGTGCTGTATGCCATCCACAATAGGCACAAAATAATTCTAGAATAGACTAAAACAAAGTGGGAAGAAGCTGAACATTGCTCAAGGGTAGACGCACCCTTAATGTCTTAACAAATGCGTAGTAGACCAAACATGCTAGAAAGGAGGGCGAGACAGAGGAGGCAGAGGGCCATCCTTGAGGACCTACTGCATCCTAGGAAGCTGCCACAACTGCATGAGGAAGATGCATTCTCAAAGAAAGCCGAGATTCACGTGGCACACGGCAGAGCTGTGTGCCCGCCTCCAGGCCTGCTCGGTCTGAGCTCCGCGTCCTGTGCATAGAGAACACAGGCGCTCCCGTCACCACCACCAGCCGCGTCACCTCACCTAAGTGGCGTAAGCTTTCTGTCCTGTCACCTGGTTTGGAATATCGTATGATTGACCTCAGAGGGTACTTATGTAAAGTGCTAAGAACAATGGCTGATACAAAAGTAAAGGGTCAATAAATGTTAGTTGTGATTATTACTGTTATCTATTATGAACTCAAGAAAAGAAGTAATTATAATTGATTGCAAGGGGCCTGAGGCTCAAGCCCCCCCCCCCCAATTCCTGTGCCTTGTAACACAGCTGCTGGAGCTGGGGTCCCTGTCTACAGATCAGCCTGGGACAGTGCCAGCCGGGTGTGTTCTGGGTGAGGATTCTGGCCCACACAGGGACCCAGCCTGAGACAAGCCCTCAGCATAAGTCTGTTACTCTAGGGAAGGAAATTCTACTCCAGTATTGTCATTTGCTTCTAGGCATCCATCCCCCTCTTTGCGGTGTGTTTAGTTCATCTTTAGTTTCCCAGTTAAGTCTTTTTTATCACACTTGGCACCAGGCCACCCCTGTGGTGAGGCAGGATGCAAGGCATTGTGAGTTCCTGTCTTAGACGAGGAAGCCCGGCTGGATTTGGGCGGAGAGCTACTTGGGTGACAGTTAAGAGAGAGATGATAAAGCCAAGCTGGGTGTGGTGTCGCACGCCTTTAATCCCAGCACTCAGGAGGCAGAGGTAGGAGGACCACCATGAGTTCGAGGCCACCCTGAGACTCCATAGTGACTTCCAGGTCAGCCTTGGCTAGAGTGAGACCCTACCTCGGAAAACAAAAACAAAAAAAGAGAGAGAGATGATGCCACCGGCTGTACCTGGGCTGGCCACTGTCCTTGGGCCTCATCCAGTCACCCTGTCTCACTGGTCTGTGACATCGTCATCACAACTGAGTCAGCACTCCCCAGCGCTGGCCTCACTCACCAGGCTGGCTCACCACCGTATTTTCTTCGTCTTTGCTTCCTTTCTTCCTTCCCTCCACATCTGACAAACGTTCCACCGGGCTTGCATTTGTGGACCTAGGCTGCGGTCAGCAGAGGTGAGCTGAGGGCCCGTGGCTGCCAGGCTCGGAGGAGACAGGCTCCCCCACAGCCCCGGCCGGAAGGTCCCTCACTTCTAGCGCTGCCTGAATCAGCTCGTGCTTTCCCAGAGCAGCTTGTCCGGGCTTGAGCGGGCAGCCTGCCTGCCTTTGCTCCGGAAGGCTTAACCTTCCCTTCCCCTGGAGAAGAGAGAGCTGGCTGCGGGGCCTTTGTCCCCACTCTGCTCTGAGCCTTGGAAGTACTTTACTGATGGCTTTTTCCTGGAACACAAGGCTTGCCATATAGGCATGAAAGAATTGGATATTGGCAGAAAGTGTGGTAACCCCTTCTCCAGGCAAAGCCAGTCCTTTGACTAAACTGAAATTATAATCCGTGCATCGTTGTACTGCTAACTTCCAGTTATGGAACCTTTGTCCTTTGTGAGATATACAGCAGAGCATCTGACCTTGGCCTGAAACTCATCAAACACGGTCCTGGAGGAATTTAATAGAAAGAAAATGTGATAGAGAGAAATTACTCTTTTCTGGCACTAGCAGTGATACCTTCAAACCCCAGGGCTTTGTAGAGTGATTTGAGGCAAGTTCAGACACGCATGTTTCTGTGTGCGGTGTGGGGGGAAGGAAGAAATGCTTTCTCTGTCCCACGTCATTGATGAGCTGGTACCACTGTGAAGTACTGTCGTCACTGTGAGCTAGTGTGGTCATGGGATAAGTTCCTAGAAGCAAAGCCATCGTATCAAAGAGAAAATGTCCCTCTTAACGTTGCAAGATACTGGAGCATTGGTCCGCACAAGGGTTAGAGCGTCTGCAGCGGGCCAGCCACGTGCAGTGGTGCCTGTTTTCTTTTGCAGAGTCCCTAATGGAGTGTGTGCAGATTTGGGCTCTTGGCCAATCTGATATGATAGATGGACAGCTACTCAATGTGGCTTTTTAATTACTTTTAAACTGGAAGCATAACATTTATGAAGGCAAATAGGGGTTGTCAGCTTGCTTGGATTGAGAAATGCCTAGGAGATCAGTCAAGCGGCCAGCGTTGGTCCTGGTCGGAAAGGTCCACAGCCCATGGGGGCCTGTGAGGGCATCTGCAGAGATGATTAGATCACGAGGACGTTCACCTCCTGCATGGTTTGATCCATCAATAGACTCAAAGATTTGAGCAGACTGTCGTGGTGGAATTGTGGAAGGTGGGGCCTGCTGGGCGGACGCAGGTTGCTGGCGACGTTTCTTTGGGGCCCATGGCTTGCCCTGACCCCTTCCTGTTGCCACTCCACTGTCTTCCCACCTGCCACCATGTAAGCTGGGCCATCATCCCCCCCCCCACCATGACGGACTGACCCCTCGGGAACCATGAGGAGAACAAACCCGTTGTTCCTGTCAGTATTGGGCCTCGGTGCTGACAGAACTGGTGCCGCACATAGGGAGTGTGCATACTCAAGGATGACGTTTTCATACAAGGATGTACCTAAGAAACCACAACCTGGATCAAAGTACGGAATGTTCCAGCACTCCAGAAGGCTTCTACGTGATTAATCTCCACCAGTAACCCATCTCCAGAGGCAGTCTCTATTCCTCTGTCTCCAAAGGTATTGTCTACGTTTGAACTTTATGTAAATAATCCTCTTCCAGTTGGCTTCTTTTGTCCAGCACATGGTTTCGGTAAGAATTTGTACTTTATGTAACAATGCTTCTTCTTTATTTCTCAGTAATATTCCACTGTGTGACCATACCACAATTTATTTATATGCTTAACTATTGGTGAACTGTTGGGTTTCCAGTTGGGAGACTGAGTCACGCTGCTATGAATAGTATACGTGTCTTTTGATGAACATGCGCATGTATTTCTTCTGGGTGTGTAACCAAGGGTAGGATTTTCTTTTTTAATTTTTATTTATTTGAGAGACAGACAGAGAGAAAGAGGCAGACAGAGAGAATGGGCGCGCCAGGGCCTCCAACCACTGCAAACGAACTCCCAACGGGTGCGCCCCCTTGTGCATCTGGCTAACGTGGGTCCTGGGGAATCGAGCCTCGAACCAGGGTCCTTAGGCTTCACAGGCAAGCGCTTAACCACTAGGCCATCTCTCCAGCCCAAGGGTAGGGATTTTCTAGGTCATGTGTTTGACATTAGTAGATACTATCTAGCAGCTTTCCAAAGTAGCTGTACCAGCTCGCACTAGCAGCAGTCTGGAGAGTTCTCTGTCCCTGCCACACCTCTGCCATGCCCCTCCCTGGAAGGCCCTGTCAGCCCCGCAGCTCTGCGAGGTCACTTTGCCGAGTGTGCACTGTGGACTTTCACGGATGATGGGGAGGGCCTCTTCCTGTGCTTTCGGGCCACTTCAGTGGCTTCTTTGTCTGTCGTATCCAAAAACTGCAGGCCAAGGGTGTTAAGTCTGTGCCCGCTCTCATTCAGGGGACCTGCGAGCTTTCCTCGGAGGTTTGTGACACATACGTGCACATTGCACCATCCTCTCCCAGTCAGTGCTACCTTTCGATGAGTACTCTTACTGGTAATGAAGTCCAGCTTATCCTTTCACCAGTGGTGTGAGGTATTTGTAGCCTGCTTAAGACATGTTGCATACTCTAAGATCAAAAGACTATTCTGCGGTTGCTATTTTTTTCATTACTTATTTTCTTTGGCGGGGGGGGGTCCATTGCCAGGCCCTCCAGCCACTGCAGTCGAACTCCAGATGCATGTGCCACTTTGTGTGGATGTGTGACCTTGTAGATGTGTCACCTGTGTGTCTGGCTTACATGGAATCTGGGGAGTCGAACATGGGTTCTTAGGCTTTATAGGCAAGTGCCTTAGCCACTAAGCCATCTTTCCAGCCCCTCAATTTCTATATTTAGACCTAAAAAATCTCTTTCTTCAGAACCATTTGTTGAAAAGCTTATCTTCCCCCCATTGTTGTGTGAACTCTATTCTGGGGAGATGTTGATGAACACTTGCTCCCCCAGATAAGGTACCCAAAAAAACCTAAAGGCCAGTTCCACTAAAGTTTACCCTGGCAAACAAGGAGTCTATTGGGCTTCCTTACAGAGCATGGGTAAAGGGTTTCTAAGAGGGGTGTGGAGACCCCAAAGCTGGTACACTGAAGGGATCATCCGCGCACGGATGACAGCCTCCCCATAGCCGTATAGATGGAGCTCCGGTCCCATGATTGTCCACGCTCTACACACTCAGTCTCCCTCTGAGGTGGTAAGACCTCGTTACATCATCACATCTGCATCATTACATGTGGCCCAGGGGAGGTTGAGATCTCAGGTGAGGGTCTAGTGACCCTCCCCGCCCCTCTCCTTCTATGGGGGAACAGCAACAGTGTCTGTGAGGCTGCAGCTGCCTCTGATAAAGATGCCGTAGTTGTTTTTTTCAGAGGACTACATCACACAACACCTGTTGAACTGTGGCACTCCCTTTGTTAGAAAAAGAGACTACAGATGTATGAGTGTGCTTTGAACTATTCTTGTTTTATTAGTTTGTTTGGTAGGTCCTCCTACTTTGTTCTCTTTAAAACTAATATATAATCCCAGCATTCAGAAGGCTAAGGCAAGAGGATCACTAGTTGGAGGACAACCTAGGCTATACAGCAAGATACACACACACACACACACACACACACACACACATTTGAGATGGAATGCAGCTAGGGTGACTGGGTCCCTGAAAGTAAAAAGTTAGGAAAGTCTGTACTTGTTAGAAATCAAAGATGATCTGATTTTTTTTTTTTTTTAATCTCTTGCTTAGTTCCCTAGACCTGGTTTTTCACGGGCAACCTGAAGTCCTGAGAGGGAAGTCTTTCACAGCATTTAAACATTGTGGTTGGTCATGTTCAGCCCCCAGAACTTGGCGTCAGGGCTAGCCTCTTCCTGGGACAGTCCCTAGCTCTAACCAGCCCACTGTCCCCTCTGGTTCACCTGAGCCTGAGGACAGGGCCCACCGTTATAAGGTTGTAAATACATTTGCAAGGGGAGGTAGGCTCTCTGAGCTCTCTGACCACTTGGGAACTTCCAGCTATGGGTCAGTTTTCCCTCAACTGGGCCTGGGCTTTGCCAGGCTGGGCTGAGCTGAGGGGAGGATCCCCTGGCCCTTACTCTCCACATGGGCTCTTATTCCCTCCAACTCCCCACAGGGCAAGCACTCTTTGAACTTTCTTTTCCCTCTTTTCTTTCCACAGTCTTCTCTGGCCCTCCATGTGGGATCTCTGGCCACATAGGTGCCTTTCCCTGGCTCTGTACTTCCCTCAATAAATATAATTTAATAATTACCCTTCTCAGCCTTTATAAAATCAATTCTCTGATAAAAAGTAGATACAGACCTAGGGTTTTGGGTTCAAGGAGCTTCCTGGACCCAGAACACCCTGTTGCATATTATTGTGGCCTTTGTAAATTCTTTAGTTACTAATGAATGAAATTTGAGCATTCTTTCATATGTTCAAGAGCTATGTATATGTTCTTTATGAAGTTTTATTTCATACTGCATTAGTCTTTATAAAAATATTTTTATTTATTTATTTATTTGACACAGAAAGATGGAGAGAGAGAGAATGTGTGCACCAGGGCCTCCAGCCACTGCAAACAAACTTCAGACGCATGCGCCCCCTTGTGCATCTGGCTAACGTGGGTCCTGGGGAATTGGACCTGGGACCTTGGGCTTTGCAGGCAAACACCTTAACCGCTAAGCCATCCCTCCAGCCCTGCATTAGTCTTTTTTTATTGCTGCTATAATAAATTACCCCAAATACATGTATTATCTTGGAGTTTGAGCTCGGAAGGCTGAAACAAGTCTCTGGGCTGAAAATGAGTTGTTGGCAGAATTTGTCCCCGTCTGGAAGGTCTGGGGAGAGAGCATTTGTTGTCTTTTCTACTTTGTAGGGGCCACATGTATTCCTTGACTTGCAGACTCCTCATGTTCAAAACCTGCAGTGGTTCCGAGAGTCTCCTACATTTTCTGACTCTGACTCTTCTACTGCCCCCCCCCATTTAAGGACCCCTGTGATTACATTGGACCCTCTAGATAACTCAGTTCTCTCTCCTTCTCTGTCTTTCTCATGTCAGCTGACTAGTCAACTTAATGTCACCTGTTCACTCTTGCTATGTAACATGTATTCACAGGCTCTGGGAACTAGGAATTAAGAAGCCATTATTCTTCCTTCCAAGGAAGCTGTGCCTTTGTGCCCCTGCCCCATGTTAAGTGTTGAAACCTGGCCTCCAGTCAGTATGGGAGCATTCACCCATGGGATCTTTGGGAGTGGTTAAGTCCCAAGGGCTCTGTCCCATGAATGGGATTAATTAATTCAAAAGGCCAAAGGGAACTTGTGAGTCCTTTTCACAAAACACTTCACAGGTTCCTCTCAGAAATGGACCTTTCTAGATACTAGACCAGCCTTGGCCTTGGATTTCCTAGCCTCCAGGCTGTGAGCTACTGGTAAGGTCCTGTTTAGAAGTAACCTCATCCAAGTATTTTGTTAGGACAGCCCATGCAGTCTAAGGCAGCCCTCTTTCTCCCGGGGATTGTGGGTCTCTTGAGTGTTTTCTCCATAAGTCATTTTTCCAAGGTGTGAATTTCGGTCATGTTTTTCTAGCTTCTTGCCTCTTGTTTTTAGTGTTTTCATTTATTTTGTCTTCATAGTTTTTTCCATGTAACTTTTTATTTATTTGAGAGAAAGAGGCAGAGAGAGAGAGAGAATGGGCATGCCAGGGCCTCTAGCCACTACAAACACAGATGCATGTGCCATGTTTTATTTCTGACTTTATGTAGGTACTGGGGAATCAAACCTGGGTCCTTTGGCTTTGCCAGAAAGTACCTTAACTGCTAAGCCATCTCTCCACCCTACCTTTTCTTTTAGTGTAGATTCAACTATTAGTCATTTTGCATCTGCCACCTGGATTTTAATAGTGATCCCCCTCCTTATTCCAGGCTATCGAGAACTTTCCTCATTTCATCCCAATAAAGAACTTTTAAAAAAATTTTTTTTGAGGTAGGGTCTCACTCTAGCCCAGGCTGACCTGTAATTCACTGTGTAGTCTCAGAGTGGCCTTAAACTCTCAATGGTCCTTCTACTTCTGCCTCCCAAGTGCTGGAATTAAAGGCGTTTGCCACTATGCCTGGCCAAGAACTTTAAAAAAAATACTTCATTAATTTGCAAGCAGAGAGAGGGAAGAGAGTCATACTGGGAGAGAGAATATGTGTGCCAGGACATCTTGCCGCTGCAAATGAACTCCAGACTCATGGGCCACTGTGCACCTGGCTTTTACGTGGGCACTGGAGATTTGAACCTGTGTCGGGCTTTGCAAGCAAGTGCCCTTAGCCACTGAGTCATATCTCCAACCCAACCCCAGTTCTTTTTTTTACAGCTTTAAAGAAAACAACATGCAAACCTTTGATCTATTTGGATCCTATTCTAGTTTTGATTGTCAGGTGTGGATTCAACTTCATTATCTATCCAGATGGTGGCTCAGTTATCTCCATGCTGTTGATGGCAGTCTTTGGCTGGTTGCCTCGCTCCTGTTTTGACCAGAGCAGCCCCAAGGCACACAGAGGTAGGGACTCTCCAGACATGCATTGGCATTGGGACGCTGGGCAGCACATGGTGCACAGGCAGGAGCTTGGGCTGTGATCCCCAGAGGCTGCCTGGGCTGTTGGTTGATTCCAGCACTGTGTTCTGTCTCAGGTCCTGCCTAGCTCAGCTCTAGAATTGATACATTGTTCCTACCTAGCTCAGCTCTAGAACTGATACATTGTTCCTGCCTAGCTCCACTCTAGAATTGATACATTATTCCTGCCCAGCTCAGCTCTACAATTGATACATTGATCCTGCCCAACTCACCTCTAGAATTGATACATTGTTCCTGCCTAACTCAGCTCTAGAATTGATACATTGTTCCTGCCCAACTCAGCTCTACAATTGATACATTGTTTCTGCCTAGCTCAGCTGTAGGATTGATACATTGTTCCTGCCTAGCTCAGCTCTAGAATTGATACATTGTTCTTGCCCAGCTCAGCTCTACAGTTGATACATTGTTTCTGCCTAGCTCAGCTGTAGGATTGATACATTGTTCCTGCCTAGCTCAGCTCTAGAATTGATATGTTGTGCCTGCCTAGTTCAGCTCTAGAATTGATACATTGTTCCTACCTAGCTCAGCTCTACAATTGATGCATCAGTTCACTACTGCACCAGGCAGCTTGGAGCATCCTGTTTCCCTTTCTACCTGGCCAGAAACATGACTAAGCCTTTTGCATTTGCAGAAATGTTTGCTAATATATAGAGGTGGGTCTGGTAAGATAGCTCAGTTGAAGTATGAGGATCCAAGTTCCATCTCCAGAACCTACATAAAAGAGCTGGGCATAGTAACACATGTTTGTAATCCATCCGGAGATAGGTGAATCCCTAGAGGTCACTGGTCAGCAAGTCTAGCTTGATTAGTTCTGGGCCAAAGAGATATACTGTCTCAAAATTGGCAGATAGGAGGATGGCTCAGCAGTTAAGAATGCTTGCATAGAGGGCCAGAAAGGACCCAAGACTGCTCAAGTTTGATATGTTAGGACTCACATAAACAGCTGGGTATGACCACACATGTCTGTAAGCCCAGTTCTGTGGGGAACAGACACTAGAGAATTACCTTGGCTTGCTGACTTGGATAGGTGGGGGAGTGGTGAACATGGCAGCTCTGGGTTGACTGAGACACTCTGTCTTAAGAAAACAGGCGAATGAGCAAAAAGATTGTGAGATACTCCTCTGCTAGACTCTGCACATGTGCACACACATGAGACACTCTACACACATATGTCACACAGTGCACCACACAAATACACACGTCAAAAAATGGCAGGCAGCACCTGAGAAAGGATGCCAGAAGTTCTCCTCTGGCATCCACAATACATGCACACACATATGCACTTGCACAAACATCACATGCACGAATGCCTCCCATGCATGTATACATACATGGAGATGATTTTATAGAATCTTGGTTATTGTTTGAGAATCATATTTCTGTGTTTTCAGCACAATATGATGTACATGATAAAGTATACCTTCTTGGCTTCTAGTGACTTTTTTCATCATTTTTCCTGAACAAGCAGTGTTGCCAACTCTCTACAAGAGCCATTCTAAATGACATGGCAAGACGAGGATTTCAGGCTGTGGAAAAGGCTTCCCATACTTGCTAAATTACTCTCTCTAGCTGGTTCTTTGGGGTCTCATGGTCTGAATTTGATTCCCCAGTGTGGTGGTTTGATTCAGATGTCCCCCATAAACTTAGGTGTTCTGAATGCTAGGTTCCCAGCTGGTAAAGATTTGGGAATTAACGCCTCCTGGAGGCAGTGTATTGTTGGGGGCGGGCTTATGGATGTTATAGCCAGTTTCCCCATGCCAGTGTTTGTAACACTCTCCTGTTGCTATTGTCCATCTGATGTTGACCATGGGGTGATGTCCACCCTCTGCTCATGCTACTGTTTTCCCTGCCATCGTGGAGCTTTCCCTGGAGTCTGTAAAGCAAAATAACCCCCCCCCTTTTTTTCCAAAAGCTGCTGTTGGGTCTTTTCTGTCAGCAGTGTGAACCTGACTGCAACACCCAGTAACCACATAAAGCCAAATGTGCAAAGTGACACATATGTGTGGAGTTTGTTTGCAATGGCATTAGGCCGTGGTGTGCCCATTCTCATGCCCCCCTCCTAGCAAATACATATTTTAAAAAAAAAAGGGATTGGAGCGAACTGGAATCCTGTCGTGCAAGGGTTACATTTGGGTCTCCGCTGTGTCTGCCACTAACTGTGTTATCCCAGGCAGTTAAAGTTTCTAACATCGTCTGTACCTCGCAAAGCCTGTCCTCATGCTTGTGAACTATGTTCTCATCTAAATTAGTCTGATTAGTGTATTCTTGCCTTGCATTCAGTAGATTTAACACGCTTGTTAAATGCTGGATGAATATTTACATACAATATCGTCCTCTCTCTCCTTCTAACTTACTCATTGCTGATAAAGTGACATGTGGCATTCTGGATGCTGTGAAGGAACAGAGTGGATGATTATCTCGTGGAGCTCACATTTAGGGGAGAAGAGAGCTGTGGATTAAACCTGGCACGTTTTACATATAAATATGGAATGAGTGAGTGAGTGAATAAATAAATACAAAGCAGATAGGGATCCAAATCGAGAGGGAGAGAGAGAAGGAAGGAATGATTAGCTTTGGAAGTCCTGGTGGGAGATGTGATTCCTGAGTGAAGAAAGGGGGAGAGGGCAGCTTTATGTGTTGTTGAGAAGAAGTAAGGCCTTGATATGGGTGTCATGGCCTAGGGGCAAGTGGTTGGGCAATAAGGCAGGTCAGGGTCAGCTAGGGCATGTCTCCAGTTACGTTAACTTCCTGGTTCAAGCAGCATGGAGCCATTATGGGTTGGTTATTTAGGAAAATACTTCAGAAACTGGCAGCTTTCTTCAAGGACAAGGCCTGTTCCAGAGCAGGGCTCAGTGACAGTGGTTGAGCACTAAATGCTGGGCACACTCAGGCCTTTTGCCTATGTCCATCTCATTTAGACATCGTTTGAGGGCTGAGGTCGTAGATCAGTGGTAGAGCACTTGCCTAGCTTGTACAAGGCCTTGGGTTCAATCCCCAGTACTGGGGGTGGGGGGGGGAGTGAAGGAAAACTTAATTTAGTCATCACCTGTAAAGTAGGTAAGAATTGTCCCCATTTCCCAGATGAGAAAGTATAGGCTTGAAGCAGAGGAGCTCAGGGTTCTAGCTTCTGCTGACCTGCAGGGGTCTGTACTTCTCCCACGGTGTGGTTCCCTGCAGAGACCAGCTTCAGGAAATTAGCTTATCAGGCAGCATTGTTGCCTGAGCCTTCAGCGTGCATGTGACTTTGGAAGACAGCAAAAGCTCCGTTGTCCTTGTGTGGAGGGCAGAGGCTATCCCTGGTCTTCGTGTATCCCCGAGCACAGTACCTGCGGGGCCACCACGTGTAGCACTGGGCAGCTTGGACAATAGCCACAGTCTGGCCAGTGAGCCTGCTGTGCCCTACCTTGGACAGAAGCAAACTTCCTCAGTCTGGACAGCAGCATCCTATCTCCCTGGCATCATCTGGACTCACAGTGTGGCTCTTAAGCACCCAGGGTCCCAGGCTGTACCAGGGTCCCTCTGTACCACCTGCCGGTGGCTGCTGCTTCTGCTGCCTTGTGCCTTTGTAGAATCCCCCGGGCCTCATGGAACACCCACAGCCCTTCCATGTGGAACAGCCGTAACCATTCACACATGCTCTCTCTGAGCAGGGCTGCTAGCATTCCATTTGCCCATCTGCCATTCATGGATTTAGTCATTCGTTAAAAGGCTGAACCATATAGTAGAAAGAGGCCAGGAGAGATGGCTTAGTGGTTCAGGTGCTTGCCTATGAAGCCTAAGAGACCATGTTTGATTCTCCAGATCCCACGTAAGCCAGACACACAAAGGTGAGGCAAGTGCAAGGTCACACATGCCCAGTAGGTGGCGCAAGCATCTGGAGTTCCATTGCAGTGGCTGAGGCCCTGGCATACCAACTCTCTCTCTCTCTCTCTCTGTCTGTCTGTCTGTCTCTCTCTCTCTGTCTGTCTCTCTCTCTGTGTCTCTAAAATAAGGGAAATTTAAAAAATTTTTAAAAAGAAAGAACACCAGGTTGAGAGCCCCGAGTACTAGGCAGGTTGTCACTGAGGGCAGGTGGTCTTCTTTCTTGAGGCCTCTTTCGTGTGGGTGAATTAGGAGACTTGTGTGAGGTATTCACAGTCTCTTCTGCCTGTCATACTGTCTGAGACTGTCTGTTTCCCACACTCCCTCTAACATGGAGTCAGGAGATGCAGCTCCACAGAGACAGCTTCAGATGTGGCTCACAGGATGAGAAGGAAGAGGAAAGCCTGCAGTGTGGACCCAGCATGAGCACAAGCGCGGAGAAAGCAGGGCCGACTGGGTACGTGGGGCCATCAGAGGAGAGGCCAGACGACTGTGAGGCCGGTCCTCGGGGATGCTTACACCAGATCACACTGGCCTTGCGCAGTAGGTCTTCATCCACCAGGTAATGGTGCAAGAAGGGCTCAGAGCAGGGGAATGACGTAATCAGGCCTGAACTACCGGTGGTGGTTTGACAGAGGGATCTAGAAAGAAGGATAGTAGGTTTAATCATGTGACTTTGTAAAATATTGATTTGGTAAGATTTCTCATCAAAAAAAAAAAAAAAAAAGATGCTGAGTTTTGAGCCCTCGGTGCATTGGTTGTCATGACTTCAAGTCTGTGAAAGAAATAAAGAAAAATGCAGAGAAAGAGGTGGGGGTGAGGAGACCATGTGAGCAACTTGGGGCCTAGTCCCTTCTGCTCCCAGAGGCAGCGAAGCCAGCAGCTGAGTTGGTCAGGAAACACCACTGTGTGGTGCCAGCATTCACCCATCAGGAGGCCACCCGTGTGCCCACTGCTTTCTAACATTTAACATCGCAGGAACTCTGATGTTACTAGGAATAGTAGAGGCCCTCTTGCTCCAGTCAGGAAACAGGCCCTCAGGCTGGGAGTCCCCCAAGCAGCGGCAGCATGGGCTGAAGTATGCAGGGGGACTTGGAGCGAGGATGTGCAGCTCTGGAGCTAAATCGCTGCGGGCGTGGGCAAGCTTGCCCGTCTCTGGGCCGTGGCTGCCTTCTCCCCAGCTTCTGTCAGTACGTGTCACGGAGCAAATTGTGTGAGTTATGGACAAGCTCTGGGCAGTGTCAGTGTTCAGCATGTCTCTTCCTGCCCTTCCTGCCCTTCCTTTCTGACCTTCAGTGACCTCTTCCTTGCCCCTGTAATCCCGAGTCCATGCCCCAGACATGTACTAATGGGAGTTTTCCTGCACGCTGGCTTCAGTGGGGATCTCTAACTGCACCCTCTCCAGCACAGGTAACCACGTTCTTCTTGCTTCTAGACTCTAAACCGTGGTCACAACCTGGGAAATGGTTCCTTTACTCCCCTCAGCCCTGCTGCCCTGTTTGAAGCAGCCCTTTCGGCGGGGACCTGACTGACCCCAATCTCTCTGACGCTCGGCTAGTCTTGGGTTGCCTGTTCATATAGAAACTTGACATTCTAAGTAGCATTTTTTGCCTTGGCTGCCAGACTTCTTTGTAAAATGAATGCGCTGGTAGGCCTCCAGAGGCCAATGTTTATGGGCCTTTTCTTTCCTGATGTCCTGCCTTGAAGGATATGTGCTTAGATGCTGAATTCCCAAAGCAAAAGGGAGGGCAGGGTCCCATCCTCCAGAGTATATGTGTGTCCCTCCATTTGCTTCATCTCTCCCCCCACGCCGCCTCCAGTGAGCCTGCTTCTCTCTGAGTGCACGGCCTGCCTGGGCAGTTTCTCTAGAAAACCAGTGTCTAGTGTTTGTGGTTAAGCGAGAGGCACATTTCCTGGTTTTGTATACTGGGGAGAATCAAGCACCTAACTGCCCTAGGAGCACGCTTGCAGTCAGGCCCTCTGGTTCCAGCCCTTCTGCACTCCACGCTGAAAGGCGTCAGGGCCGCGGTCCTGAGGCGCTTGGGGCTCTGAGCAAAGGGTGGCTTCCCTCTTCTCCGCCTTTCAGCCCACCCGAACTGCCATCGCCTGCTACGTGGGGCCATTTACCTCCTCCACTGGTCTCATGTGACAGGGCTTGAGCTGTCTCATCTACCATAGTGTGCTTTTCCGTTCTCCTGCCTTGGTGGATTTGAACCTTCCTTATTCCTTCCCAGCGGCTGTGATGGGGTTTTAGAAGGGGTAGAGAGAAAAACACAGCAACAATCTCCTGCAGCGAATGGGCAGTTCCCAGTGACCCTGGAGCCCACAGCTGAAAAGGATGGAGGAAGTGGCTTTAACGTGGCCAGAGCTGCCAGGCGGACTGGACGTTCCAGTGCTGAAAGAGAAGCCATCAAAGCAGAGGCTTTGGTGCTGATGGGTTCTGTGAGCTTCACAAATGTGTTTTATCCAGGTTGTACCTCTGCGATAACTTCACATAGTGACGCAGTTTATTATGAGCGTTTGGAAACTGACTTGCGGAAATTTCACCAAATGTTACTACATAGCAAGAAGGGGCGGGGGAGTTAATGGTAGGAGTTCTTTAACAGATGCTTTTTAGAAACTGAATTTTGCCTTTTTGTTTGTTTGTTTGAGAGAGAGAGACAGAGACAGAGACAGAGAGAATCGCCCAATGATGAAGACGACTGACGAGGCTCATCAGCTTATGCGAGCTTTGCCGTCCTCCTGGAGAGCCGGGAGGCTCTGATCGGGTGGCAGCGGGGCCTTGCGCCACAGGACCACAGGCAGACTTCAGGGATAGAACGGGAAACTATGGCTGAAGTAAGGAAATTGTAATGGGGTGTTCAGGGTCCAAAGTCCTTGAACCCAAAACCTAGGTTCATTTTTTATTTTGATCACAGAATTGAATAAAAAAAGATTGAGAAGGATAATTGTTAAATTATTATATTTGCTGAGGGAGGTACAAAGTCAAGGAAAGGCACCTACGTGGCCAGAGATCCCATGTGGAGGGCCTGGAAAAACCATGGAAAGAAAAGAGAGAAAAGAAAGTTCAAGGAGCTCCTGCCATGTAGGGAGCTAGGGGCTATAAAGAACCCATGTGCAGAGTAAGGGCTACGGGGTGTCCTGGCTGGGCCTAGCCAGCCCAGGCCCAGCGGAGGGAAAAACTCACCCACAGCAGGAAGTTCCCAAGTGGTCAGAGAGCCTGCCCTCCCCTTGCAAAGGTGTTTATAACCTTAGAGTGGCAGGCTATCGTCCGGCTCAGGTGAACCAGAGGGGACAGATTGTTGGTTAAGCCTAGGGGCTGTCTCAGGGAGAGGTTAGCCCTGACACCAAGTTCCAAGGGCTGAACTTGACCAACCACAATGTTTAAATCCTATGAAAGAACTCCCTCCCAGGAGGGGCCCTGACTGTGGAGAAACAAGTCTAGGAAACAGGCAAGAAGTCGGATCATCTTTGATTTCTAGCAAGTGTGAACTTTTCTGCCTTTTTTACCTGCAGAGCTCTAGTCACCCTAACTGTAGTCTCTCTCACAATGATTTGCCCCGAGTCACATAGCAAGTTAGCAGTTAAGCCCAGGATTGTAGCCCACAAGCCTGGGCCCCTTGCAGTCAGCTTATCACAGTCTCTGGGAGCAATTTGGAGACGCGTTCCCCAGGCCCCCACCCTTGTCACTGTGGCGCTGCGGACCACGGTGTCATGTGCCCTTGCTGCAGAGGCAGTGTATTCTCCACTTCACTGGATCCTCTCACTGCTTCTGATGCCTCAGAAACTCAGTCCTGTTTCCTTTCCTAAATGTTTTCTCTCCCCAGGGGTCACTATGGGGATTGGTGTTTTAAAGGGAAGTTAATGACTTTAGTAATAAAGGCAAAGAGGTGCCCAGGAAGCTGACACAGTAATAGACTATCAACCGCCTAGCATTTGCTGAGCCAGAGTAAAGGTAGCAGTTGGCATTACCAGTCTGCATTTGGTTATTCCCGTCTGACGTGCATTGGAAATTGATTCTTTTCATCAGTAGTGAGGGAGGGACCAGTACACACGTCTTCCAGAGGGGAAACTAAGGAAGATACGTGCTCTGTCCAAGGAGAGCAGTGTCCCTGCACTCTCTAGTGTAAGGAATTGGGAACCGGAAGTGATGAGTTCATAATTAGCAAGTGGACTTGTCTCGGAGCACTTGATAATAGGTCAGAACTACAGCGGGGCTGCTGTTTAAAAGCTGTAGCCTCTGGCCAGCCCTAGGAAGGCAGAGAAGAACATTCCATTTTTTCTGGTGCCAGAGCTGAGACACCACCACCAGGACCCGTACAAAGGTCACATGACAAAGGTCATGTGAGCTGAGGTGAGCAAGGTAGCTTTAATTGGCAGTAAAATGAAAGAGGGCCTAGAGGTAGGAATTTAAGTCTGGGTGTTGGCTGACGCCCTGGTCAGTGTGCGCTCAAGAGGCCGGAGGTGAGGGAGCCGGGAGGGCACTTGTTGACTATGTTGCCTTTAAACCGTGGTGGGCCCGGCAGTGCCCCGTCTTGCCTGCGCAGTAAGTCGGTGGGTGGGGTGGGGATATGGTCGGAGTGCCTTGAGCTCTAGCACCGCATCTGCGGATCCACACTATAGAATCACCTTGTCCATTCCAGAGACAGCCAGCGAAGTACAGTGGTCTTGTTGTCCTTGGGAATGTTGGCTTTATAGAATTAGGGTGGATTTGAGCTTGGAATGTCCCCAGAGGCCCTCTGTTCCCTCTCCTCATCTATAACGGGAATGTTTAGGTCTTAGAGCGGCAGTGACGGGTTGCAGTGGTGACACTGCTAGAATGGAGACCCAGGCAGGCTCACAAAGCAGACCTCCTGCCTCTGTGCCTAGAACCTGTTGATTCATACCATGTGTTCTGAGGAGGGAGTATTTGAAACTGTGACACCTCCGAAATCCTAACTGCTCCTCCGGTAGGGAAGATGGCCTTTCAGTCTGGCCATTTACTCTGTAGATAAGCTTCTATACCTTCAGTCACACCTGCCCACCCCCCGTCCCCTTCCTTGCTTTACCCAGTCTTTCTTGTGTTTTAAAATGTGTAAGTGTGGCTGAAACCAATGATAATAATTTTGTATAAAAAGTAAGATTGACAAGGACTTATCTCTGTGCCTGAAGCCCTGCAGGGAGATGAGCTGGATTAGCCAGACAGTGCTCACTCCTTGAGTGACAAACGCCAACAGAGGTGAGCAGGTGACCCAAAGTAAAGGGCCCAAGGACACAAGGAAGCATCCTGTTTTCGGTTGCCTTGTGGGCCCAAGGAAGAATTCAGGTGCACAGCCCTGAAATTATAGAAACTAACCCTTGGATCTACCATGAGTGGGCTTGCTGCTTCTAGGAGCAGAGCCTGAGGGACAGGAGGCTCACCACTGAGGTTGTTTGCCCACCAGAGGGCTAACTGCTACTTCTAGCAGCACCTGGGAGAAGAGAATTAACCCTTGGAGATTTTTATCCAAGAGTGGGCTGTAGCTGCCTCCAGCAGCAGCCTGAGGAAAAAGAAACCCACCCTGGAAGCTGGTTTCAGCCGAGGGTGAACCCACTGCATCTGCTGTCACCACTGCTTGGAGCTGACTGGGGCTGGGCCTTTTGCTCACAGGCACTCATTGGCACGTCTGTTGAGCAGCCAAACCCCAGTAATATGTGAACAAGTAGAACCTTGTCTGAGCAGAGGATAATTAACTTCCAACTTTGGTTAATCCTTAAACATTTGTTAAAGGAAGAGATGTAGGAGTGTGACCTGTTGGACTACACTGATCTAGAAAACATACACACACACACACACACACACACACACACTGCTCACAAATGTAATCACACTACAGGCTGGAGAGATGGCTTAGCAGTTAATGCGCTTGCCTGCAAAGCCAAAGGACCCAGATTTGATTCCCCAGGACCCACGTAAGCCAGATGCACAAGGGGGCACACACATCTGGAATTCATTTGCAGTGGCTATAGGTCCTGGAATGCCCATTCTCTCTCTGTGTTTCCCTCTTTCACTGTTAAATAAACAGATAAATAAATAAATAAAAATATTTTTAAAATTCTTTAAAAAAATGTAATCACAACTAAGCCCACCTGTTGTCTCCAGCAGACGCGAGGTGGTGCTGTGGGCCCGTCGTTCCTGACCTCGTTATCTTCCACGTATGGTCAGAACTTCGTACACGCGTTCACTCGTTGTACTGAGGAAGTTGGGAAAGAGCACAGCTGAAGATGAGTCAGCGTCTCTGAACAATCCTGTCAATATCGGTCATCTGTGCCATTCAGGCCATAGGGCCACCGAGGCCAGGCAACCTGGTCACATTGCTTTAAGGGGTGGGTTACAAAGACTAATGCAGGGCAAGTTACATGTCAGGCATTTAGCATCTCGCAGCAATGATGCAGGATTTTGGAGCTTAGGGGGCTTGTGAACCCCAATTTGTGCATTCTTGTCCAATTTTAGCAGAGCTGGTAAAACAGATTCCAAGCAGGGTAAATGATGAAGTTTATTGTAGGGGAGCTCCAGAGAGCGGGCTAGCTGCAAGACTCAAGCCAGAGGAGAATTCTCCTCTTCGCCTGGTGGGAGAGGGAGAGGGAGACAAGAGAATCCATCAGGGAGAACTCTCCAGGGGTAAAATGGCTCTGGAGGAGGCGCCCCCACCCCCCACCAGGAAGGTAAAGCATGGGAACCAAAAGAGCCCCGTCACATAAAAGAGGATTGACAAATAGTGGAGGGCTGGAGGATGGCTTAGCAGTTAAGGCGTTTGCCTGCAAAGCCAAAGGATCCTGGTTCAACTCTCCATGACCCACGTAAGCCAGATGCACAAGGGGGCACATGCACCTGGAGTTCGTTTGCAGTGGCTGGAGACCCTGATGTGCCCATTCTCTCTCTCTCTCTCTCTCTCTCTCTCTCTCTCTCTCGCATGCAAGCACAAATAAATAAAAAGTTTTTTAAAAAGAGAAAGAAATACTGGAGGACTCAGATTAAAGAAAGAGCATACCTGTAACAAAGTAAGAAAGCACCCCAAAACAAGACACATGTAGGTGGCAAATAGGAAAACACCCGGTCAGAAGGTAGTGCACCCCCACCCCCAGCCAGGCTGAGAAGGGGAGAGATGGACAGACACAGTGGTGTTCAGGGGAATCCACAGGAAGAGGGCTTACATAGGGGGTTAGGCTCCTTCATGGAGATCAGACATCCAGTTAGGGTGAGCCTTCTCATCAGACTCAGGTGCAAAAGGAGACACCTGATAGATTCGTGGACTCAAGGGCTGACTTGGCTCGGGAGACGGCAGCCCACCTAGATGTGCTGAGCTGAGGAAGACGCTGAAGTTCCTGCCAAGGAGAGCTGCTTGCAGCCATCTTGGATGAGGCTGGATTAAGTGTGGGGTCCTAGTGCTGCCAGGGCTCACTCTGGCCCAGGTGGACCTGGAATTCACTCTGCAGTCTCAGGGTGGCCTCGAACTCACGGCGATCCTTCTACCTCTGTCTCCTCAGTGCTGGGATTAAAGTTGTGCGCCGCCATGCCCGGCTGCATCTCCTTATTCTTTTTGTACCTCTGTCCCTGTCAGACTGCCTATAAAAGCTGGCTTTCTCCTATTTCTCCTTTATAATCTCAGATGAGTTATTTGTGAGGTCCCTATGAAATATTCCCACAGTTCTTTCCCACATTTAGTTTCCATCCTTCCTTCCCACAGAGGAGTTGGAGTGTTGAGTGCCTGCTTCTCTTTCACAGCTGCTTTCCTTCCAGGGGCTGGTTCTGCAAGACAAACCACAGAGCTCTTTCTTTGCCCATGGCCATGGACCTCCGCCCCTGCTTGACCTAGTAGGTGGGAATTAAGAGCATGGGATTTTGCTCCTACCACTGTCTGACTCTGAACTTCAGATCTTAATTTCCTGACCCTCACCATCTGGAAAAATGGATTTTCTAGCTCCTATCTCTCAGGATGTCTTGAGGAACAGATGAAGAAATTGCCAGAAAAGGGATCTTGGACCCTTGGGGAGTTGTGCTATTGCATCTGGACCCATTCTGTGTCTCTCTCCTCTTATCTGCCCTAGCCCTGGCTCCTTTTGGCCTTTATTATGATTTATGACACATTTGCCACTTAAAAGTCAATGATTATCATGCCTTGAGGCAGCAGGCCATTCGGTCCTTACATAAATAACTCCACCTCCCTGAGCCATCAGAGGGGGCGGTGGAGGGGGGGAAGCAGCCGTTTTACTGGCTGCAGAAGCCAAGAGCAGGCCTGCCATTACGGGAACGAGTCACTCAAGTGGCTGCTTCGCTGGGTTCTTTCCAGAACCATAAGGCAAATTGGGTAGCAGTGCTGTGTCCATCACTCAGGAAGCCGAAAATGAAGCTCAGCCCCTGACTTTGAAACGTGGCTGGCATGGGTGCTCGAGAGCACGCATTCTGGAGTCAGGCTTGCCCACTTAAGTACATTAGCTTCCTGCCATTGCCAAGCCAAAGGCCATCCTTTCTGTTTGGGCCTCAGTTTCCTCCTCTGGAGATGCCTCCTGTGATTGCTGAGCAGTTCAGACGTTGTCACGGGTGCCAGGGGCACAGCGCCAGGTGCTCATCAGTGCGGGTCCGTAGCTCTCTGGCTCTGGGCTGTAGGAGTGAGCCCTGTGCAGAGGCTGATGTGACAAGGGGTGAAGCAACCCGGATGCTGGGATGCAGCGGCCGACACCTCCAGTCACAGCTCGTTTTCCCTCAGTTTATACCGGAGTTTAAAACTGGTTGTTTATTCAGCCCTTCCTTCCTCTGTGTAAGCTTGGGGTGGAGGGATTGTCCAGTGAGGTCCTTCGTTTGTAACCACGCCCCTTTCTCATCCGTGTTCAACACAGTCACCTTGGGTACCGCGGGCTTCAAGGAAATCTGATCATGTGTGAATGCAGCATGTTATTCTGGTCTTCAGCAATGTTCTTTCATTGCTAAACTGCCTTCAACTCTCTACTTTTAAAATCCATAACCTGCCTGTATTCACAGCAAGACAGGCTTCACAAATCTGGAGGTCCTGACAGTAAAAATTTCTTTCCCTTTCTCGAGATGCACACAGGCCCTGTAGTCACAGACTGACCTTGGGTGCATGGGGTTTGCATAGCCCTTCGCACTCATGTGTCTTAGAGCGCGACTTCTGAAACTTTTCCCACTCACAATCCCTCGCATCTAAGAAATTTTTATATGACTTGCGGTCATGTGAAAGTAGGTATGCTGATCAAACATTTGCTTGTAGTGAATCATTAAGAAATTTATTTTAAAATGATTCTTTCTTTCTTTTTCTTTTTTTCTTTTTTCAAGTAGGATCTTGCTCTAGCTCAGACTGACCTGGAATTCACTTTGTAGTCTCAGGCTGGTCTTGAACTCATGGCGATCCTCCTACCTCTGCCTCCTGAGTGCTGGGGTTAAAGGTGTGCGCCACCACGCCTGACAGAGAGAGAGAGAGAATAGGTGCACCAGAGCCTCCAGCTGCTGAGAGCAAACTCCAGATGCAGGCGCCATCTTGTGCATTGGCTTTATGTGGGTACTGGGGAATCAAACTTGGGTTGTTAGGCTTTCTGGACAAGCGCCACAACCACTGAACCATCTCTCCAGCCCTGAGATACATATTCTTAGTTCTTTCTGTAAGGGATTAAGTCTCACTGAATATTTGACATTGCAAGATGTGGAACATCTTCAGTGTTTTTCAAAGTTCATCAATATTTTGATTTCATAATCATCAATGCTGAAAATGCCACTTGGCATAAATACATAGGACAAACTGGCAGAAATATATCTAGGGCCATTTCAGAAATTGTTGGCCCAGGGCACACTACAAATCTTTTCTAAATGTGCCTCCTCACCTCCCAATTAGAGATTGTAGTGCACGTCTCATAGGGCTGAAAAGACAAGTGAAGGAATGCGTGCTTGTAAAGCCGTCAGTACCAGGCAGCACATAGGAAGTACACAGCTATTTTTTTAAGTTTTGTATGTGCATACATGTACATTGTATGTACATTGTATGTGCACACACATGCAGAGGCCAGAAGATGTCAGTTGTCCTCCCCCATCTCTTTTCAACTCTTATACCCCTGAGACAGAGTCTCCCAGGTAGATTGGTTGACCAGGGAGTCCCAGCAACCCACCCTCCTCCCTCAGCACTGGGGCTACAGGTGTTCACAGCTATGCCTGGCTTTTTCTAAAATATTTTTTTTTTTACTTATTTATTTGACAGATAAAGAGGGAGGGAGAGAGAGAAAGAATGGGCACGCCAGGGCCTCCAGCCACTGCAAATGAACTCCAGACACGTGGCCCCCCTTGTGCATCTGGCTAACATGGGTCCTGTGGAATTGAACCTGGGTCCTCTGGCTTTGCAGGCAAATGCCTTAACCACTAAGCCATCCCTCCAGCCTTATGCCTGACTTTTTACATGGGAGTAAACTCAGGTCCTTACACTTGCACACCAAGCACACTTACCCACTGAACCATCCTCCCAGCTCCTAATAATTGTGGCATTAGTTTTATACAGAAGAAATACTGGCGCAAAGAGGTATCGTGCCCAGTGTTATAAAGGTAGCAAGCCCAAGTCTTCTGCTAATTCACTAGAAGCTTCTGGAAAATGAATATATTCCCCAAGCCCATTTGTAACTGTCCCAAGGTGATGGAATCCAAACCCGGCACCTCTTCTGAAACCTGCTTTTCTAGAAATAGGCTGCGGGTGAAGGACGGGTGGGACTGTGTGTATAAATCGAGCACCTGAGTGACGGGGCAGAAAAGCGTTCCGAGGAACCATGGCTCCCCAGGGTGCACCAGGAATGCAGTATTTTGGCTAATGGATTTTCTCAGAGTACTAACCTCTTGGTCTCAGGTCTTACCGAAAGTCATTCGGAAATGCATCACAGCCATTCACTTTCTGATGCTAGAAAGAGATGTCTAAGGAGTCTAATTAAATTCTCCTTGTGTGATGGAAGATCTTGTCATTATAACGATTAGTTGTGAAGCTCAGGACTCTCATAACAACCTGTCCATCTGTCTGGGTCTTTCACACTCGTTGCATCACTAATTGTGGCAGCCGTGTGGTGAGCGTGAGGACAGGATGGGAGAATGATTACCCCGTCTCACAAGCAAGGAGGCGAGGATTCCGAGAGCACGAATGTCTCGTTGGAGGTCTTGATAGTAGCAGAGCTCTTGATTGAAATGCCATTTGCTGAGACAGCGTCATGAAACAGAAAAACGAAGAAGAAGAGGAGGAGGAGGAGAAAGAAAACCAGGTTTTTCAAGTCAAACATACCTGGATTTAAATCTTGGCTTTGCTACTTAGTAATAGTGTGGACCTTGAACCAGTTACTCAGTCTCAGGTCCCAAGATTTCTCACCTGTAAAATGTGGATAATTTAGGGGGTGAGGTGTAGCTCAGTGCTACCGCGTGTACTTAGTATGCACAAGGCCCTGTGTTCAGTCCCTAGAACCACCAATAAAAAGAAGGGACAGGGAGACAGAGGGGAAGAGAACAAACGGGGATAATTTAAGTGATGAATACTTCATGGATTCTAATCGAGAGCAGCTAACATTGTGCCCAGGCTGAGAGGCCCTCAGCGCATGTTCTAGAAATACTTGTTGCCTCCTAGCCCACCTCTCTTGCCATTATACCAACATACTTGTTTCTACCGATACAGAAAGGACAGGGGTTGAGCTGACAGGTGAGCCCGTCAGACTCTGGAACTATCTTTTAGCTATGGTCTCATGTAGTCCAGACTGGATTTGAACTTCCTGTATAGCTGAGGGTGACTTTGAACTTCTGATCCTTCTGTTTTGACCCTCCAAGTGATGGATTTACAGGCAGGCACCACAGAGCCAGCTCATCACACTGTTTTTACGGCTTAGTAGAATTAGGAGCTACGGAGAGACCCTGCATCGAAAACAAACAAAACAAAACAAAAAGAATTAGGAGCTATGTTAATGTCCAACAACTGAGACTGGATAAATTATGGCCATCTACATGACCGATTTGATGCATCTTTTAAGTAACAGGACATTTCTGAGTATGAGCATTGAACATATAAATGTGAAAACAACAGTATGAAGAAAGGGCTGTGAGGAGTTACAGGCCTGAGTGTAGCGGGCATTACTGATGTTGTCCAGGCCCCTTCTGATCCGGCTTTGGCGCCCCTCCTACCAGCTGTCTTTGTGTCACTGCTCACTGCAGCATTGACTGTGGTGACGTTACGGACTTTTACCTGTGTCTGCTTGTGTAGGTCCGCTCACTCTGCTGAAATGTCCTTCCTCTCTCTGCTTTGCGCAGTGGCGGTCCACATACTCTTCCCGTCCAACCAGGGGTTTTCTCGCCTTCTCAGATGGACACGACTGCTCCTTGGTCCCTTTGCTTGTGTTTCACCACCTGGCTGTAACATACATGCTGTGGCTTATGTCTTTTGGTTTGCTTTTGTCTGTGTACAGAGACTGGCAGCAACTTTAGGGCAAGAGGTATGTAATAACCAAGTGCCCAGGACTTAGGAAAAGGCCTGGCATTCTGTAGGTACTCAGTACATGTTCACTGAATTTTCATTTTGTTCGTTTTTGCTTTTCCATGTTTTCTGCTTGTTATGGCCACGCATTATGCTTATAAAGGGAATAAAAATGACAATAATTCATTCACACACTTACTTTAATAAGGTGACAACCTGAAAAGTTCTCAAGTCAGACAGCAAGTCAGAGCCACCTGCAGAGTTTATTAAAACGTGGATTTCCTGGGAATCCTGGTCTCCAGGGAAATAACCTCATGGGGTGTTCAGCTGATAACCTTTTATCCAAGTGCCCCTGAGTGCCATTGAGCGTACAGCTGTCTGTGAGTGTGTGTGTGTGTGTGTGTGTGTGTGTGTTGCTGTGAACTGAGCACAGGGCTTTGCACACTCACGGCAAGTGCTCTACCACTGGGCTACATCCCTACCCATTTCCAGGGCTGGGAATGATCTGTCCCTCGCTGTTCCTCCCGTGAGGAGCCCCAGCGTGGGAAGGTAATGGCGCAACGGGCCGGACAACGCTGAGCAGCTGTGTGACTTCGTCGCTCCCACTTGGTGCAGGAGTTCTTTTATGCAGCAGTGTTACCTGCGTGCCAACACTGAAACGTCACCCCTGTTAGCTCCATTTTACAGATAGAAAACGAAGGCAAAGGAAAGTGGTGACTTTCCCAAGGTCAAATAACAAAACTGCAGTGACACTCTTACTTGGAGTATTTCAGACCTGAAGCTGGAACCCCAATCTCCTACTCTGTGTTCTCAGTGCTCCCCCCAACACATAGGCAACCCAGCCCGCCTTTGCTGTGTGCAGCCTTGACCTGCCTTCTGTGCAGGCGTGAGGGATCACACCTTTAGCGGGCAGCAGCGCACCCAGCCGGCCATGGCTCTAGCTCACCGAACGTGTCGTGGCGCCCACCCACCTGCTTCCAGGGTGCAGTCAAGCAGTGGAATTCAATTTGCAGCAGTGACCTAAGAAGGGCTATTTTTAGTAAGAAAGTAGGTCAGGGGCTGCAGTGGTGCTGCGTGAGAAAGGAACAGCCTCCCCTCACAGCAGGACGCTTCCTCACTCCTCCTCATTCAGCCAGTGTGGAGGTGAGGAAGGTGGACCTGTCATCCTCACATGACCGTGTCTGTAATGAGCACCATGGGACCCCTGCAGGGTGGGCAGGGACACACACACACACACACACACACACACACACACACACACACAATGAAAGACAGAAAAGGGCTTATCTAGGAGACCCTAAACACCACTAAGATGGTCTAGTCTTCCTAGAGATTAAAGCCAGTTCCTTCAGAAAACCTTTTTAGCATTTCTGTCATGGGTTGTGCACCTGCTGTATGCCAGCCACTGCTCTGCTTTCTCAGGCACCGTCTCATTTAATCCTTGCAATTCCTCCATGAGATGGAGCTGCCGAGACACTTAAGACATTGCTCAAGATCACACAGTTCTTGCCTAGTGGAGCCAAATTCAAATCCTGGGAGACTAGGTACCAGTGACTAGATGACCAATCCATCAACCATACTGAGGGTGACTTTTTAAACTTCCACCCTGCCTCAGGTCCATTTCATTCAGCACATTGGAGAAGTGCAACGCTGCCTTTCTCCCACCAGACTTGCCAACTCATGATTGGAAAAGGTGCCCAGGAGACCCTCCCCCGCCCACAGGAGCTCATCCCCAGCCCCTGACACCAGTCTGCTAGACCTGGTCATGGAGACCCATAGTTACCAAAACCAAACCAAACCACGTGATTTCGCAGAGCCTCCGCCCCACTTGTGCCGTGGCACATTAACGGCAGATCTGTGATAAATTGTGAAGCGCTGACTGGTGCTGCCCAGCAGATGTGAGCTTGTTAACAGAATGCAGTAGTTGGAGGCAGTGATTCGTGATGTACAACTCCAAGGACACCAGAGGAAGCCTACACCAGGGGCGATAGGCCCCTGGCACCACCAGCCTTGACTCTGTCTCTGGCTCTCCAGGTGGAGAACAAATCTCTGAAGGGGCCAGAAACAGCCCAAGCTTCTGTCTCATCCACTCCCTGCCTCCACGCAAGGGTTTTGGATATGTCCCTGTCCCCAGGATGAAGGAAGTTGAAGGAACAATATTTGTTCATTCATTCATTCGACAAACATTTTTTGAAATGATGCCAAACGTGCAATTAACAAGACTCTTCCTCCCCCACCCCACAGAATTTATGTCCCTCTCTGGACCTTACAGTTTACTTAGCAAATGAGTAGGAAAGATGAGTCAATTTTTTTCTAGCTACAAGGCGTCTGAATCTGTACTTCTGGGTTCTAAACTTTCATTCTTGAGTCTTAGTGTCAGTCCTACTTATTTGTATCCAGTGCAAAAGAGAGAAACCATCAAGGCTGAGGAGATGGCTCGGTGGGTAAAAGCACTTGATATGCAAGCATGATGACGTGAGCGTGCGTCCTCAGAACCCACGTGTGATCTACACGCAGAAGCCTGAGCATCGTCACGGTAGCGATCCCTCAGTGAGATGGAGGCAGAGACAGGAGACTCCTTGGAAGCTAGCAGAGGCATATGCAGCAGCAAACGCAAGACCCTGCTACAAACAAGGTGGAAGGTGAGGCTCACCCACCAACTTGTCCTTTGACCCATGGCATGTGCAAACACCCCCACACAAGTATTTACAAAAATGAAAACCATGAATTTCAGAATCTGGATGGGAACCGCAGACATAGCTAATTTAGCTTCTTCACTTACAGTGAGAAAAAGGAGGCTGCAAGAAGGGTGTGCCCTGCTGGTATCTGTGACAGTGCCAGGATGAGATGAGAAGCCGCCAGTGAATCCTAGTCTCACCTTAGACTCGGCCCGTTTGTGAGCCCCTCTTTGGGAGCCTTGCCACATCGAGCTTCTCCAACAGTGAGCTCTTCTCATTTCCCCGCCTGCACCCAGAGCCGTGCTCTGGTCTCCCTCGCGGCCTGAGAGCAGGGGAAGGTTCTGGTAGCTGAGCCCCAGATGCTAAATAAGATTGAAATTGCTGTGCCAAGACTACCACAGAGACAGACATGAGGTGGAAGTAGAGCAATGTGGAGTTTGCTGACCAGTTTCCCAACACAAGCAAACAGGGAACAACGCACAGTGAACGTGCAGAAGGAGATAGCCGGTGAGAAGCTTCTCCATGAGCTCACACAAGACCTGCAGGTGGGCCCGTGTCCCCTGCTCCCCTCAGAACCTCTGATACTCATGCCGTGCCTGTCTCCCACCTGCTGCCAATACATGGAGCCTGAAACTGGAAAGACAGAAGACTTTTCTACTGGAGTTCACTGCAGAGGAACTGACAGCAGGAGGCCCAGCACTTAGTGACCAGGACATCTCCACTCTCAATGTTATGAGTACAGCAAACTTAAGCATATACTAAAGGCCAGTTTGTCTTTCATTCACTTCATTACTGTCTGGGAAATAGTGCCTTAAAATATTTCCCTTGGAGCCGGGCGTGGTGGCGCACGCCTTTAATCCCAGTACTCGGGAGGCAGAGGTAGGTGGATCCCTTGAGTTCGAGGCCACCCTGAGATTATATAGTGAATTCCAGGTCAGCCTGGGCTGGAATGAGACCCTACCTCGAAAAACCAAAAAAATAAAATAAAAAATAAAAAATAAATAAAATATTTCCCTTGGTAAATGACAGTTAGCCCTGGGAAGGAAGTGGTCAAGGTGGGAGAAGGTGAGAGTTCTCTTCCTTCTTATGAAAACCTATATCCATAATCTTTCTGTAGTTGTACCTGGCCAAAGTGGTTTATTTTCCATACTTTACTATAGACATACAACAATTCATCCATTTATATAAAATATATCAGTGGGCTGGAAAGATTGCTTAGTGGTTAAGGCACTTGCCTGAAAAGCCTAAGAACTCATGTTTGAATCTCCAGATCCCACATAGCAAGAAGTGCACAATGATGCAAGCATGCAATGTCTCATATGTGCACAAGAGGGCGCACACATCTGGAGTTCTTTCATAGTGGCTGAAGGCCTTGGCGTGCCCATTCTCTCCTCTTTCTCTCTCTCTCTCTCTCTCTCAAAATAAATAATAATTAAAAATACATCAGGGCTGGAGAGATGGCTCAGCAGTTAAAGGTACTTGCTTGCAAAGCCTAGCTGCCTAGGTTTGAATCCCTAATACCCTTGTAAAGCCAGATGCATAAAGTAGCACATGGGTCTGGAATTTGTTTGCAGAGGCAGCAGGCCTGACACGCCCATACTCCCCACCCCTCTTTCTTTCTCTCTGCTTGCAAATAAATAAAAATATTTAAAATACATCATGTATGAGCTTATACATGTAGGTATAATGCATAAAAATAATAGCATTCTAAGCTGGGTGTAGTGGTGCATGCCTTTAATCCCAGTACTCAGGAGGCAGAGGTAGGATGATCACTGTGAGTTTGAGGCCACCCTGAGACTACATAGTGAATTCCAGGTCAGCCTGAGCTAGAAGAGTGAGACCCTACCTCAAAAACCAAAAATAAATAAATAAATAAAAGCATTCTGCACCTCAGACAACTTCTAGTCTCTTTGCTGTGGTCTGGATGCCAGAGTCGGAGGGTGACCCTCTGAGGTGACCTTGGGCTCAGCATTTCCCCGTGTGCTAGTGAGCGCTCTTGCACCTGCATGGGGGGGGGGGGAGGTTGGATCTGCGGGGTAAACTCCTGGCCTACGCATCCGCATCTGTTCTAACCAATCATCTGGGGTTATTTGAATAGGAAACTGGAGTTTCCAGTTCTAATTGTTCTCCAGGTGACTCCAGGTAATGCAGCCAGGTCTGAGTAGCTGTCTTCCAAGGACCTCTTTGGCTCTGCTGTCTTAGGCTTGGTGCCTTCTCTCTCCATTTCCTTATTCTTTCTTGTTGCATTTCTCCCTACAGAGCATCTCACTGAACCTCTCAGGAGTGGGGTCCAACAGCGTACCCTCTCTGCATCAGTGACCTCAGGGGTGACGAAGGGGAGGAAAGACGGACTTTCATGGCTTCACTACTGCTTATACAAGCCTCACTGTCATTATGAATGTCTTTTGAAATGTAAATAGAACCTGACAAAATGGTGTCACTCTCAGCTCTGCCTCACACTGTAGACTTCTTGTGAAACCGCAGTTTCTTGGTTGTGGGATAAGAATACAGCACCTGTCGCTCCTCATTCTTTTTGGCACTGGTTTACACGGTGAGCACGTGAAGGAGCCGCAGAATGGCAGAGCTCAATTGTGTCAGCTCCGCCTCTTCTTTTCCTTGCTTAATGTTGAGTGACAGGAACAGTGAGGAAGGAGACTCACGAGACAGGATTGTCCCTAGGCCAGTACAGCGGATAACACCGGCCATTGTCAGCTCTGGCTTCCTGGGGCTTCTGACCAAGGTCTGGGCACCTTGATAGATCCCTGCTTACTCAATCCTGACTCCAAGTGCTGTGCCCACTCTCTTACTGTATGTTATAGGGAGCCCGAAAGAGAAGTAACAAGAAGTTCAAGGACCTGCTGTAGGCTTCTGTTTCCTCTGCAGGCCTGAGGTTTGGGCTTGTCACAGGGAACCCAGGATCATTTTGAGTTGTTTTCTCGCAGGCTGGGGAGCTTTGTAGCAGCTCCCCGCTTACACGCAGTGTTGGAACTACACAGCGTGCTGCTCTTCATGAGAGTGTCTTCTGAGCAGAGCAGCGAGTGGCCAGCCCTCCCTCACTGCCTCGAGCAGCCGCCCTAAGTGCCAGCCGTGGTGACTCCCAGGACATCACTGTGAGTGGGAATCACGAGTCCATTTTTTAGGGCAGTGGTTTGTGATTAAACTAGAGACTTTAGAGTTCAACCACAGTTCAGATCCCAGCCATCCTAAGCATCTGTTTCTTCAAAACCAGAATAGAACTGGTCACATCTACCTCACAGTATTGTGAGGACTATGTGGCCACCACCAGTACGGTGCACGGTGCCTGAAGCATGACCAGTACAGTCTCGCTACATGTGTCTGAGAACAATCATGGCTGTGCCAGTCAGCTCTCCCTTAGTGCAAAAAGAAAATACGTGAGGTAATAAACTCAAAGGCTATGGTTTTGGGCCATGCTCAGTTGGCCCTATGGCTTTTGGGCCCATGGTGATGCAGCACATCATGGCATGGAGCCCATGCTGGGGAAAAGCTGCTTGTCTCGTGGCAGCCAGAGAAATAAAGGGGCTGGGGTCTCGCTATTCCCTTCAAGAGTCTGACCCCTCTGACTTCACGTTCACCCTTTAGGCCCCACCTCTTAAAGGTTCCTCTACCTTCCAGTTCCTCCAGGCTGAGAACTAACCCTTAGGGGCGCTGCAGATGCACGTGACAGCATTGACAGTGCCACAGCTTGTCATTTACAGAAGACAAGCTGCTGTGTGCATGGAGAGGAGTGAAGAGAGGCGGCATCAACAACAGAAATTCTGTTAGCCGGAGGCAGACCACTTAGAACCTCTGGCCTAGCACTAGAAAGGGCCCCATGTGATCAGTTGTGATCAATCAGAGAAGAGCTGCACTTTATTTATTCATTGGGCAGGCTTTTTTATGGACTACCTGCTATGTGCCAGGCCTTAAGACAAAGACTAGATTCACTATGATGATAAAACAGACATGATTCTTGCCTCATGGGAGCCTTGCATTCAACAATCTTATGGGGGAAGTCAGAACCTATTAAACAATATTACCAGTCATATAAAAAATACCAAGTAGGAAAGTGCTATATAGAAAGGGACGGGGCTGGAGAGATGGCTTAGCAGTTAAGTGCTTGCCTGTGAAGCCTAAGGACCCTTGTTCAAGACTTGATTCCCCGGGACCCACGTAAGCCAGATGCACAAGGTGGTGCATGCATCTGGAGTTTTATTTGCAGTGATGGGAGGCCCTGGTGCACCCATTCTCTCCCTCCCTCCCCCCCCTCCCTCTCTCTCTGTCTCTCTCTCTCTCTCTCTCTCAAATAAATAAATAAAAATAAACAAAGAAATTTGAAAAAAGAAAGGGACAAGGTGCCATGAAAGAACGTATACTAGGGGTCCTCCTCACCAACTCAAGGTGATCAAGGATGCTTTGGTGAGGAAGTGATGTCCGAGGGACATTGGAGCTGAAGGATGACCACAGGTGAGTAAGGTAAAGGAAGTGGGGGGAAGTTCTAGGCTTACGGACTGATGTGGCACCTTTGGGTGAGAAGCAGCTCTGGGCTGTAAAAAGAACTGAGGAGGTCAGTGTGCCTTCAGGGCATAGGAGAAGCTAGAGAGGGATGTCAGGCTTTATAATGGACTTTTCTCTTAATCCCAACCTCATGGGGATTATGGAAAGATATAGAGTAGAGGTAGATATGTGTGTGAAACGTGAACACAGCTTAATCTGCTATTTGTAGGAGAAATTTTTTAAGTGTTCCTTTTTTAATATTTTATTTTTATTTATTTATTTATTTGACAGAAAAAGAGGGAGAGAGACAGAGAATGGGTGTGCCAGGGCCTCCAGCCACTGCAAAGAAACTCCAGATTGCATGCACCCCCTTGTGCATCTGGCAAACGTGGGTCCTGGGGAATCGAACCTGGGTCCTTTGGCTTTGCAGGCAAATGCCTTAACTCCTAAGCCATCCCTCCAGCCCTGTAGGAGGAATTTTAACAGTAGTCTTGAGAATACATAGAAGATGACAGGCTAGGTGTAGGTAGGCCACTTAAGAGCAAAGTTTCCCATTATTCCATACTAAGAAGGAGCTCTGGCTGGGCAGGGCTGGATGGTGCTGCCGAGCTGAAAGGGAACATGTCATCCGATCGTATCCCGTGGGGGGCTTGATGATTCGGCTGCAGCTGTGAGGAAGGAGGAGACGGAGGACCACTGCCAAGCTTGTAGATGTGTGAGTGCATTATGGCTCTGCTGTCTTCTAACAAAAATTTTAAAAAAGTAAGTGTGGACGTTAACTAGCTTTGAGTAGAAAGATATTGATTGGAAATTGCACATCTTTCACAAATGTGACTCTAGGTATCCAGGTATAGAGGTCTGGTGCCCACGACTGCTGTGGGTAGAACACAAGGACTGGGGAGGGCGTTTGGGTCGTCTGGCTCAGAGCCAGGCTTTCTGGAGGTCAAGCTTGTTTTGCTCTGTTGGTCTGAGGGCTCATGGTTTCATTTCCACCCTTTGTGGTTCTCTGTCCTTACCAGAATTTCCTGGGGAAAAAAAAAAAAAAAAAACGATGCCAAGCCAGGTATGGTGGCTCATGCCTTTAATCCCAGCACTGGGGAGGCAGAGGTAGGAGGATTGCTGTGAGTTCGAGGCCACCCTAAGACTCCATAGTGAATTCCAGGTCAGCCTGGGCTAGAGTGAGACCCTACCTCGAAAAACCAATAAAAAAAAGGGGTGCCACAGGAGAAGAGCCTTAGCCTAAGGAGGTGTAAGAACAGGCTCGGAGGACTAGAGAGGTGGCTTAACAGTTAAGGTGCTTGCCTGTGAAGCCTATGGCCCAGGTTCGATTCCTCATGTAAGCCAAACACACGTGATGGCTCATGTATCTGGAGTTCATTTGCAGTGGCTGGGGCCCCAGTGCACCCATTCTCTCCCTCCCTCCCTCTCCCCTCTCTGTCTCTGTCTCTCTTTCTCTCTCTCTAAAATAAATAAAAACTTAAAATAAAAAAAAAAAAAGGAACAGGCTGGGAGAGATCCTGCCTCTTTAGGGGAAACAGTCCAGATATTGATGCATGGCGAGATGTTTTATCGGATTCACAGGTGAGATATTTGTGGTTGATGTATGTATTTTATTCATTGTTTAAAATACTTGCTATTACCTGTGGCAGGCACAAAGTCAAGACAGAAAGGATCCCTAGTTCTTGCAGTGACGCCCCCAGCACCCATGTGGTGCTGCACTGCCAGCTGGCATCAAGGTGGCACGTCCTTGAGGACAGAGAACGAGTTTCTCAGGGGCTCTCTCTCCAGCTGTGGCTACTCCTGTGTCCCTGGAGGCCTCGCTCCCTCGCTCCCTGCGTAGTAGCTACATCAGTGCTAGGTCTCCCCTCTGGGAAGTCTCAGCGCCCTCTCTCAGGCCATGTATCATGCCATGTGTGCGTGTGTGTGCGCGTGCGCGTGTGCGTGTGCGTGTGTGTGTGTGTGTGTGTGTGTGTGCTGGTGTGTTGCTTGAATGTATCTCTGTGTCCAGGCCCTCAGGTGACAAGTAGCAGAGCCATCTTTATGCCCTCCTACAGAATGGCTGAGGCCAGTAGGACCTGTGGGCAGGGAGGGGGCTGGGCAAAGGAGTGACTCATCTCACCCTGGCACCACGTGACAGGCTCTGTGACAGCCCATGTGGAGTAGACACATGCTCTGAGAACACTTGCCTTATGAAAATGCAGACTCGCTCCCCACGTGGACTTGGACTGGTTGGTGACTGCCGTCATGTGAGGGAGGACAGGAGCGTAGCGACGAGAGAGTATTTATTCACATTTAGGCACTTGGTGAAGCTGGTGTTTCCGTCTGTCTGTGGAACAGAGAATTGGTCCCACCTGGGGCAGATGGCGACCCCTGTTGGAGAAGGTGTTCCTGCGAGGCTGAGTGACATGTCTCAGGTGGGTTGGAGGGGTCCTGCTTAGGGCAGAATGGTGGCCCGAGAACCCCCAACCCTGAGGCTCTTTGATGCTTGAGTTTGCTTTTCACCTGGCCTTAGGCAGATCTGCAAGAATTGACGTGCCCTTGAAGTCAGAGTGAGCGAGGCCAAGGCCTGCTCTACCTTTTCTGACTGTGACCGTGGCGAGCTGCTCTCTGAGCCTCCTCCTCCCAGCCCTGGAGCCTGGCTTGTCATGCCTCACCGGGGTTTGTGTGTCTGATGCTCAAGTGAGCTCAGCCCGTCACCAGCAGCCCAGGACGCAGGGAGGGGAGAAGAATCGCCGCTCATAATCTGACCCGGGGCCATTCAGCTGATGCCCACTTCCTCGTCAGCCCTTTCCCAACGCTCATTTGATGAGCTTGTGTTGGATAAAATCCTGAAGCATGGTTTTGTTTCTTAGGATGTTCACACTGTGTTCTCTCTCCCAGGAGAGCACTAGCAAGAGAGAGACTAGCCTTTTATAGGGACTGGCAGTCAGTATAGAGGCCACTGGCTGCCTGCAGAATCTTTGATGCCCCAAGCCAAGCTCTGACTTCATATGTCACCATCAAGCACACTTGAATGAGGCCAACCTGAGGACGTTTGTCCTGTTCAGAATTTCCACTGCAGTTGTCGCAGCGCTCATCTGAACACACACTTCAAATTTGCATTTACCAGTTGTTATTGCCCCCCCCCATCACCCCCACAGACTCCATGAGGTGGGGTTCCCCACCGCTTTGTTCTGATTCAAAGAGCATGGCTGTGCCAGGGACAACAGCTTCTGTAAGGCTGCGCACCTAAGTATTGGCAGATCAGTTTCTCAAGACCTGGGCTTGCAGGGGGCAGCGTGACATGGTAAAAACACCATCAAACACTGGTGTCCCGCCCCAGCCTTGATGAGCTGTGGCCATGTGACCCACACAGCTAGTTATTAATATTCGGTCTACGTGGCTATTATGAATGAGGGCGAGGTGCACAAGGGTCCTGGCATGGTGGTGAGTGGTCTGCACTGCATCTCACTGTCCTCACACTGGACTCACAAGAAGCGCTTCACTGTTGTCTATTTTATAGGTGTGCACCCTGAAATTCAGGGCATTAGCGTAGCTGTGCAAGCCCAGTTTCTCCATCTATAAAATGAGACCACGTATCATAATGCCATTTTCTTGGGAGGGGGATGATAATATCTGCCCACCACAGTGCCTGGTACAGGGAGGTGCCCAGTAAAAGCATGCTTCCTTCCTGGCATACCCTGACTTCCCACCACATCCCACTGACCACATTTAGAAGGTGAGGTCATGCCTGAATCCTCCCCATGCCCAAGTCTTTCTCCACCATGCTCCGCCCCACTCCCTGGAGGCCACTTTAAGTCCCTCATCTGAGCTCTCTGCCAGATACTGCCTGTTTCGTCTCATGCCAGTCCAGGAAACATCACCCTTCACTGGCACTCTGCCTCACACCTCTGACATTTGCCCGGGGCCAAGTTCTAGGAGGCCAATGCCACTCCTGGCCCCTTTGGCCTTGGGCTTTCCTCTCTCCTGATTTGCTCTAGGGCAGATGCAGAGACTTCCCCTGCCATCACTTTGGACTGGACTCTTTCACACCGTCTCACTGGATTCCATGAGGGTTGTATATGGATAGAACCTCAAACCCAGCTCTGGATTCTGCTCTCATGGCCTCAAGATTGCAAAGTTTTAGGCAATCTAATAGGTCATGGGGGAAAAAACAACAGAAGCCCCATACTTTCGGGTCCTCAAAAGTTTATCCATTTGGGCTTCAGTAAATGTTTAGGCCCTATGTTAGACACAGAAGGTACCTGTGAAAAGAGCATATGGGTATATCTTTACTTTCATCACATTACTTTCCAAGAGGTGGGTAACAAAAACAAGCAGCTCAGTAAGATGATTTCAGATCTACAGTGCATAAAATAAATATAGCTCAGGGATAGAGAGTTTTAAGTACTTTGGACAGGATGGTCAGAGAAGGGCCTCCTGAACAGGTGACATTTTTGAGCTGAAATCTTGTCCTCATCTATTTTGTGTTATTACTGCAACAAAATACCAGAGACTGGGAAACTTATAATGAACAGAAATTAATCTTCCCATGATTCCGTAGTTCTAGATCACAGGGCTGGCATCTGAAGAGGGTTCTGTAGTTCTAGATCACGGGGCTGGCATCTGAAGAGGGTTCTGTAGCTCTAGTTCACAGGGCTGGCATCTGAAGAGGCCTTGCTATGTCATGCCATGGTGGAAAGGCAGAAAGAGAGAGAGAAAGAGAGAGAGAGCCAGTTTGGTACATGCATGTAACTCCAGCACTTGGGAAGTAGAGGCAGGAAGATCAGGAGTTCAAGGTCATCCTCTGCTACATAATGAGTTTGAAGCCAGCCTGGGCTGCATGACACCCTGGAGTGAGGGGGGAGATGGAGGAAAGATAGAGGAAGAGGGAAAGGAGGGAGGAAGAGAGAGAGAGAATTTGCAGCATCCAGTTGCTCTTTAATCATCAACATGGATCTATTGATGGGATTGTAGCCCTCAACACTCTTGATTGGGATTAAGTTTAGAGCACATGTTTTTGAGAGATATATTTGGATCATAGAAAACCTCAGATGAAGGCAGAAGGGAGCATTGAGAAGAATAAGACCTCATCACTGGACCACTGTGTGCCAGGGGAGAGTGGTAAGGTCAGAGACAAGTAAGAGGTGCATGTTGGGCTCCGAGGCACAGGAGTTTGCGGGGGAGGGGGTTTCTAAAATAAATGGGAAGCCACTAGCAGATGTGTACAACCTGTAGGCTGTATGAGGCTGATATAGCTATAAATGCAGTCCAACACGAAATTATAAACTTACCCAAAACATTATGAGAGTTGGGATTTTTTTTTAACTCAATGGTGCAGTTCATAAGCATGAACTTTGTAGATGGCATTGTATATCAGTGTCACAAGGTTAGCACACTTGTGTGGTGAGGGAGTTAACAGAAGGTTGATGTGTTCTTAAAAAAATGGAGATTGCCAAGTGGAGAATGGGTTGCTAGATACACAAAGAAAAACTGAGGGGTCCTGTGTGCTCAAACTAGGAGAGGTGCAGGCATGTTTGGGCCTATGGCTCAGACTAGAAGGCAGCAAGGACTGAGGACAACCAAATTCTACCAACAAGACAAGAAAAGATAACTGACTCCCTGACAGGAGATGAACCACCCCTCACGCATCAGCCAGGGCCCGGGTGAAACTACATAGAAACTGGTAGGATGAGCAAGAGTGCTGCTCCCACGGTGAGCCTGACAGCCTGCACCAGGGTGGTGGAGACAGACACTGAGGACACTCACAACATACCAAAGCAGAAATCCAGAAGCTGCTGAGAGCTCAACACTAAAGTGGACTTAAAGTACACCCGCCAAGGCTCAGGGAATTTTTCAGAGAGAAGCCAGAAAGATTATAAGATGCACAGATTGGGAGGGAATATCCAGAGGCATTGCCCTCCTACAACGACAGACTGCTGCTTTTACAACTCATAACCCACAATCCCATGGTGAATACCGGCAATCCCACTTAGAAGGGCCCTCGGTGGAATGGGGCAGGGAGAAGGGAAATGGAGGTACCAACACATGATCTGTCCATACAAAGTTTCTACATTAAAAAAAGAAAGAAAGAAAGAAAAGAGAAGCTGAGATCCCCATTATATGGCCATTGTAACTGTTCAGGAAAGTTGACGATGGCCTGGAGAACCAGATTACAATGCAGAGACATAAACAAACTTGATTATGTTGAAACTGGAACAAGAGGGCTTGATGAATGATTGGATTAGGTAGCTCAGTATGGTAGTACCACATTAGTGCGGTCAAAGTGATGCCTAGTGTTAGGTCTAAACGGGGGGGGGGGGGGTAGGGCGAGGAAGAACGAGAGGTGGTAGATTTTCTTGTGAGGACCAGACTTGACTACCATGGTGTACATCTGTAATCTGAAAGGCTATTCTTACACCTCTAAAAGACAGCCTGGAGAGGGAAGGGGGACCTTTAAAAGAATCTCTTCACTCAGCAGCCCTTGAACCCTTTAGCAAGTGCCTTGTCTGTGCCTGGTGTTCTGAGGACGGTGAGTGCAGACCTCCTGTCTGGAGAGGAGGGTGGAACTGGTGAATCTGGAGGCAAAGGGAATGGAAGGGGCAGGCCCTCAACAGAGGAACTGACTGCATGGAAGGAATAAGGCAGCTTCACAGGGAAGCTAGACTTCAAAGGGGATTCCTGAGAGAGCTCTAGGAAAGACCCAGAGACCTGGGAGGCCTGTTTAAGAAATAGGCTGTGAAGGCACATGCCTGAAATTTCAGCAGTCCAGAGGCTGAGACAGGAGAGCATGAGTTCAAAGGCAGCTTGGGCAATATAGGGAATTCATCTAGCCTACATAGTATGTGCCTTTCTGAGAAAGAAAGAAGGAAAGAGAGGGAGGGAGGGAGGAAAAGAGGAAGTAAGGGAAGGGAGAGAGGAAACTCTGGGGGAAAAAATTCCTCCATGGAACTTGGATGTAGAGTATGTGTTGTGGGTGTGTTAGCTTTCCATCACTGTGATAAAACACCTGAGGTTTGTTATGGTTCGCACTTTAAAAGTTTCAGTGAGTTATCAGCCCCGCTGCTCTGGGCCTGTGGCCAGTTAACCTGTTATGACACAGAGAGAAGGATGAGGTCTGAAATCATCAAGGTTCTATTAGCTTCCAGCAGTACCACATATTGGGGGCCAAGCTTTGAACACGTGGGTCTTCTGTGACAGCTCAGATCCAGGCTGTAGCAGGAGAGATGCAGGCAGGTGTGGACGATTGTTGGCTGCACAGTGAAGGACCTTGTGTGTCGGACTTAATCCTGTAGGCACCCAGAAACTATGTGCTAAAGCCAGTGTCTGGTTGGTAGAAAGCAAATGGCTGCCCACAGAGCATTAAGCAGACCTCCCTTTCCTCCTGAGTCTACACGTAGCCTCGCAAACGTTCCCCACACAGCCTGTGCTCCAGGCAGCCATTTCCAGGCAGAAGAGGAATTGGCAGAGGAGGAGGCCTGTTTGGCATTCCCAGAAGAACATGAGTCTGCAAGTGTGTTTAGAGTTTCAGGACCAGCTTCCTCCCAGATTCACTTCATCAGCTACAACTGTACACGGCCTACATGGTGTGCACACCGCAGAGACGGGGAGAAAGGCCCCACGTCCCTGCTGTCAAAGGAAGGAAGAGTGCCCTGGGTGCGCGGGCTCAAGTCCACAGGAACGTGTTCCTGAATGTGGTCATGTATGAATAAGAAGTGGCCAGTACTAAACTAAGTACAGGGCTCTCAAGTCCCACAGCCCTTTGAATCAGTGACTTTGACCTTTGACTCAGGAAGTACTAGGCCATCTGTCCAACAGACACCAGTCCCTGCCCTCAGGAAGTTCTTCTGAGGAGGTATTTTAGCTCCTTTGAAGAAGGTGAATGGCCTAGACTGAGGAGTAAAAGTAATGATTAACTGGTCTATGAACCCAGTAATAGCTGCCATCCTTTAAGCCATCTCTGCACCCAGCACCCAGCACAGGGTCTCACATGCGGCAGGTGCTCGGTGGTGGCTCAGGTGAATGAGCAAGGAAAGGCAGGCAGTGGCAGTCAGCTGTCCCCCAGCCTGGCCGCAGTCCCTCAGCTGTGCAGTAGTGGCCGGCCGGCCTGGGCGCGCCGCTCGCAGCCGCCCTCACATTCCCGGATGTTGAGGAGAACAGAGCAAACCACATTATCACTCATTTTTGAAACGCCTCAAACTTAATCAGCATAAAACATCAAAATCAAGCCCTACTTTACATCTGAGATCTGCCTTCTAAAAACAGAGCCTGCGTCTGCCTCCGACTTGCGAAGAACATGTATTAGGTTGTATTAAACAGCAAGATTGTCCTTTTAGAGGGAAAAATGAATTAAATCTTTCTTCCTGCCTGAGGATCTTAATTGGGATTTGAATCGGTTTGCTCTAAATGTGCGCATCCATCCAGAGAACATCTATTGACATGTGCTAGGCATAGGGAGGCGGTGCACACGACACCCTCCCTCCCGGGCCGAAGCTGGCGGTCCGGCCCGGAGCTAAAGCGTACATACCCCGCTGTGGCCCAGCTGGACAGAGAACAGTCCAGGTCTCAGGCCCGGGGTGGTCAGAGGGGGAAATTGTTTCTTCGTGCATCCTAAAACACACAAGTCTGCCTGTCCTCAGAACGCTATTGGACTGAGGATTCAGATGGAGCCGTTGTGACCACAAGGATGTTCTCCTGCCTGGAGCTCCCAGCCACCTTCTAGCCACCAAGTCAAGCACCTCGCTGCAGACATGAGTCCCTCGTGAGCAGCATGCATACATGCTGCCACACATGACTTACGTCTTTGGAGCTAACGTCAAGACAAAGCTGTTCCCTATAAGAATTTGTTTCCTGTTTTGTGTAAGACTGGAAACTATTTGTCCAACATGTGACCACCCCCGCCCCCCGCCACCTTGGCTGACGTTGAAAGTCAAGACCTAACAAAAATAGGATCATCCTCTCCTGACATTGGTCCAGTGTTACATGTCAAGCTTTTCTCTGTGCATGACCCTGTGCCAAGCAGGTGGGAGACATACACAGGCCTGCCCTGAGGAGCAGAGTGATCCAGACCCAGGGAACTGTGGTTCCAGCCGGGAGGAACACTAAGGATGAAGGGAAAAGAGCATGTTTTTAGGCTGGGACCATGAAAGGAGAAGCTGAAGAGATCTGCGTGCAGGGGACTCTGCAGACCATAGGGCTGATGCACAGTGAGACGGGGAGTAGCCTGTCTAGGGTAACGTATGTTACTTCCGTGTCACTAAGGAGACTGGTGCCATCACGAATGCTGGGGTCAGAGGGCTCCTGCTTAGATGTTCAGGTGTTTACATATTCTGGAGGCAGGAAAATGTCGCTAGTAGTTTTAAAGCAGATGCAACATTAAAACCTATGGCTGGAGAGGACTTTGGATGGGACCCAGCCCAGGGCAGACGAGTGTGGGAGCCAGGCCTGAGCCAGATCTGGGTTCCCGTCCCGCAGTGTTCTCACGCTCTGGGACAGTGTCTGCACCCTGGGAAATGAGGCTTTCTCAGGGAGGTAGGTCGAGAGAAGAGACAGGAGCCTCAGAGGAGCATGGGAGGTCTTTAGGTCAGAGGCGGTGAGGTGGCAAGTCCAGGACTGGCAGGAGAGAACCTGCGGTCCACCAGGCAGGGCTGGGATGGGGAAGGCTGACATAGGGAGAAAGAACTCAGCGTGTATTGTCTCCCGCCACTGCTCTTGACTAAATTGTTCCATTGGGTTGCCTTTGGTAAGTTCTGTCAAAGTGGCCGAGAAGGAACAGCTCCGGGAGGTCCCAGGTTGAGCCTCTTTGCAGGTTGATTTTGTTCATCCTGTGGCCCGGAGTGCCTGGTTCCTGTCCAGAACCTGGACCTCTGGGTCCTGGGACATCAGAAACAGACCCAGTTGCCAGGCACAATTTGGTACCATGGATGTATTTACACGTAGGATCTGGCAACTTCCATCGTTGTCAGAGTGTCCTGTGAAGGCCCCATACACGTGCCTCTGGGCTTAGAACCCAGATCCTCAGGTGAGATCTGTACCCTGTTTTGAGCCCCAGAATAGCCAGGCACCCAGCCTGAGGGAGGGCTTTGGGCTGGACTTTAATTAGTGCAGACCTTACCTGAGCCAGTATCATCCACCTTGAATCACCTGGGAACCTTTACAGTGCAAATATCTGAGTTCTGTCTTATACCTGCAGAGTCAAAACTTGCCCTGGGAATCTGTATTTTTGACAGGTCCCCAAGTGACAGGTCCTCAAACCTAAAGTTTGAGGCCCTGCTTTAGATCACAAATCCCCCCTCCCCCGCCCTTGGGCTGAGTTTTCTGTTTTGAAAATAAAAATTTACTGCGAAAATAGGAAAGCACTTCAGAAAAATAATTTTAAGTTTGTAATCTTAGAATCAAATTTTGGAGTGCTTTTCAGACCAAACTACTGAAAACTGGTAAAAGGGCTAAGAGCTCACACTTACAAAACGTGCTTGCTGAGGGATTGAGCAGTGGCACCAGGAGCAAGGTCTGTAAACTCTCTCTCCAGTCCCTCGACCTCTCACAGCCCCTCAGGATTGCTGTCCGCTGCTCAGTGCAGGCCGGAGCACCGCAGCAGACTGGAACAGCCAGGCTAGAGACGTGGCCCTGAGCTCAAGGGCGCAGGAATCAATGAGTGTCTGGCACAATGTGATGCCCCTTTGCCCTGGAGCAGGCAGGATGCTGGCCTTTAGAACTTCAGTGACAAGAACCGCAATCAGTTCTCTCTGGAGCTGTCAAGAAAGTTGACACCTGAGAAGTTCCTGGAGCCCAGCATCCTTCCAAGAAAGCAAGCCCCCTTTCACTGCCACTGGCTTCTTCCTTTTGTGCCATTGAATTCTCTCCTCCGTGTCCCCCTCTCCTCCAACAAACTGATCTTAGGAACTGAATGTTCTGAGCTGCTTTCTTCTTCGGCCTCACAAAGTCTGCTCTCACACCCGAAGTCGGCACTTAGCTTCAGTCACGAGCACTTGGAACTAGACAGCGTTCTTCTGAGGAAGTGTGGCTTACAAAGTTTTATCCAAGTCGTTTGAACTTTGTTGGAGACTTTTTGGCTGTGATTGTTGGTTTAGATTTTTTTTTTTTTTTTACATCAGCCAACTGTTGGGAGAGGTGTTGCACTTTTGTTGGTTGGTTGGTTTGAGTGGCTGTGAGGAAAGGATTGACAGCTTGTTTTCTGAAGCCCTTTTTATTTTACTACATAATAATCACTATTTTGCTTACCTATAAAGAATCCAAATTTTATTGTTAAAGTAAGAGTTATTTTAATGGTTGTTAAGGTAAAGTTAAGTCAAAACCACAATGGTTGTGCTAGAGAGATGGTTCAGTGGTTAAGGCGCCTGCCTGCAGAGCCTGACAACCCGGGTTTGGTGCTCCAGTACCCACAAAAAGCCAGATGTACAAAGTGGCATGTGCGTCTGGAGCTTGTTTGCAGTGGCTACATGCCCTGGCATGCCCATTCTCTCTCTCTCTTCTCTGTGTCTCTCCCTGCTTATAAATAAATAAATAAACAAATAAGGTCTACAGGGGAAAAAAAAGTTGTGTTTTTTTTTTTTTTTAAAGGACAAAATCAAACAATGGTTAATGAATCAGGCCTCAAGCTGACATAGCCCCTCCCCATCATGTCCTGGCTACTCAGTAGGTAACCTTGACAGGCACAAGTTAGAAATGCAGACCTCAAGCTGACCTTAGATCTGCTGAGTCAGAATTGGCTTCTATCTAGTTCCCTGGCAGTTTATGCACACATCAGAGTTTGAGAGAGACTATGAATTGAGTGTTTAATTTCTACTTGCTGACTATGATAGGACATGGAAGTTCAGAGATTTTAAAAGCCTGTGTAGGACTGAAGACATGGCTATGCAGTTAAGGCGCTTGCCTGCAAAGCCTAAGAACCCAGGTTCGATTCCCCAGCACCCATGTAAAGCCAGATGCACAAAATGGCACATGTGTCTAGAGTTCATTTGCAATGGCAAGACGCCCTGGCATCATATCATGTCTCTGTCTGTCTCTCTCTCTCTCTCTCTCTGCTTGCAAATAAATAAATTTTTTAAGTGCATCCATTATTGCATAGTAAGTAGTACAGCCAGGGATCAGGTCGTTGTCTGTCTGATTCCAGGCTCAGCGCTCCATCCACTGTACTTGTGGGTGTCTTTGTGCTCTGGTAACCAGAGAGAACTTCTCTAGTAGTTTATTGTCAGGAAGAGAGAGAGAGAAGTGAGTACTTGGGACAAGAATCAAGGGGGAGCTCACATCCAGAGCCAGTGATTCTATCTGGCAGGCAGCCTTCCCCCATTTCACAGATGGGGGACCTTCAACCTTTTACAGACTGAAAAGCCTGTAGGGAGGCAGGAGTCAAATGTGGTGCAGGTCATACCCTAGGACTTTCAGTGTCAATGATCAAGGAATCAGAGATTGTTTCCTTTCCATAAAGTAAGATCCTCTTCCTGTGTAAGGACGGCTTCCTCGTTGACTAATTGGATTTTTAGGGGTTGCCCGAAGTCAGGAGCTCAGGCTTCGGTCACTTGGAACTCCTTGATTTATGAACAACTCTGTCTTGTAGAGTAAGAGCGGTTTTCCCAAAGAGGAAAAAATAGTTTAAAACAAGGCCTTGAAGAATCAAGATGACAAAATGTATTATTTATAAGGGCCAAAAATAAGTGCTGGATCCTCCACTCCAAGTGAGCAGGCGACAGCCAAGCTCTGCATGGAGTGGAGCGGCTGACACCCGGGCCCGCCCTGCACCGGTCTCAGCCTCAGCCTCTCAGGTCCCCAAGGGTCCTGCTCAGGAAGTGGCTTCTGCTGCCACATAGGGCAGCCTTGTGGCTCGTGGAGATGGGTCCCAGCTTCCAAGCTCAAAGAGGGAGTTCTTGAAAACGGGAGCAAGGCAGCAAGCTCTGTGGATGCCACATACCCTTGTGAGTTCTTGACTTCGGTACCTGGGTGTGGTACTTACTGGGAGCCAGGAGTCCAGGCACACAAGAGCAGGTAGGGGGTCACCTTTGCTGGCCCCCAGATCCACAGTAGAGCACAGTGCAGATGACACTGCGTGGAGAGCAGCCAGAGCCTGGTCACACCTGCTGCATCGCAGGGCTCATCTTACAACAACGAGCACTGTCTTTGGGGGGGGGGTGCACAGAGGTGTGCTCAGGTGCACTGTGCTCACCTGCGCCTGTGGTGCAGCGTGTCACTAGGTGTTCTGTGCAGTCGGTCTTCCCTTCCATTCTCACTTCAGCCGCGTCTCTGACTGATCCCAGAACTGGATATTTTCTCACAAACTTCAGGGTGTCAGAGGTCTCTCTCCCACAGACTTGGCCAGATGCCCATGGCTATGCCCAGCTGTTTATGTGTGTCCTTGGGACCCAACTCAAGTGGTCTCGGGCCCTTATGCTTGCACAGGAAGTACTTTTTAATCGCTGAGTCATCCCTCCAACCCTATATTTTGTGGGGTTTTTTTTTTGGGGGGGGGGCCCAGGTAGGGTCTTGCTCTAGTCCAGGCTGACCTAGAATTCACTATGTAGTTTCAGGGTGGCCTCGAACTCACAGTGATCCTCCTACCTCTGCCTGTCAAGTTCTGGCCTTGATGCCGTCAGTCCCCTTGCAGTGTCATCCTGCCACTGCGTCTGGTCTTTCCTCAAGGAAGGGTGCTGTGGTGGTTTGAATAGAATAGATGGCCCCCAATATATTCAGTTGTTTGTTTGTTTGTAGTTTGCATCTCTAGCCATCTGGCTGGAGGCAATGCCATTGTGTGGATCTTAAGGTGTGGTGGTGGATTTGAGATTACAATCTAAAGATATGCAAAGTGTGCCTAGCTGGAGTTCCTGAAGTGTGCTGTGGCTTTTGACCTTTAGGCTTGTACCTCTCTCTCTGCTTGGGCCTGTGAAAGCAGGCCAGTTTCTTCTGCTTTTATGGAACTTCCCCTGGATCTGTAAGCTTCAATAAATATCCCTTCCTCCACAACTGTGCCTGGTCTGGAAGTTCATCTCAGCGAACCTGAATCTGTCTGCTACAGGTGCCTAGTCAGTAGGCTCCAGTTTGTCCCTAATGTCCTGACAGCACAAGGAGCTTCCAAGAAGATGGAAGTCTGCCTTTCCTGCCATCCATGTCCCAGATCACTATAAGGAATCCGAGGCTTGAAGGAAATTCTCGGTGTTTCTAATCCAAACATCTACGCAATGTGTGAAAGCAAAGTACGGCTTCAAATTCCATCTCCACCACTCTAGAGCTGGTCATCTGGGCTCCCGAGCAAGAAAGCTGTACAGGGCGCTATTGGAAAACAGGCAGAATAGGCAAAGGTCCTAAATACAAGGTGTGTGATACATAGGGGTCACGTTATCACTTACCCCTGATCCAGAGGCTGTCAAGCTTTGCTAACAGAACACTTTCATTCTTCCAGATGGTCTGTATCACATAAGGTTTTCACATCCCCTTACCACGCGGAGTTTTCTATTTATTATTGTTATTTTTATTGTTTTATTATTTATTATTTTATTAAAGTGATGGCATCACATAAATTCACATTGTTGTATGATCACCACTCCCATCCATTCCCAGATTTTTATTTAATGCATGGTGTTGAGCTCAGGGCTTGCACAAGCACAGATGAACTCTACCGCTGAGCTGCATTCCTGTCTCCAGACAGCTTCTGCTCTTCCATACTGAAACCCTGTGCCCAAGAAACACTTGACTCCCATTCTTCTTTCCTCTGGCCTGTTCGCTGTAGTCACCTTAGACAAACCCTTGCCTGCCTTACCCCTCCTCCCACCGCAGAAGGCCTCTTGAAAGGGTTTGAGTTCTTCACACCCCCACTGGGAGCCCAAGAGTTAAAGGTCTGGGACAGTCGCAGCAAACTTCCAGACCTGCAGATGGTTACAAAATGGGTGTCAGTACAGCTGCTTTGCATGGGCCGGATCTGGCAAAGAGCCTGCTAAGGACTGGTACATTCCTTCCAAAAATATCAAAGGACATGGCTTGGTATAGCATTGGGGGAGAAACCAACAGTTCTGTGTTCTTCAGTAGCATCTAATTTATGGTGAAGATGACATGGTAAAATTCATGTCAGGGGTGCAATGCAGTGCCGGACTGAGATAAGGACTCTGTAGGTTGTTGTTACTGGGATTGTACCATAGCAGGGACCTTACATAGATATCACCTTCATTTTACATGAGGAAACTGAGGCTCTGAACCCATAAAACAGCAAGGGTTCGGCCAGACTTGCCCTTGTAAGGTGAGCCTAACATGACGTGCCAGACAGGAACTCAGGGCGACTCTCACTGAGCTGACTGCCTTTTCAGCGTCACCTTTCCAGCTGCCCTGGCTTTCACGGTGACGTCCTTACCACCTCTTCTTCAAACCATGCGCCTGTCCTCTAAGCTTCCGAGCGCCTCTGCGTTTTCCATCTCCCGTTCTCCACACCGTCTTGAAGTGGACACCTGAAGTGTTCTGTAAACAGTCTGCTCTAGAACGGGAAACTGAAACTGGGCGAATCATGGGACTGTCTGGCTTCACTGCATGAGTATAGAAGAGCCAGTGAGCTAAGACACTCACTGCTCAGGAGTGGGTCAGAAATTGTGTTTTCCAGAACATTTGAGACATCCAGAAGTAGTGGTGGCAGGTTTGAAATCGCAACCTAAGGATATGCAAAGTGCCTAGTTCCACCTGGAGTTCCTGAACTGTGCTGTGTGGTGTGATTTTTGGCTTGTGGCTTCTCTCTCCCTCTCTCTCTCTCTCTCTCTCTCTCTGTCTCTCTCTCTGTCTCTCTGATTGGCCCTTCTTCTGCCATTATGGAACTTCCCCTGGATCAGTAAGCTTCAATAAATCCCTTCCTCCATAACTGTGCCTGGTCTGGAAGTTCATCTCAGCGACGTGAAGCTGTCTGCTACAGCATGATAGCTCTACAGCTGCTAACAATGGCCCCGATTCTCTGACTTCCTCTCTCCTTTCTTCCCCACTTTCCCCACTTTCTCTCTTCTTATTCATTCATTCTCTATCTATCTATCTACCTACCTACCTACCTCTCCTCTCTCCCTTCCTCCCCCATCTCGCAGCAGAACTCAGGGCCTTGCACATGCTAAGTAGGCTTCCCACCACTGAGCTACATCGCCAGTCCACCCCCAATAAATTCTACCTATTTAATTATCCTTAACCTGGGCCTTCTTATTCAAGACTTTTCTCATGGTCCAAGATGGGTCTTAGAGTTCTAGCTGTCCTTTTCAGACAGGAAGCAGATGGGAGGGAGAGAAGAGACAGCCCAGGAGGCCTGTTTAGAGCTGCTTCTGTGAATGGCACCCAGCAGCGTCAATTTTTATCTCAGTGACCAGAATCTGGCTCTAGAGCCACACTTAAAACTTTGGGTTCAAATCCCTAGTACCCACATAAAACCAGGTACACAAAGTGGCACGTGCATCTGGAATTAGTGTTTGCAGTGACAAGAGGCCCTGGTGCCGTTCTTTCTTTCTCTCTGTGTGTGTCTCTAGCTCTCTCTGTCTCTCTCATCTCTCTCATAAATAAATAAATATTTTTTTAAAAAATATTAATTTGTGATTAAAATTGGAGAAATAACCTTTTAACTGAGGTCTTTTACTAGGAAAGAAAGGGATCTTGAGGTTGCTTCCAGCCTGTGATTCTAGAAGTCTGATCGTTCTGGGAATGAGGAAGCTGAAAGTCAGCAGCTGACACAAGCAGTCTCCCTCAGCCTCAGTATCCCTAGCAATACAGTGGGCAGGCGGGACGGCGCTCCCTAACTGGGAACTGCCCCCCGCCCTCTGCTCCCTGTTGCCCTGTCCACAAATACCTTGTCTGTGCCTCATTCCCTGAACTTGCCTGCTCTCGAGTGGCTTCCAGTGCCCTCGCCGTGGGATGTCCTCCGATGCCTTATGTTCTAGCCATTCCTCCCGGCCCAGCCTCGCCTCCTCTTGGAAGTGCCTCACTGTCTTTCAAGGCGCAAAGCCCACAGGGGACTTGAGGGAGAGGAAGAGGCAGCTTCACCACGGAGAAGCTGTCAAACTCTGTCTTGGCCAGGTGATCTGGGAAAGCTAGAAAAACAATAGCAGGCCAAAGGCGCTTGAAGAGTGATGTCGGTGGTGTGTGGAGCAGGGAAAGGTATTAGGGGGACAAGCAGTGTGTGAACCAAGTGTGGCATTCAGTTTATAGGAATGTACCCATAACTATGAGGGGCACATCTTAACAATGTAAAATACTAACAAACTGGGGAACTAGGGCCATTTAGAATCTTAGCACTATCTTTTCAACTTTGCCATTAATCTAGAACTCCTCTAAAATAAAGGTTTCTTACAGTAGCACACCCCTTCCCTGTACTGTGGTGTGGACCTCCGTGGGCGCCGTTCCTCTGCTGGGAAAGGAGGACCATGGCCCCGGGCAGCTTCTGATGCTTTCCACATCACCTGCTTAGATGCCCGTTCTGTGCCTGCAGAGCCACCCAGAGGGGTGCTGTGGAAGCTCCTGGGCTGCCACGCCAGCCCTCAGCAGGGCCCTGCCTCTCCCATGCAGAGCCCCATCAGAGCCAGACTCTGGCAGGAAACTCCCCTCACCTCTCTTGACAGCTTGCTCTTAGGGACCAAGAATTACATTTTTATTTTCATATTGCACTTCATCCCCCCCCCCTTGAATTTAGTTTTTCTCTTTAGGAATCAGCATATGACTCAAACTGCCAGTTCTAAATTTAGTGTGCCTGTGATATGGAGAATGTGTTCAGTACTGCCTGGGATATGTATTTGGAAATAATGGCTTTATTTATTCACATCCAGTAATTCTGACTGCCTGCTGGGTTTTTTCAGGAAAGAGTTTGTCATCTCCTTTCCTCCTAATGATGAAATGTTGCCTGCTCAGGTCCCAGAGGCCCAGCCTGAGCCAGGCGCTGGTGACTTGAGTCTCTGTTTAATTAAACAATGCCATCCAAAGGCTTCTGCATTGGCGGGGTGCTCTGCAAGGTGTCTGGACTCCCTGCAGTATGCAAGTTGTCTTTGGGCCCCAGCTCAGTAAGATTTGCCCAGCTCAGTAAGATGTACCCTCTTTTTTTTTTTTTTTTTTTTTAAGTTGCCCCTTCTGTGATGAGATGTGGAAAGAGCGGAGCTGCGCTTGCCCACAGCTGCACTTTGTGTCTGGGTGCTGAAGACGTGAAAGTAACTCACGTACAGCTCTTGCCCACCGAGAGCTTCCAGTCTTTGAAAAGACAGGCACGTAAACATAGCTGGAGGACAACTTGAGGAGAAGAGCTGGGCAGTGTAGCCGTGTAAAGCAGTGTGCACAGCGCACAGTAAGTAGGGAGTGATAGTGTTGGAGAAGAGGGGGTGTTTGAGTAGGTCTGAAGAATACAGGGCGTCTTAAGGGACTGCCTTTCTAGGCAGAGAGAACAGAGCATGCAAAGTCAAGTGGAGAAGACCACATCTGTTCAGTTCATTATTTTAAAGATACACATTGGGCATCCTCCGTGGACCTGGCACCATGCCAGTCATTAGGATTGTGCTGGCCACTGCCCTCCCAAAGCTTACATCCTTATGTAAGTGGCGTGTGTGGCTCTGATGTACAGCAGGAAGTGAGAGATGAAGTGTGCTAAGTCAGCTCTTTGGCTGTACCACTCTGACCTCATCCAGTCTTGGAAGCTAAGCTGGGTTGAGCCTGGTGAGGACTTGGATGGAAACTGTTGCAGTCAGGTTCACAATGCAGGCAGAAATCACCCAACCAAGAGCAGCTTATTGGGGAAAAAAAAAAAGGTTTATTTTTGGCCTACAGACTCGAGGGGAAGCTCCATGATGGCAGAGGAAAACAATGGCATGAACGAGGGTGGACATCACCCCCTGACCAACATAAGGTGGACAATAGCAACAAGAGAGTGTGCCAAACACTGGCAAGGGGACACTGGCTATAATATCCATAAGCCCGCCCCCACCAATTCACTGCCTCCAAGAGGCATTAATTCCCAAATTTCCATCAGCTGGGAACCTACCATTCAGAACACCTAAGTTTATGGGGGAGACCTGAATCAAACTACCACATTCCGGGCCCATGGCCCTCTAAACTGATAACCATCCATGATTTAAAATGCAATGCATTCAGTTCAACTATAAGTTCCATTTTTTTTTAATCAACCCTAATGATGTTCAAACATCCCCATAATCCAAGGTCTTTTAACTGAGCCGTAATACCAAAAAAATCCCTCCAAACCCATAATGGCACCAAATATATACTCTACTGCAAAAGATGGCACCGGGCATAGCAAAGAAATGTTTAACCAATACAAGATTTAAACAGGGAAAAATATCAAACTCTGCAGTTCCAAGTCCAACAACTCTAGCCAGTGACAAATCTCCAAGTCTGATAATTCTAACCAGCAATAAGTCTGTGGCATTCCAATTCCGCCCCTCCAGCTAGGTTACTGACAGTCCTGGAAAACTTCATCCAGAGCCAGCAGCTCTCATTAGCAGCCATCTCGTGGTCCCGGCATCTCCACTGGGTCTCCACTGCAACCCACCATGCAACCGTCCTCATGGCCCCATGGGGTCTCCATGCGGGCACCCAGCAAACCTGCTTCACATTGCCCATGGCCACTTCCAAAACACAAGACCATGTTGCAAATTCAATGACCCTCTCTTTCCTGCTTTCTTGTACTCTGTAATATCAGGTGGGGTGCCAATTTATTAATCCAGGGGAGAATAAAGCAGACTTTAAAGAACGGGACACTCCTTGAGCATTCAGACCCCTTCAAAAGATTGCATTCTTTCTGTTGTCCCAATGCAGGTAGGCTGAGCCAATTCTCAATGGTTATAATCTCTCATACAATTGCAGCTGAACAGTCAGAAGTTTCAGCCCAAAGATTTCTTTCTGTGCCATATCCCTCTGCGTAGAAATAGGCTGGTCTGTGCAGAGGGATATGGCACAAAAAGATTTCTACACACTGCAACCCTGCACACATTCTTAGGACACGGATATAACAGCAAGCCTCTCAAACTGCTTCTAGCCCAGTCCAGGCAAAGCTCTTTCTCACCCTCACAAGCCAAACTTCACAGTCCATAGTTCTTACTACATTCAGGTCTTTCAACTCTGACCAGAATAGTCCATCAAGCTGTATTTACAAGCACTGCAAGGCGTCATTTAGGTCAAGGTTTCAAATCCTTCCACATTCCTCTTGAAAATCAGCTCCATAGCCGGGCGTGGTGGCGCACACCTTTAATCCCAGCACTCGGGAGGCAGAGGTAGGAGGATCGCTGTGAGTTCGAGGCCACCCTGAGACTCCATAGTGAATTCCAGGTCAGCCTGGGCTAGAGTGAGACCCTACTTCGAAAAACCAAAAAAAAAAAAAAAGAAGAAGAAAGAAAGAAAGAAAAGAAAAGAAAAGAAAATCAGCTCCAAAAGGCCAAAGGCACACACTCAGGTGTCTAGCAGCAAATGACACCACTGTCAGTACCAACTTTACTGTTGCAGTCAAGTTCGCATTGCTGGCAGAAATCACCCAACCAAGAGCAGCTTTGGGGAAAAATGGGTTTATTTTGGCTTTATAGACTTGAGGGGAAGCTCTGTGAAGGAGAGGAAAACAATGGCATGAGCAGAAGATAGATATCACCCCCTGGCCAACATAAGGTGGACACCATTTAGAGCACCAGGAGAGTGTGCCAAACGCTGGCAAGGGGACACTGGCAGTAATACCAGTAAGCCCGCTCCACCAGGATCCTCGTGATTGGTCCAACCCCAAAGATCTTAGCTTCCTCCTCTGCAGACCCTCTCTGAAGACTTACTGGTGAAGATCCATTCTTTTCCTCATTCTAGTGCTATTGCCTTTCTTGGTTTGGGCCACACCACCACAGTCTCTGCCTCCATAGTCACATTGCCTGTTTTGGTGGTTTGACCAGGTGCCCCCCATAACCTTAGGAGTTCTGACTGCTAGGTTCCCAGCTGATGGCGATTTGGGAATTAAAGCCTCCTGGAGGTGGTGTATTGTTGGGGGCGGGATTATGGGTGTTATAGCCAGGGTCCCCTTGCCAGTGTTTGGCACACTCTCCTGTTGCTATTGCCCACCTTATGTTGGCTCATGCCATTGTTTTCCCCTGCCATCGTGGAGCTTCCCCTCAAGCCTGTAAGCCAAAATAAACCTCTTTTTCCCACCAGCTGCTCTTGGTCAGGTGATTTCTACCAGCAATGTGAACCTGACTACAACACCTGTCTATCTAATTCCCCTTGCCTGGCTCTTAAAAGGGCACTTAGTGGCTGGGGCTTTAGCTCAGTGGTTAGCATGTGTTTAGCATGCACAGCACCCTGGGTTCAATCCATAACATAAATAAAAGCCACTCTGACACCATTTAGAGCCAACACAGATGATCCAAAAGAATCTTCTCATCTCAAAATTCTTAACATAATAAAAGCTCACTTTGCTAATAATGTCACATTCAGAAGTCTGGCGGGGGGGGTTAAGATAGTGACACACTGTTTGGAGGGTCGCGTTTTGAATGTAGGCAGAAGGAGATTTTATTATTCTTTCTCAGTGAGGACACAGAGGCTGAGCACTGTTGTGGTCTCTTTTCTAATGGAGCAGCAGAACTAGCAAGTGAATCAAGACACTGACCAGAATTCTCAGAGTCTCTGGTTTGACTGAGCCAAGACCTGAGCAGGGGCACCCTCCTATAGAGAAACACCACATTTGCCATCTTAGAGTCTTGCCAATGCCTTCTCTCATCCTCTGATGTGTGAGGGGCCTCGGTTCCCCCAGCTAAGGTGAGCTGTCACCGGCCGGGTCGGGACAAGCTTGAGGGCCAGAGAACATTAAGCAAAGAGCGCTCTGGACTTCACCATCGTAACCATAACCAGAGCCCTGCTGTGGGCTAGGAACTAGAAGAGGCTGCTGTGGCCTGCCCTCCAGGCAGAGGATAAAAAAGACCTGGGACTAAACCCTGCTGTGCTTTTCATTCACTGTGTGACCCCCAGACAAGTGACCTCAGCTCCCAGGCTCCTGTTTTCTTATCTGGGAAATACAGATGTTCTTGAGATTTAAGAGATAAAAATGAAAAGTGACTGGCTCAGCCCTGAAATAAATACGCTGGGATCAGGAAATGTTACTTCCATTTCATCAAGGCCAGAGCACTGATGTCCACACTGGATGCTGTAGCAGCTGAGAGGCCACAGACTGAATAATGAGGTTCCCAGGTCCTTGTGTGCACCCTCACACAGTAAAGGGAGATTGAGTGTATTGGGATGACTAAAGCATGGTCACACGTCGAAGCTTTACTGAATTCATGATGACATTTGTCATGAAGCTTTGCATTGGGTTGGTGTGTATTGAAGGATTCTGAACTTCTCAGGAGTTGAGGAAAAGGATTCTTTAGATTCCAATATATTGGCAGCCACAGTGTATTGTGGGAGACAGGTCTGAACCAGCAACTCAGATGACGTGGGAACAGTGCTGTCACGGAGCTGTGGAAGCGTGGAGGGAAACTGCACCGGCCACGCGGAGAGCCCTGGGAAGGAGGAGGTGATGCTGGGCTAAGCTGTCAGAAACAACAGTTCTTGTTCATCTAGAGAACTGCAGGTACAGGGAACAGAGGTTGCAAGTCTAGGTGACAGGCTTGGGAAGTGGTTCGGTGGGTCACGTCCTTGCCATGTGTAGCAGTTGCCATCTCGTTGCTGGGACAGAGCACCCTGACCAGAAACAGCTTACAGAAGGAGCGGGTTTGTTTCAGCTTGCAGTTCGGAGGGGCAGTTCCATCAGGCAGGAAGAGCTAGCCAGGAGTCATAGCTCCACACCACAGGGAGGAAGTAGAGAGGAGGCAGCAGGCAGGGCTGTGCTATAACATCCCAGGGCCTGCCCTCGGCAGGGCTCCACCTCCCAAAGGCTCCACAGCTAGAATTAAGTACAAGGCTTAATCACAAAAACACAAGGCTATGGGGCATTTTACATTCAAACCACCATACTGCGCCAGCATGAGAACCTGAGTTTGGATCCCCAGTACCCGTGTAAAAATGCCAAGCATGGTGGTGCACATTTGTGACCCCAGTGCCAGAGAGGTGGAGACAGGAGGCTCCCTAAAGTTTGCTGACTAACTTGTCATTTAGTGAGCTCCAGGTTCAGTGAGAGACTCTGACTCAAAAAGTAAGGTGGAGGGCTAGAGAGATTGCTCAGTGGTTAAGTAGCTTGCCTGCAAAGCCTGAGGATCCAAATTCGATTCCCCAGGTCCCACGTAAGCCAGATGCACAAGGTGGCGCATGCATCTGGAGTTCGTTTGCAGTGGCTGGAGGCCCTGGTGCACACATCCTCCCCCCCCCAAAATAAATAAATAAATAAAAACAAATACTAAAATTAAGTAAGGTGGAGAGAGATTGGGTAAGACACCTGACATTGACCTATGAGCTCCTCATATGCACCAATGCACATACAAACACACCCATCCACCTGCAAGAAAGAAGAACAGTCCAGGTGACAAGGACTTGAGTTTTGTGGCATTAAGGAGGCAGAGAAACCAGAGAAGACAAGAGCTGGATCTGGGCCAAACAAAGAGAGCTTAGGCCGGGGGGCGCGGGGGACGGGACAGAGAAGACTCCATCTCCATCATGTGCGTGCATGTGTGTGTGCACGTGTGTGTGCACATGCATGTGTGTGTAGAGGGGTAAATGGATTTGATTGGCCTTTCAGAAAGATCAGTGCCTGCTGTTCAATCGTGAGATTGGAGACCGAGGTCGCAGACTGAGGAGGCGTCAGACGTTGAGTGGGGGTGTACGGTGCCCACCGCAGAGCCCCAGAGCAGTGTCTCCGCCGCTGCACAGCCCGCACCAGCCTCAGCTCTGTTCTCACCGCGCAGTCTCAGTTCCTCCATTTCCTTGTCTGAAAAATGGATATAATGGTGCATTCATCTCATGGGCTTTTTTGTGAAATATAAGTGAGATATACACATGTAGCCCCTGGGACATATTAACATGCTCAGTAAATGTTTTCTTTCTCTGCTGCGAAATTTTATACTTTATGTTTTATCTCTTAAAACCAACTTAATAGGTGGTTGGTTTGCTTTTTTTATTTAATAGATACACAAATTGAAACTCAAAGACATTAATAAATTCCTCTAAATCCCCATAGAGAGCTGATGGCACGTTTGCGTTCCTTGAGCCTTTGCCTTCTCTGCTGAGAGCCACTGTTTGCTGTGTCTGAATCCCGTTACAAGCAGGTTCGCATAGGAGAGCACTCCTACGGCAGCTAGAAAGCCACACGGTGCACTTTCCGTGCGCCAACATGTGAGAGCGCGTGGTCACAGAGGCCGGCTCTCACATGCCCCATGTCTCCGTGCCACTTAGAAACGGAGGTTCTAGAAACCCTCTGCACCCAAAGTCACCAATTAGATCCTTCTGGTTGCTTGTGACCATCTATTGCTGGCTCTGGCTCTTCAAACTCAGAGGATAAATAAGGTCAGCTGGCCTCCCTGAGTTCAACCACACAGTCCTTGCCAAGGGGAGCTAGAGAAAGGGTCAGCCTTTGAGTTGGATAGTGAGATCTGTATGCTCAGATCTCAACCATTTTGGGCGTGTGTAGCTTTCCGTAGGGTCTCCCTAAGTAGCCCAGGCTGGCCTCGGAATTCAAATTCCTCCTGTCCCCTCATCTCAAGTGCAGGGATTAGAGATTATACTACCACACCTGGCTCGAAAACATTTTCCCCATCTCTTGGTTCTGCACTAGGGATCAAGCCCTTACCAAATAAGCACTCTACCACTGAGCTCCAGCCCCAGCCCACATCTCAGCCTTTGAAACAGGATTAATAATACCTTGAGAACTGTTGTTTAAGTTAAATGATACATTGTTGTCCTGTGTGGGTTCGAATCCCAGCTTTACACTGACCAGCTATGGAACAGTGGGCAAGTTATTCGGCTTCCATGTTGACTCTTTTCTGGAGAATGGGTATAACGGTAGGTCCGAATGCTACAGGTTGTGGTGAGGATTGATGTGTTAATTCATGCTACGGTGCTGAGAGGGGCTTTCGTGCCGTGCTTGAGTCTGGGTCATTATCCTCACCGGTGGGTTTCCTCTCGCCAGAGTGCTGCAGCCCCCAACAGCTGCGTAGTCCTGTGCGGGACTCTTGACCCAGGAACACCAGCAGTGACGAGGGCGACCCCTGGGCTTTTAGAGACAAAACATGCCTGTCTGGCAAGCTTTCCTATTTCTTGAAGAGCCTCTTGGTGCATGACATATGCTATGTCTTCTCCTGAGGGGGGTGAGATTTCATCTGATGGTGAAGCCGCTTGTCTGTTGCCATATTTCCAACCCCTGACCTAAGGGAGAAGACTAAAGGAAACTCTCAGATCAGACCAGAACCTAAGACTAAAGGGTTAGGCCAGGCAGGGTGATGGGTCTCCTGTCTCAGGCTACAAATGCGACGAGGCTCTGCAGGGCAGGGTTCCCAGCCAGAGCACCAAAATGCAGTTCCTTCAGCGTACTAGGGCCGGCCGGGTCCCTTCTTCTCAGGCTCTACCCTTAACTTTGCACCGACCAATCTGCCATACATTCAGGGGTTTAAATACGCTTTTATGTACTGGGAAGCAGTGTCCTGGGACGCCATGCCCTTGAGGCATGAAGTTCCAAAGTAACCAAGAAGAACCTGTTATAATTCATGCGGCATGAGGCCAAACACGGGCTGCTGTACTCACGGTTCTTCGCTTGGGAGAGAAAGGGAGTTACTAAGGAGTCAGAAACTAGACTAGAGAGGTGGCTCAGGTGGTAAAATGTTTGCCTTGTAAGCACGAGAACCTGAGTTCAATCCCCACAACCTGTGTACAAAAATGTAGGCATAGTGGTAGGAGAGACAGGTAGATCCTTGGAGCTCACCGACCATCCTGTGTAACCTTACTGGTGAGGTCCAGGCCAGTGAGAGACTCTGTCTCAAAAGAAAAGGTGGACATTGTTCCTGAGATTAACACCTGAGGCTGCCATCTGGCCTGCACACGCGCACACACACACACGCGTACATGCACACACACGTGTACGCACACACACGGAAACCTCTTGGTAGCCCTGCTTGCTGGTGGACATGCTGAGAGGATTCCTTGCCACCGAGCAGAGTAACCCTCCTGCAAGCATCCCCTGTTTCAGCCGCACTAGGGAGAGCTGGATGAGGAAGCGTTCCATCCACCCTGGGGTTGGAGTCACTCTAGAAAACATTCTGCCTCCTCCGGGAGCCACTCAGGAGACAAAAGACCTCTGGGTGAGGAATGGAGAGCTGGAGGGGCAGAATGAAGGCTGCTTGCTTGGTCAGCTTGGGTTTCAGCACTGACACTCCCCATTTCTTGGCAGCAGCCAAACGGAAGCAGCCTACAGCCGGGTTTACCCTCCACCAGGTCCACCCAAGTGCTTGTCCAGCACCCACCCAAGCAGCAGCTTCCCTAGCGACTTGAGGGCCAGGTTTAAACACGATGAAACCTTGGGGAACTTAGAAAGATCAAGTCTGGGGCAGATCTCGGGGTTGGATGGAAATCTTAAAGACTGCTCCATGAAAGCGAGTCACCTTCTCGAATGAGGAGGACTGTTCGGACCCTAGTTCTTTTGGTGTTATCTGCATCCTTAAGGAGAACTCCAAGAAATCAGCTGTGCACTTCCTTTAGGCAGGAATTCTGTCCCAGCATTCTTCAGAGAAAGCCTGCTTTCTCGTGACCCTGCTGTGGGGCTCAGAGATCCATGGCTTCCAGTCATGCTTTCTGCAAGCCTTCACGTCCCCCCTGCAGATAAACTTAGAGCAGCCGAAACTGCCTCCCAGCCTCGTGTGGAGAATCAGACTGTGCAAATGAGATGAAGACATCCAAGCTTACATGTGTACGTAGTCATCAGGGTCCCAGCCGAGCAAAGTGGGATCTATGGGACCCAACCTTACTCTTCCCTGTGGAAAGGGGGGACATGTAGTCATCGGGGTCCCAGCTGAGCAAAGTGGGATCTGTAGGACCCAACCTTACTCTTCCCTGTGGAGAGGGGGGACAGCAAACCTGAAGGATTTCAGTAGTGTGGGGCAGCAAGTTGAACATCTGCAGAGCAAGCTGCAGAGTGGAGAGGTTGCAGTCCTGCATATGAAGGCGGGAAACTTGGCCGGGTTTCAGAGCAGTAGTGTGGAGACGGAACTCCTTCTGTGAAAAGCCTCAGTCATTTGTCTCCAGGTCTTCAGCTTAACACACGGGAGCCTACCACATAACAGAGGTAATCTGCTTTACTTAAAGTCAGCCCAGTGTAATGTTAACTAAATCAAAAATATCCAGATGGGCGTTGGACCAAACAGTGGTCTCTACAGGCTTTCCAAGGTGACCCAGAAGTAACCAACACACCATGTAAGGGTAAGGGTTCTTGACAAAGCAATTCGTCTTTGTCTCCCACCCCTCCCTCCATTCTCTGTGAAGTGCTTGCTGAGATCTGAAGAGATTTCATGGTAATGCTACCTACCTCTGGCACTAGGACCCGAGTAGACTTCCTGTCTCTCTCAGGTCCCATTTTTGCTGGATTTACATCCCAGCAAGCAGGGTTCCTTCTCCCAGAGGCCAAGGACAGCCACCATATTTGCCACCGAAACCTGTGCTCCAAGCCATCTGAGCTTTCCTCTGGGTCCCACCCAAGTTGTTCCCGAATTGCCTCTGGAGGATTTGCAGTGTCACATTCATTCTCTCTCTCAGAGCAGGAGACCTCAGCTATGGCACAGGGGCATTGTGTTAGCTGCCAGGGTGACCAGTCTGGGTGGGCAAGTCAGCAGTAATGGAGAGACGGGAAGAATAGGAGTTAGCTCCCTGCCTCAGATGTGCTTGGGTGGTGGCTGCCTTTAAGCAGAGCTGGACTCCCTTCCCTTACAGAGATTCCTACGCCTCATGTGACCCAACAGGTTTTAATGGATATAGAATTGCCTTTGCCACAGGCTGAAAAAGATCTCGATGGTATCGTCTAAGGCAGCACAAGATTGTGACCTTTCTGTCATTATTCCCAGTGTGACCCTGGGCAAGTGTCACTAGATGAGCTTAGGCCTTGGCTACCGTTTCTGTGAAATTGCTAAGCAAGACCTCACCTCCCCTTGGTGCATGCGCTGTCTGACAGCTTTCGGAGCTGTTCTGCCATTCATTTCCGCTCCTCACATCACCTCCTGAGTAGGCCAAAGCAAGCCGTGGAAATGTGTTGTTCTTATTTTCCAGGCAAGGATATTAAAGCTCAAAGAGAGGGAAATGACTTGTTTAAACTCACAGATGGGATGTGACTAGACTAGGAGTGGGTTGGGGACCCCAATCCAGACTGTTCAGGACACCCTTCTGAACGATGGTTTCTATGCAGGGGAGAGTGTGCGCTGGCGTCGGGAAGGCAGAGCATGCACTCAGCAGAGGGGAGACGGCCGACTCTGCCTTCGTCTCTCAGAGCGCCCAGGGCTCAATGGGAATGGCGGTCTGAAGGAACGAACACCCTTAGACTGGAGGAGGCCACTCTCCAGCTTCACAAATTAAAGTGTTTCCTCATGCTGTTGACTCAACAAAAACATTTGTTGAGGTTTTATCTTATACCAGGTTCTCTACTGGGGGTGGGGAGCAGAATAAGTAAGCAGAAGCTTAATGAAAAATACACTGGTAAGTACTATATTTGAAATGTAAACACGAGGCTTTGCTTTATAGAAGAAGGTGTGATTAAGCCATCCGGGGAGATGAAGGCAAACCCAGCTGAGCCCCGGTGTTCGGGGCAGGATTCGGACACTAGGAGGCTGAAGGAACATCTGCTCCTCCTCCTCGGCCCCCGAGCCACAGGCACCATGGCTGTGGGCTGCCACACTGTGTGCAGCCACTTGTGGACAGCCTGGGTGTTGTAGGGCCCAGCCGTATGCAGCCCCTACCATTGTCTGTCAGGTTCCGCACAAGGCCCGAAACACGCACTGCAAAGAGCCAGCGCTGGCATGGCAGCCTTAGGAGAGCACACAGCAGGCAGGGGAAGGGCACCCTGGGCAAGGGGTGGGCACACTGAAGGAAGTTCAGTACAGTGGTCATGCCTGCTCCACTAGGGGCTGGGGAGCACGAGGCTATGGCCTTGCGCGTGTGGTTTTACACCAGCAACGTTTTGTCTTTATTTTAAAATGTGTTTCTCGGTCTCCTGTGCCGTTTTCTGTCAGCTAGTTGCCATGGGGAGGAGGGTTGGGGCTGGGAAGCTCTGTCCCTCTCTGTCAGCGTTTCGGGGCCCACCAGCTGCCTCCCGCCCCTGTGCAGATGGAGGGGCCAGCATGGCACTCGGGCAGGCCCTGTCTCCACGAGCCTTGCTGCGTTGCTCAAGTCCCTGTGGGCATTGCTGCGTTTGTGCACACACTGACTCAACTGCTGCACACTGAATGTTCCCAGCGCACCAGGTACTGTGCTGTGCTCCACAGAGACGATCGGGCTGGGATCTGCTGGCCCGTTCTGTCACAGCGTCCCTCTCACAGGCTGTTCCTAAGCCTTGTTCATGTCAGGATCTAGAGAACCGGTATGTTAGACCCTCTGAAAGTTACTCGTCCCTACTCCCAGATCTCATTTCCTGTTTGGGTCCCCACCTCCCAAAGCACTGGTTGTGCTCAGCAATGAAGTGCGTTTGTGAAGCCTTCATTGGCCCTCCCCAGTGTCTGTCCGTTCCATGTTTCTTGCTCGGCTTTGAGCCTGGAAGCAGTGTGTACAGCAGCTTGAGCCAGTGGCAAGAAGATCTTCTTCTTTTTTTTTTTAATTTTTATTTTTATTTATTTACTTGAGAGCAACAGACAGAGAGAAAGAGGCAGAGAGAGAAAGGAAGAGACAATGGGTGCGCCAGGGCCTCCAGCCACTGCAAACGAACTCCAGACGCGAGCGCCCCCTTGTGCATCTGGCTAACATGAGTCCTGGGGAATCGAGCCTCGAATCGGGGTCCTTAGGCTACACAGGCAAGCGCTTAACCGCTAAGCCATCTCTCCAGCCCCAAGAAGATCTTCTTAACTCTCTGCTTTACCTTTTCCTCTGACTTCAAGCAAGCGTTGTCTTCACCCAGAACTTTGGTGAGCCCGGTCATTTCTTCCAAACCCACATGTACCACTGGCTATTAAAACTCACCCTGAAAAGAAAAACTGGGCTGGAGAGATTGCTCAGTGGCTAAAGCGCTTCCCTGCAAAGCCTAACGACAGTAGTTCAATTCACTAGTACCCACATAGAGCCAGATGCACAATGTGGCGCATGCATCTGGAGTTCATTTGCATGGGCTAGAGGCCCTGGCATGCCTATTCCTAATCATACCCATCCACTCCCCTTACTGGACATGGTGATGCACACCTTTAATCCTAGCACTCAGGAGGTGGAGGTAAGAGGATCACTGTGAGTTGGAGGCCAGCCTGAGACTGCATAGTGAGTTCCAGGTCAGCCTGCGGCAGACCTTACCTCAAAAATCAAACAAACAAAAAAACTAAAAGATAAGTCGCCATGTAACCTTACCACTTGATTTCCTTGTGTTACACCCTTGAGAAAAGAGTCCCTGCAGAGTTCTATAGGTTGTGACCAAGAGGTCCAGAGCTATACCTTGGCTGTGTCTCTCTCCTTACCAATTTCCCAATTTTCCTTTTGGAAACATTCAGGACTTAGAGTTGATGATCTTGAAAGGTTCCTTTAGCTCCTGAAATCCTAGCATTCTGCTAAAAAAAAAAAAAAAAAAAAAAAAAAAAAAAAAAAAAAAAGCAGCTCTGAGCTTGCCTCCACCATCACACAGTGCTCTGGGCTGGAGGATGACCTCAGCATGACCCCTTCTGCCAGCTCTGGAACTGGCTCTCCCAGGAGGTTCTGGGCAGGATCTGGATGCAGAAATCTGTCTGATGTTTCACATCTCCGCTGAATGCATGCTCGCGTTCCCACCCCCAGCGCCGCGGCTGGGCTTGGCCCCCAGCCCAGAATGGTGGAGAGCTGCTGAGAGAAGGCTTTTCTCCCTTCACCTGTGTCCCTTTCTCTCAGGACCTGTTGTCTTCCCAAGCCTTGACTTTGAGGATTCTGTTTCCTGAAGCACTTGCAGTCCATAGCCAGGCGCCGTGGGGAATAGAAGGTACAGAAGTCACTGTCCTCACGTAGAGTCTAGTGTGATGCGGACCGTGGGGGGGGGGGGGCAGAGCTGCAGGGTTCGTGGAGGCTTGTCGGGAGCGCTGTACACTTGGATTCTAATCATGGGCTCGTCTGTCTCCTCCCGGCCCCCAGTTCCCTTCCCCATGGGCCAATGATCACTACATTCCTTCACTGCTCAGAAGCTTATCTATATCTCAGTTGAGCAATAACTGTTGCAGCCTTTCTGGACAAAGCAGGACCTGAGCCCTGAAGGCCAGCGGAGGACTGGGACTGGCCCAGGAGAAATGGATGAGTATATTCTGGCTGTGGAGAGGGAGGCGAGACCCTGGAGCCCAGGCTGAGGGCGTGTTGGGCTGGAATGGCATCGTGACGAGACCGCAAAAGGGAACGCGATCTCAGCACAGGCAGCTCTGTGTTTCCTCTCGGGGCCTTGGTCCCTGTGGGCTTGGGTCCACCCCAGGGGTATCCCCCAGGATGGAGAAACAAACAAGGCAGGTTACCTCTGGAGCTTTTTCCTTACCTGGGGTCCTAGTATGGTACAGATCATGATAGTCCTTCACCTAGAAGGAACTGGGGCCAGAGCAAGGGAAGGCTCCAATTCACGATCCTCTCCTCATTCCAACCAGTATGTTCTAGGCTGGCAAGACCAGGATAGCATATAGAGTAAGTTTTCCTACAATTTCTGCCTTTGTTTGATGGTCTGCTCCACCACAGATATTTCTCTGAATTAGGGGTGAGCAAAGGGATATTTTCACTGTGTCCTTGGGGTCAGATTCCAGATTTACCTGCAAGGCCTGTGCATCGAGAATCACACCTAGCATGGCTGTGACCCCCATCCCACCCGTCTCCTGGCTAAGGCTGCCGAGCTCCTCCTCATCCTCTGTCCACAGTGAGTCCTCTGGGTCCTGCCTCCCCAGGGACTCTCCCCCTCCTCCTGCTGCCTGTGAGACAGCTCGGGCCTCATTCATCCCAGGCTTTACCTCGGCCTCTCTCCAAGCTGATTTTCAGGTTGGGCCTCATCCAGAGTGTTTAGAAAAGTTGCCATCAGACGTGGTGGTGCACACCTTTAATCCCAGCACTTGGGAGCAAAGGTAGGAGGATCACCATGAGTTGAGGCCACCCTGTGACTACATAGTGAATTCCAGGTCAGCCTGGGCTAGAGTGAGACCCTACCTCAGAAAACCAAAAACCAAAGAAAAAAATGTGGGCTGGAGAGATGGATTAGTGGTTAAGGCACTCACCTGCAAAGCCTAAGGACCTGGGTTCGATTCTCCAGGTCCCACATAAGCCAGATGTACATGGTGGTGTATGCATCTGGAGTTCGTTTGCAGTGGCTAGAGGCCCTGGCACACCCATTCTCACTCTTCCTCTCTGTCTCTAATAAATAAAAATAAATCTTAAAGAGAAGAAGAAAAGTTAACGGCGTGCCACAAGTGCTCTGACACTGCTTGTCATGACGACAGCAGCAGCAAGGTGGTGGCAGTGGTTTTTCCAGTCTGGCTTCTGAAGCACAGCTCCGATTCCGCAGTTCCTTTCCCAAAGCCTTAGTGGCTTCCAGTTGGCTGCCGAATGCAGTCCGAAAGCTATAGCCAGGCCTTGTGCAGAGTAAATTTCCTGAGTCATCTGCAGTGATCTGTCCCCTGCCTATCACACAAGATGTCTTTCCTTCTACTAATTTTTGTACTTCCCTTTTTCCCACCAAATGGGACTACCATGATGAGCTTGGCACGCATGCCTCAGAGGCCTTCCTCCCCTGGCTAAGCCTTTGTTCACGCTGTTCTCCCGCTTGCAGTGCCCTGCTTCCCTCCCCCCTGGCTTTTCTTCATCCATTAGGAGCTGCCAGCCGACTCCCAAGGCTCCTGGGGAGAGAGGCCATGGGGCAGCTCCGTTACGATTCAGTAGCTGTTCAGTGTGTGGCGGGAGAGGCCTCAGGATCCAGGCGTGTCAGGATCCAAGCCTTCATGTCAGTTCCCTACAGGAACTTGAGAAAAGTTCCCAGGGCCTGTGAGCAAGTACTCAGTCAGTGCTCCGTGGCTGTGGCTGTAACACCTGCGTGCAGTGCGCAAGCAAACTGCCAGAGAGGTGACACCCAAGGGAGCTCTGTGCACACGTGAACTTAGCCCTTGCTGAGCCAGGACCCTTGCCAGGTGTCGGGGCCTATGTGACCCTGGGAGTGTCAGCATCCTAGGGGACCCACTGGGGCCACGAGTCCAGTGTTAGGACCCAAAGGCGGTTACCAGTGAGCACTTAAACTTCAGGGGCCACAGCCAGACAACAACGTGTGGGTTCAGTAAGAGATCCAGGCCCTGAGGTGACGGGAAGGCAGAAGAGTCTCAGCAAAGTCAGCATCGCGTTCAGTCAGGTAAGGTCTTCCTCTGACCTCTGACCTCTAGCCCCAGAGCCCCCAATTCGGTGTGCACTGGTCCTGCAGAGCTCCCAGCAGAGGTCAGCCGGGAAGCTGCCGCTTGAAATGGGTTCCCTTTCTGGGTCAGGATGACTTGGCAATAGGCATGACCTCAATTTGGAAGCACCTGCTTCTGATCTTCAGGTCTCCTAGACGGGCAGCCCCGCAGGAGGCACTGGCTGGCAGATGGCCAGCCCAGGGTGAGTCCTGCCTCTGCTCCTGGTCCACAGCCTGGCTCCCCAGGCCTTGGCTTCCATTTCAAATGTGTGCCGTGAACATGCCACCCTCTGGGCCACCATTTGGAAAGGCCAACCTCAGGCTGACACTCGCTGCCTGTAAATGGCGTGGAATTAGGCTAATCAGTGGCTCTTAATTTCGCAACAAATGCGGGTGCTGTGCTAATTGCCAGGGTCCACGCCGGGCAGATCCCTGGTTGGCAGCATCAAATAAGAGAAGTGGTAATTTGGGGGCTGGAGTGGGGGAGGGCCTGCTTTGTTGGCTGAGCCAGTTAAAACCTGTATTATACCATGTGAGCCACAGTGCCAAGAGCTGGGTCTGGCCTCCTGATCAGCCAGGGGACTAGGTCAGTGCTCCTCCCCCCACCTCCTCGTGTGTGTGCAGGTGAACCTCAGTGCTGGCCCCTTGTCTAGGAGTGGTTTTGTTTTGTTGCGATTCATCAAGGAAGAGTTCACCAGCAGCATGGCATGGTACTGCCAGGACAACTCATCAGGGATAAAGCATCCCCAACCTTGGTCTGTCGTTACCATGACAACATGGCATTTCCAGACTCCCCAGGCAACCTCACTGGCATCTGCTGCTGTAAACGATTCACATGGAAAGGGGCCACTGTTCTTTCTCCACTTGAGACTGAGCAAGTTGTGAAGATAGGGAGCTGCTGTCCAGGGACCAGAGTCTTCATGGAAAGTGGGTAGTCCGTGGATGTGGGGCCTCTTGGTGATAGCATTTGAGGAGGTATTAAAGGTGTGCTGCCTGTTCTGGTCTGTTGGGGTCAGCTGCAGCGTCAGACCTCCTAGAGAAACAGGCAGGGAAGGTAGGGAAAAATCAGCACAGCGTGAACGAAGGCTGGCTGGGGAGGTCTGTGGAGTATGGGTGAGGCAGGACGGAGGGGTAGAGAAGGCAGGTGGCAGATATACCTCTCTGACACCTGCCACTTGAGCACAGACCAGCAGAAGCCTGGTCTGGACTCCACGGCACCAGGCTGTTCTTGGCGTCTTCCCTCTGGAGCCTTTGGACCTATAGCACATGCCTTCACTTGGGACCTAGGCACACAGCACACGCCTTCACTTGGGACCTGGGCACACGCTTTCACTTGGGACCTGGGCACACAGCACACGCCTTCACTTGGGACCTGGGCACACGCTTTCACTTGGGACCTGGGCACACGCTTTCACTTGGGACCTGGGCACACACTTTCACTTGGGACCTGGGCACACAGCACATGCCTTCACTTCTGAACCATGGGATCTGGTAAGAGACCTCCTTTGTTTTCCTCCTGAAACAGGGTCTATGGGCACTCCTGCACTACTTTGGGTGGGCATTTTCCCCTTCTCTCTTGGCTCATAGTGGTTTATGATTGCTCCTGTGCCCACTAGCTCATCAACATCCTAGGGGTCTTGGACATGTAGAGAGGAAGACACTCACGAAGGTCACACAGTAGGTTAGAGGCCATGGGACTTGGGGCTAAGAACTCAGAATCCAGACTGGCCGGCCGTAGCTGAGTCCTGGCTCTACCACTAGAATTCAGGATGAGCCTGAGCCTCAACTAAATCTTGGCTGCTGCTGTGGGGTTGAAGTGGGGGTCCTGAAAAGTCCCACCTTATGAGCTATCGAGAGGTTAAATGGCAGAAAGAAGTACATCAAAACAGAACCAAAGTTCCTGATATATAGTAAGAGCTCAAGATATATTAGTTATTAAATATTGTTTTCCTTAAAAATGGGACCACTGTATTCACCTTTGCTCCTTCTCCTTTCTTCCTGCTCCCTTGTACAAAAAAAGGTAGTGACATACTACTTTATTTGGAATCAGCATCAGATGCTGTTGTCTGGATGCCGTGTATATGGTGGAAGGAGATTCAGACGCTGTTGTCTGGATGATGTGTATATGGTGGAAGGAGGATCAGACGCTGTTGTCTGGATGACGTGTATATGGTGGAAGAAGGATCAGATGCTGTTGTCTGGATGATGTGTGTATGGTGGAAGGAGGATCAGACGCTGTTGTCTGGATGATGTGTGTATGGTGGAAGGAGGATCAGACGCTGTTGTCTGGATGATGTGTGTATGGTGGAAGGAGGATCAGATGCTGTTGTCTGGGTGATGTGTATATGGTGGAAGGAGGATCAGACGCTGTTGTCTGGATGACGTGTGTATGGTGGAAGGAAGATCAGACGCTGTTGTCTGGATGACGTGTGTATGGTGGAAGGAGGATCAGACGCTGTTGTCTGGATGACGTGTGTATGGTGGAAGGAGGATCAGACGCTGTTGTCTGGATGATGTGTGTATGGTGGAAGGAGGATCAGACGCTGTTGTCTGGATGATGTGTGTATGGTGGAAGGAGGATCAGACACTGTTTTCTGGATTATGTGTGTATGGTGGAAGGAGGATCAGACACTGTTGTCTGGATGACGTGTGTATGGTGGAAGGAGGATCAGACACTGTTGTCTGGATGACGTGTGTATGGTGGAAGGAGGATCAGACGCTGTTGTCTGGATGACGTGTGTATGGTGGAAGGAGGATCAGACGCTGTTGTCTGGATGACGTGTATATGGTGGAAGGAGGATCAGACGCTGTTGTCTGGATGACGTGTGTATGGTGGAAGGAGGATCAGACGCTGTTGTCTGGATGACGTGTGTATGGTGGAAGGAGGATCAGACGCTGTTGTCTGGATGATGTGTGTATGGTGGAAGGAGGATCAGACGCTGTTGTCTGGATGATGTGTGTATGGTGGAAGGAGGATCAGACGCTGTTGTCTGGATGATGTGTGTATGGTGGAAGGAGGATCAGATGCTGTTGTCTGGATGACGTGTGTATGGTGGAAGGAGGATCAGACGCTGTTGTCTGGATGACGTGGGTATGGTGGAAGGAGGATCAGACGCTGTTGTCTGGATGATGTGGGTATGGTGGAAGGAGGATCAGACGCTGTTGTCTGGATGACGTGTGTATGGTGGAAGGAGGATCAGACGCTGTTGTCTGGATGACGTGTGTATGGTGGAAGGAGGATCAGACGCTGTTGTCTGGATGACGTGTGTATGGTGGAAGGAGGATCAGACGCTGTTGTCTGGATGACGTGTGTATGGTGGAAGGAGGATCAGACGCTGTTGTCTGGATGATGTGTGTATGGTGGAAGGAGGATCAGACGCTGTTGTCTGGATGACGTGTATATGGTGGAAGGAGGATCAGACGCTGTTGTCTGGATGACGTGTATATGGTGGAAGGAGGATCAGACGCTGTTGTCTGGATGATGTGTGTATGGTGGAAGGAGGACCAGACGCTGTTGTCTGGATGATGTGTGTATGGTGGAAGGAGGATCAGATGCTGTTCTCTGGATGATGTGTGTATGGTGGAAGGAGGATCAGACACTGTTGTCTGGATGATGTGTGTATGGTGGAAGGAGGATCAGACACTGTTGTCTGGATGATGTGTGTATGGTGGAAGGAGGATCAGACACTGTTGTCTGGATGATGTGTGTATGGTGGAAGGAGGATCAGACACTGTTGTCTGGATGATGTGTGTATGGTGGAAGGAGGATCAGACGCTGTTGTCTGGATGATGTGTGTATGGTGGAAGGAGGATCAGACGCTGTTGTCTGGATGACGTGTATATGGTGGAAGGAGGATCAGACACTGTTGTATGGATGATGTGTGTATGGTGGAAGGAGGATCAGACACTGTTGTCTGGATGATGTGTGTATGGTGGAAGGAGGATCAGATGCTGTTGTCTGGATGATGTGTATATGGTGGAAGGAGGATCAGATGATGTTGTCTGGATGATGTGTGTATGGTGGAAGGAGGATCAGATGATGTTGTCTGGATGATGTGTGTATGGTGGAAGGAGGATCAGACGCTGTTGTCTGGATGATGTGTATATGGTGGAAGGAGGATCAGACACTGTTGTCTGGATGATGTGTGTATGGTGGAAGGAGGATCAGACACTGTTGTCTGGATGATGTGTGTATGGTGGAAGGAGGATCAGACACTGTTGTCTGGATGATGTGTGTATGGTGGAAGGAGGATCAGACGCTGTTGTCTGGATGACGTGTATATGGTGGAAGGAGGATCAGACACTGTTGTCTGGATGACGTGTGTATGGTGGAAGGAAGATCAGACGCTGTTGTCTGGATGATGTGTGTATGGTGGAAGGAGGATCAGACGCTGTTGTCTGGATGATGTGTATATGGTGGAAGGAGGATCAGATGATGTTGTCTGGATGATGTGTGTATGGTGGAAGGTGGATCAGACGCTGTTGTCTTGATGATGTGTATATGGTGGAAGGAGGATCAGATGATGTTGACTGGATGATGTGTGTATGGTGGAAGGAGGATCAGACGCTGTTGTCTGGATGATGTGTGTATGGTGGAAGGAGGATCAGACACTGTTGTCTGGATGATGTGTATATGGTGGAAGGAGGATCAGATGCTGTTGTCTGGATGATGTGTGTATGGTGGAAGGAGGATCAGACACTGTTGTCTGGATGATGTGTATATGGTGGAAGGAGGATCAGATGCTGTTGTCTGGATGATGTGTGTATGGTGGAAGGAGGATCAGACACTGTTGTCTGGATGATGTGTATATGGTGGAAGGAGGATCAGACGCTGTTGTCTGGATGATGTGTGTATGGTGGAAGGAGGATCAGACGCTGTTGTCTGGATGATGTGTATATGGTGGAAGGAGGATCAGACGCTGTTGTCTGGATGATGTGTGTATGGTGGAAGGAGGATCAGACGCTGTTGTCTGGATGATGTGTATATGGTGGAAGGAGGATCAGATGCTGTTGTCTGGATGATGTGTGTATGGTGGAAGGAGGATCAGACACTGTTGTCTGGATGATGTGTGTATGGTGGAAGGAGGATCAGACACTGTTGTCTGGATGATGTGTGTATGGTGGAAGGAAGATCAGATGCTGTTGTCTGGATGATGTGTGTATGGTGGAAGGTGGATCAGACACTGTTGTCTGGATGATGTGTGTATGGTGGAAGGAGGATCAGATGATGTTGTCTGGATGATGTGTGTATGGTGGAAGGTGGATCAGACGCTGTTGTCTGGATGATGTGTGTATGGTGGAAGGAGGATCAGACGCTGTTGTCTGGATGATGTGTGTATGGTGGAAGGTGGATCAGACGCTGTTGTCTGGATGACGTGTGTATGGTGGAAGGAGGATCAGACGCTGTTGTCTGGATGATGTGTGTATGGTGGAAGGAGGATCAGACGCTGTTGTCTGGATGATGTGTGTATGGTGGAAGGAGGATCAGACGCTGTTGTCTGGATGATATGTATATGGTGGAAGGAGGATCAGACGCTGTTGTCTGGATGATGTGTATATGGTGGAAGGAGGATCAGACGCTGTTGTCTGGATGATGTGTATATGGTGGAAGGAGGATCAGACGCTGTTGTCTGGATGACGTGTATATGGTGGAAGGAGGATCAGACGCTGTTGTCTGAATGATGTGTGTATGGTGGAAGGAGGATCAGACACTGTTGTCTGGATGACGTGTGTATGGTGGAAGGAGGATCAGACACTGTTGTCTGGATGATGTGTGTATGGTGGAAGGAGGATCAGACACTGTTGTCTGGATGATGTGTGTATGGTGGAAGGAGGATCAGACGCTGTTGTCTGGATGACGTGTATATGGTGGAAGGAGGATCAGACGCTGTTGTCTGGATGACGTGTGTATGGTGGAAGGAGGATCAGACGCTGTTGTCTGGATGACGTGTATATGGTGGAAGGAGGATCAGACGCTGTTGTCTGAATGATGTGTGTATGGTGGAAGGAGGATCAGACACTGTTGTCTGGATGACGTGTGTATGGTGGAAGGAGGATCAGACACTGTTGTCTGGATGATGTGTGTATGGTGGAAGGAAGATCAGATGCTGTTGTCTGGATGATGTGTGTATGGTGGAAGGAGGATCAGATGATGTTGTCTGGATGATGTGTGTATGGTGGAAGGAGGATCAGACGCTGTTGTCTGGATGATGTGTGTATTTTGGAAGGAGGATCAGACACTGTTGTCTGGATGATGTGTGTATGGTGGAAGGAAGATCAGATGATGTTGTCTGGATGATGTGTGTATGGTGGAAGGAGGATCAGATGATGTTGTCTGGATGATGTGTGTATGGTGGAAGAAGGATCAGACGCTGTTGTCTGGATGATGTGTATATGGTGGAAGGAGGATCAGATGATGTTGTCTGGATGATGGGTATATGGTGGAAGGAGGATCAGACGCTGCTGTCTGGATGATGTGTATATGGTGGAAGGAGGATCAGACACTGTTGTCTGGATGCCATGTATATGGTAGAAGGAGGATCAGGTGCTTTTGTCTGGATGATGTGTGTATGGTGGAAGGAGGATCAGGTGCTGTTGTCTGGATGATGTGTATATGGTGGAAGGAGGATCAGACACTGTTGTCTGGATGACGTGTGTATGGTGGAAGGAGGATCAGACGCTGTTGTCTGGATGATGTGTATATGGTGGAAGGAGGATCAGACACTGTTGTCTGGATGATGTGTGTATGGTGGAAGGAGGATCAGACACTGTTGTCTGGATGATGTGTGTATGGTGGAAGGAGGATCAGACGCTGTTGTCTGGATGACGTGTGTATGGTGGAAGGAGGATCAGACGCTGTTGTCTGGGTGACATGTGTATGGTGGAAGGAGGATCAGACACTGTTGTCTGGATGACGTGTATATGGTGGAAGGAGGATCAGACACTGTTGTCTGGATGCCGTGTATATGGTGGAAGGAGGATCAGGTGCTGTTGTCTGGATGATGTGTATATGGTGGAAGGAGGATCAGACACTGTTGTCTGGATGACGTGTGTATGGTGGAAGGAGGATCAGACACTGTTGTCTGGATGACGTGTGTATGGTGGCAGGAGGATCAGACGCTGTTGTCTGGATGATGTGTGTATGGTGGAAGGAGGATCAGACGCTGTTGTCTGGATGACGTGTGTATGGTGGAAGGAGGATCAGACGCTGTTGTCTGGATGATGTGTGTATGGTGGAAGGAGGATCAGACACTGTTGTCTGGATGATGTGTATATGGTGGAAGGAGGATCAGACACTGTTGTCTGGATGACGTGTGTATGGTGGAAGGAGGATCAGACGCTGTTGTCTGGATGATGTGTATATGGTGGAAGGAGGATCAGACACTGTTGTCTGGATGATGTGTGTATGGTGGAAGGAGGATCAGACACTGTTGTCTGGATGATGTGTGTATGGTGGAAGGAGGATCAGACGCTGTTGTCTGGATGACGTGTGTATGGTGGCAGGAGGATCAGACGCTGTTGTCTGGATGATGTGTGTATGGTGGAAGGAGGATCAGACGCTGTTGTCTGGATGACGTGTGTATGGTGGAAGGAGGATCAGACGCTGTTGTCTGGATGATGTGTGTATGGTGGAAGGAGGATCAGACACTGTTGTCTGGATGATGTGTATATGGTGGAAGGAGGATCAGACGCTGTTGTCTGGATGACGTGTGTATGGTGGAAGGAGGATCAGGTGCTGTTGTCTGGATGACGTGTGTATGGTGGAAGGAGGATCAGACGCTGTTGTCTGGATGATGTGTGTATGGTGGAAGGAGGATCAGACGCTGTTGTCTGGATGATGTGTGTATGGTGGAAGGAGGATCAGACGCTGTTGTCTGGATGATGTGTATATGGTGGAAGGAGGATCAGACGCTGTTGTCTGGATGATGTGTATATGGTGGAAGGAGGATCAGACACTGTTGTCTGGATGATGTGTATATGGTGGAAGGAGGATCAGACGCTGTTGTCTGGATGATGTGTATATGGTGGAAGGAGGATCAGACGCTGTTGTCTGGATGATGTGTGTATGGTGGAAGGGGGATCAGACGCTGTTGTCTGGATAATGTGTATGGTGGAAGGAGGATCAGACGCTGTTGTCTGGATGATGTGTATATGGTGGAAGGAAGATCAGATGCTGTTGTCTGGATTATGTGTATATGGTGGAAGGAGGATCAGACACTGTTGTCTGGATGATGTGTATATGGTGGAAGGAGGATCAGACACTGTTGTCTGGATGATGTGTGTATGGTGGAAGGAGGATCAGACGCTGTTGTCTGGATGATGTGTGTATGGTGGAAGGAGGATCAGACGCTGTTGTCTGGATGATGTGTGTATGGTGGAAGGAGGATCAGACGCTGTTGTCTGGATGATGTGTGTATGGTGGAAGGAGGATCAGACGCTGTTGTCTGGATGATGTGTGTATGGTGGAAGGAGGATCAGACGCTGTTGTCTGGATGATGTGTGTATGGTGGAAGGAGGATCAGACACTGTTGTCTGGATGATGTGTGTATGGTGGAAGGAGGATCAGACGCTGTTGTCTGGATGATGTGTATGGTGGAAGGAGGATCAGACGCTGTTGTCTGGATGATGTGTATATGGTGGAAGGAAGATCAGATGCTGTTGTCTGGATGATGTGTATATGGTGGAAGGAGGATCAGACGCTGTTGTCTGGATGATGTGTGTATGGTGGAAGGAGGATCAGACACTGTTGTCTGGATGATGTGTATATGGTGGAAGGAGGATCAGACACTGTTGTCTGGATGATGTGTGTATGGTGGAAGGAGGATCAGACGCTGTTGTCTGGATGATGTGTGTATGGTGGAAGGAGGATCAGACGCTGTTGTCTGGATGATGTGTGTATGGTGGAAGGAGGATCAGACGCTGTTGTCTGGATGATGTGTATATGGTGGAAGGAGGATCAGACGCTGTTGTCTGGATTATGTGTATATGGTGGAAGGAAGATCAGACGCTGTTGTCTGGATGACGTGTGTATGGTGGAAGGAGGATCAGACACTGTTGTCTGGATGATGTGTGTATGGTGGAAGGAGGATCAGATGCTGTTGTCTGGATGATGTGTGTATGGTGGAAGGAGGATCAGATGCTGTTGTCTGGATGATGTGTGTATGGTGGAAGGAGGATCAGACGCTGTTGTCTGGATGATGTGTGTATGGTGGAAGGAGGATCAGATGCTGTTGTCTGGATGATGTGTGTATGGTGGAGGGAGGATCAGACGCTGTTGTCTGGATGATGTGTATATGGTGGAAGGAGGATCAGACGCTGTTGTCTGGATGACGTGTATATGGTGGAAGGAGGATCAGATGCTGTTGTCTGGATGATGTGTATATGGTGGAAGGAAGATCAGACGCTGTTGTCTGGATGATGTGTATATGGTGGAAGGAAGATCAGACGCTGTTGTCTGGATGATGTGTGTATGGTGGAAGGAGGATCAGACGCTGTTGTCTGGATGATGTATATATGGTGGAAGGAGGATCAGACGCTGTTGTCTGGATGACGTGTATATGGTGGAAGGAGGATCAGACGCTGTTGTCTGGATGATGTGTATATGGTGGAAGGAGGATCAGACGCTGTTGTCTGGATGACGTGTGTATGGTGGAAGGAGGATCAGACGCTGTTGTCTGGATGACGTGTATATGGTGGAAGGAGGATCAGACGCTGTTGTCTGGATGATGTATGTATGGTGGAAGGAGGATCAGACACTGTTGTCTGGATGACGTGTGTATGGTGGAAGGAGGATCAGACGCTGTTGTCTGGATGACGTGTGTATGGTGGAAGGAGGATCAGACACTGTTGTCTGGATGATGTGTATATGGTGGAAGGAGGATCAGATGCTGTTGTCTGGATGACGTGTATATGGTGGAAGGAGGATCAGACGCTGTTGTCTGGATGACGTGTGTATGGTGGAAGGAGGATCAGACGCTGTTGTCTGGATGATGTGTATATGGTGGAAGGAGGATCAGACGCTGTTTTCTGGATGATGTGTATATGGTGGAAGGAGGATCAGACGCTGTTGTCTGGATGATGTGTATATGGTGGAAGGTGGATCAGACACTGTTGTCTGGATGATGTGTATATGGTGGAAGGTGGATCAGACACTGTTGTCTGGATGGTGTGTGTGTGGAGGAAGGAGGATCCGATGCTGTTTTCTGGATGGATGTGTGTGAGGAAGAAGAAACCATCCACACTGGTGGCTCTACCTCCTGCCTGCTGTTCTCAGCTTTTGAGCCTTGTAGTGTCTTCAGAGCTGGGCCAGGTAAGGCTGAGCTATAAATCTCAGTCCCCCAACAGAAGAGCGAAATTCCCATTTATGTCCCATGACCAGATTTATGTGTCATGACCTAAGATTTATCCTCCACTGGGTTATTGCTTTTTGGTGGAAACACACTTCCTCCTTCCCTGTGGGCACACTATGCGGCCTTCCTTTTCACTATAGTGTAAGTTTATGATGTACAGGAGGTTTGTGTTCCCTCCTCACCCAAGCCTCCCATGGCTCTGGATTGTTAGTAGTAAGAGCAGTTCTCTGTTAGGGATAAAGAAGCTGCTGCTTAGTAACAGAGCAGTGGTCCTGACACATGCCACAAAGTTGGGGCTTGTTTGCCTCCTCTGATTCCATCCCTGTCCGTCTTTCCCATGAATAAAGGCTTTGGCATCTGTAAGTGTTTTTAGGCTCTGATCCCAGTAACGAAGAACATGAGCTTAAGGTCAAAGCACCTGGAGTCTGATCATAATGCGTCACCTCCAAGCTAACATCTCTTAAGCAAAGTGCCTCTTCTCCCTCATTCATTACCACCCTACTGTGGGCTGATGGTGCCTGGGAGACTGACCTTGGAGCACGTGAAAGGGGCTGGGACATTTCTCCATGAACTGTTTCCAACTCAGCAAGGCTTAGCCCCGCAAGTCCGGTTGAGCTAAGTGCTTCCTGTTGTACTGAGCGTGGCCCATCAGAGCGGGAAGGGCCAAGATGGAGCCCGTGAGAGGGGCAGTCACTTACGTAGGCCCGTGTGCTGAACTAGTGGTGAGATGGGCCTTGGAGTCCTGGTCTGACCCCACCTGCCCTGTCTCCTACAGCACCACGCCATTACCACACTGCCAGAGATCTGCATTTGCCCTGGCTCTTGGTGCCTCATTTGAATTAAAGTATTAGATAAGGGAAGAAGGGTTCTCAGAGAACTATATGTATCAGCCAGTAATTTGAACAGACTTGGATTTTGTAGTTAATTTTTGATACATGGTTGCTGAAGCAAACTTTGATAATTGAAAACGTTTTACTTAGAAGGTAACAAATTAAGGAATATTCTTAGTAGTCAAAAATACTCTTAAAAGAAGGCTTACATCCTGTAGTTAAGGACTTTAAAACCAGTGATTCTCTAAACCCTCCAACACCTTCCAGAAGTTTCATGGTGGAAAGGAGAACATCCGTCCAGAGACTCCTCCAAGGACTCCATTTACTTCTATGGGCGTCAGATAGATACACTGCCACAGCAAGTCATAGAAGAATAGTCTTGGGCATTTGTAGTCTTCTCTAGGTGTTTTTTTTTTTTTAATTTGTTATCATTTTTTTCCATAGATATTCTCATTTGACTAATCACTAGGGGAAATATGCAAGGTGGAAAAATACTCTCATTTTTCAGGTGAGAAATTTAAGCTTCAGAGAGATTAAGTTGCCCAAGATTACACATCTACTGAGTAGGATAGCTCCCTGACCTCGAGAGCTGTCATCAACAAAGCACAAGACACGTACTTCACTTCTGTGAAAGGCTGAGTGCCGACTCCCCTCCTAGAGACGGTTGTAGAAAGCATCTGGCCCATGGTTTCCAACGTGAGCTCTGGGAAGCTAGAAAGCCCGTGGAGACAGCGGGAAGCTGAGCGGCTGGAAGGGGCTACAAATGGACTAGCGCTGTGGTGGTGGTTTGTGCCTCGGGACGCTGGAGATACTGTTTTGTGGCTTAGCCAGTATTTCTCCTACTACGCTCTGCGGCGGCTCTGGGATTTGGGAATGCATCAGAATCCGCCTTGAAGAGCTGCTCGGAGGTGAGCACCAGGCCTCTGGTTGTGACTTAAGTGCAAAGGTCAGTCGCGGCGTGCTCCTGGGAGCCGGGAAGGCAAGGTCAGGAAGGAGCAGGAGTTGCCGGTGGTGTACACCTCCGTAGGAGGCAGGCCTAGGACCCTCACCGTGCCCCTCCACAGCAACAAATGACATGGCAGAGGGTAACAACCAGGTTTCCATAGCAATGCCGAGTGGCTTGTGCCTGTCAGGGTGCCTCAGACACTGATATAAACCTGGCCGGAGCGATGTGAAATGTTACCTACTGTTCCACACACAGCTGCTGGGGAACGGGAAGCAGGAGGGGTGGCCTGGTTTGTCCTGTGAACCTGGTATTGAGGCATCCCCCAGATTTTTCTAAGCTGGCAGCAGGCTAGACTGCACCAACACAGACTAGGAACTACATCTGGGCAAGACCCAGGGCCATCCCAGTGCAGATGAGATGGGGAAGAGAATGTCGTGAGATGGTCTTGTGCCGGGGACTGTATGTAGCTGTTTAAAAACAGTGAAGTCGAAAGACAGGTGACCATCCTTGTTTCCAGACAATGAAACTTAAGACCTAGGTGTACACAGCAGGTATCAGGCAGCATCACAAGCCAACCTGTCTGGCTGCGAAACCACTGGGCAGCAACTACTGCTTCTGATGTCTCTGATGCCTTCAGTAAGAGCTCAAGGTAGGTTCTGACCGCAGCTCGGCCTTGCCTTGGGAAGAAGAAGGTCAGTCTGCAGCAGGCTTCCCAAGGAGCTAGGGCCTAGAGGTAGACAGCTGTCCAGTTGCTGCTCGGATGGCTCCTTAGTCCACAACTGAAGCAGTGCACACACACACAGACACACACACACACAGACACACACACACACAGACACACAGACACACACACACACACACACACACTCAGGAACCAAGCAGTTCCTTTGAATTGCTGTGGACGGCCTGCCCTGCCTTTTGATCTGGCTTACCTTCAAGGGAATGAGCCTGTCCAGGGATGCATGACATTTAGGAACTATTTGTGCCTAAAACAAATATTTGTTGAGCGCCTTGTCTGTACATATAATTTTTCTGTTTTTTTTTTTTTTTCCAAGATCTAACTGCAGCCCAGGCTGGTCTCAAACACATGACTGTCCTCCTACCTGAGCCTTCCAAGTACTGGGATTGAAGACATGAGCCACAACACCCTCTTTTTTTTTTTTTTAAGTCATGTGTGAATGTGTGTGTGTGTGTGTGTGCGTGCGTGTGTGCTCGCGGGCATGTGCGTACTGCAGCATGTGTATGGAGATTATGGGTCTTCCGGTTGTTTGCCACTGCATACGCTTATTTGCCAGGCTTGCTGCCCTGTGAGCTTCCTGTTCTCCCATCTCTGTCTCCCATCCAGCCCTGGGCACACTAGGGGTACAGGCACGCCGTGCTGGCATTTGGGTTTCACGTGGACGCTGAGGATCCCAGCTGCAGTCCTCATGCTTCCGCAGCCAGGGCTTTTTCCGCTGAGCCCTCTCCAGCCCTGCGTAGAACTTTTCTACGTGCTGGGTAGAGATGTTGAATAAAAGTGAACTTTTGCTGCCGTGGGACTGTCCATTCTAGCAGGAGACAGTTAGCCGTGGGGTGCATTAGGAAGGGAAGGAAAGCAGCATACGGGCTGGAAGTGGGTGGTCAGGAAAGGCCTGCTGCAGGAGTGTCATCTGACCTGAGCCTGAATGAAGGCAAGAAAGGGGCCATGTGGTGTCTGGGGAGATGCATTCTAGGTGGGGACAGCGGGGGTTGGCGCTGAAGCCCAGGTGGCTAGGGGAGGTCTCAGCTCCAGGGTGGCTGGGGAGAGCGGTGAGGACAGCATGGCAGCAGTGGGCATCCAAGAGCCATCCAAGACAGGGTGATGGAGGGCTTCTAGGTGAAGTTCACAGCTTTGATTTCCTCCTCAGCTAGCCATGGACGTGCTACAAAGATTTACATCTGGGGACACATGTACCTGGCCTTGGCCTGGAACCTCCAGCTCCATTGCCTGTAGGATATATCTCGTGGGACCAAGCCCACAGGAGACTGTGTAGTGTCATCCGCACACATGGGCTGTCACGCAGGCAGGGGCCCTAGGGACTCACCAGACCTTCACTTCCAGGTATCCTCACACTCTTGAAGAATTAGATGTCCCCAAGAGAGCCTGGCCACAGGGTCTGGACATTCCCCCTGCAAACACCACATCTTCTGAGCAAGCTCCTTCTCCCATGACAGCGCCCTGAGAGAGAGTCACTGGGCCTGTGCCATGCAATTAAACTTTGCAGGATGGAAAATTGTCCCTTTTCCTGGATGTTTAGGACCAGAAGTACTTCATACTTCAGACTTTGCGGGTTTGGGGAACACTTGTATATATTTCATGAACTATTTTTGTGGACAGGACTCAAGTTTAAACATGAAATTCGTTTATGTTTTATAACACCTTGCATACACATAGCCTGAAAGTCATTTTATACAAGATTTTTAGCGTGTCTGCATTTTGACCATTACCCATCTCATGAAACCAGGTATGAGTTTTCCACTTGTGATGTCACATCACTGCAAAAATAGCACATTCTGGAGCATTGTAGATTTCAGGCTGCTCAGCCTGCACTGTTGCCAGGGATACATGTCCCTATCTGTTTGTCACCTTCTCTGCACTTTGGGCAGGGTGATGTGTTCATGTGGGTCACTGGATCGCGCTGGCACCAAGCTCGGAGCGGGTCCTCAGTCAGTATGCACTGGGTGACTGGAGACTCCGGGAGAACCCTGTCTGAGGTCTATGCTGTGTGTCCCATATAAACCCTATGTATGGATGTTTCTGGATCTCCTTACCCCGGCCCCACCATGGCTCTCATTCTCCAGCCTCCTCTCCTGCACACCAGTGACTCCTAGCGACCCAGAGGACAGTGTAGGGCAGGGAGGTCCTCGTGGCGAGCAGGCTCTGGGCATGAGCCCCGGAGCTGCACCTGGGTCCTGCCCTTCTGCTGGGGCACATCGTCTTCATTGACTGCGATGATGCTCAGGGGAGACAACTTGGAAGTTCCACTTCCAACCAGAGCTAAAAGGAGGACATGCAGGCTAGGCGAGGCCAGGGGAGGCCTAGGGAAGCAAGGCTTTCAGGAACCATTTAGCAGTGTCTGTGGGCTGTGGGCTCAGCAAAGTCAGCAGAGGCAGGCTTAGAGCAGCTAACAAGGCCTCAGCTGTGCAAACAGAGGAGCCTCACGGACGTGGGCCTCTTAGCTGGCTCATCATCTCTGCAGTTCTTGGCCAGTCCTGAGCACCCCATTTCTAGAAGGATGATGACAACCTAGAATCTGCCAAGGGGACCTGGCTGGCAGTAGGGACAGGCTGCATTACCACATCTTAACAAAGGGGGGAAATCTTAGAAGAGGAGAGCCATCTCAAACACCTGAAGGGATTAAAGTCCAAAGGAGCTGTAACTACACCCTAGCTGCTCCACCCACCAGCCCACACTCCCTTTGGCAGCACAGCCTGCCACTTGCCCCCATGCCCCAAGCTATGCTAGTTCCAGGACCTCTTCTAGCCTGTCTCTTCATTCATGGGCCATGAATCAAATGCCTTCTTCCCAGGAATACTGTGTCAGACAAGACAGGTCAGTCAAAAGCCCATCGCATATACATGATCAGAGGAAGCCCTAGAGAGGTTTAATTCCCTTTTCTGTCCCTTCTCCTAGAGCAACCACTAAGTCCAGAAATCTCGTAGCTCTAACCGGGAGGCTGGCATTCAGAAGGACGTGTGCAGGAACACTCCCTTGCTCGCGCGTTCTTAACCCATCATCCAAGGAAATTGACCCAGTAGAGCCAGTGCGTCTCAGCACAGTCTCTAGTGTCTGAGGACGTGTATGCACAGGAGCCTCTGTACCTCCCGGTCCTGGGGGCCAAGGAGCAGGGCTCGCTGGCTGTTTCTGAACCTTCCATGCAGGACTGGCTATATACCCACCTCCCTGGGCTGTTCCACTTTCCAGGTGGGGTGCTGGGGAGCAGTGGGAAGGCAGCGGGGACTTTTGACAGGGACCGTTTAATGATTTGTGGTCCTCTGTGTCTTCTCATGTAAAGAGACTAACAAAGTACAGTTTTACTTGCCACCTAAACCAAAGCTATTTGGTCTGCTGTGAGGGAGCCAGCCCAAGAATCAAGAGTTCCTCCTCTCTGCTCCTCTGCCCCTGCCTCCCTCCTCTTGCGTTCCCCAAGCGCGCCTCAGGCTCTCTGTGATTGGAAAGTCTTTTGACTTGTTCCATCCCAGCCTCTGTCCGCTGTGTGCCTCCAGCAAGGCTCCCACTAGGTTCAGGCCTCCAGTCACCATGGTGTTCTCCCAGGTAGGATGCTGGGGTTGGACATGTGTATTGCTTCTGTCCACCTCCATGGGCTTTCTTCTGGCCCTGACTAACCATTCGTTCGTTTTTTCATTCACACACGTGTTTATTGATGCTAATATACATCATGCACCTTTCCAGGCACTGACAGCAAACAAAGCAGTGCCTATTCTCAGAGAGCTTGTTTTTGGATCGGGAGAAAAGGTAACATATGTCCAGATGCATACATGTGAAGGAAAGCGAGTGTGTGGTGTCAGAGGCAGGAGTAAGGGTAGATTACTATTTCATGTCGTCAGGGAAAGTGTCTCAGGTCAGGTGACATCTGAACAACATGAGGGAGCGACCTGTGGAAATCAAGGGCAGAGGCATCCTAGAGGTGAGTGCTGTGTGAGGAGCAGCAAGGACGTTAGTGTCCCCATGGTGATGGCAGCAAAGCGGAACATGATAGGTGACAGCAGAGGGCCACTGTTTATTCTCAGTAAGCAGAGAAGCCACTGAGTTCTTAACAGTGCAGTGTCATGTCTGGCTTGGGTTTTAACGGGACCACTTGGGCTGCTGTGTGGAAAATGGACCACAGAGGCAACTGAGGCAGCAGAGAGAGCTTAGGACGCCTTGGCAAGACTACCAGTGAGCAGCCAGGAGTCCCCTGAGAGGTGGTGTGTGCTACCTATTTTGAATGGTGCCTTCCCGAACCCTTCCTTCCTCAGGCTGTCATCTTTTCTTACCTGCAGACAGCCACGGCCTCCTTGCTGGCTTCCCCCTGTTCCCATCTCTCCCTGTCCCATCTCCCCCCCAGGACCACCATTGGTCTTAGTCCTCCTCCCCCTGCCAGCAGGTGTCTCTGCAGAAGTCTGTAGTGCTTCCCGATGCAATACCACCTCTTCCTGCCGCCTCAGCTCTACCTTGAGGCCACCACTGACCCTGGGAAGTACTGAAGGGACACTGATCTGACAGGCAGCCCACGCGCTCATTCCTGTCAGCTGCTGCTCCTGTCCTGGTCAGCACTACCGGGGCTGCCTTACCCCTGTGCATGGCGCAGGCCCGGGCTTCAGACAAGGGGATAGAGATAAGTAGCCAGGCACAGGAATAGGGTGCCTAGCACCACACTCAGCTGTGTGCGTGCGTGCGTGTGTGCGTGCACTCATGCTGCTGCTCTGCTCCACAGACCGCGAGTGCGGTGAAAGCCACATGGACTCACTCTGCTCAGGGGTTGGGTCCGAGGCACCGCCCCTCGCTCCTGAGGGGCGATCAGCGAGGCAGCTCTGCCCTCAGCACCACTTTCAGACCCCAGCTCACAGGCTGGTGACGCTCACAAGCACAAAGACCGGTAGAAGGGGGAGTGAGATGTGGCTCTTAGAGAGCTTGAAGGAAGTGAACAGCCTTCCAACAACCCAGAGGGACCCAGCCCTCCACCCAGACGGGGTTCACTTCTTAACAAGCAGGCCCCGTGACCAGGCTCCTGACTGATGAACCCTCATTCATTCCTCACAACACAGCTGAGAGGGAACTTGGGAACTTTTAGTCACATCCACCTCCTGTCCCTGATAGGGCACATCTCCCTCACCTCTGTGAAACCTGTCTCTTACAAATGCACTGTTTTTTTTTTTTCTTTCAACTGTCATTCTGGGTCATTACTTTTTAAAAATATTTAACAATACACAACAAAGAAATAAAGAGTCACCACCCCCCCCCATTTCTCTGTTTCTTCCTCAAAGACTGTTCTCAGTTTGAGATATATTCTTCAGGATCTGAACATATAAAAATATGCAGGAACTCTATATAACTTGAATCACACTCTTTTATTGTTCTATAACCTATTTTCTATTAAATATGTCTTAGATACCTTCCCATGGCAGGCAGGCCACTGAGTGTACGTCATCATTTCTAATAGCTGTATGTTATTTAATAGGAGGACCAAGGCCCAGTTTCTTGAAGAATTCCTATATTTGTGGATATTTTTGTCTTCCTCAATCTTTTATGATTCCAAACAAGGATATAGTGAACACCCTGGTCACACCTCTTTGGGACCCAGGCCACCAGCTCCTATAACCACCCTCCCTTGTGACCTGGAGACACACCAGAATCTTTCTCTTCTCAGGGCCTTGTATCCAGCACAAGGCCTAAGCTAGAAAAGGTCCTCAAATGTGGAACAAATGGAGCAGGCTGGCCAAGAGCACGCTGTGTGAACGGCCTGGCGGGCCTGGGGACCGGGCAGAGAGTCTGTAGTACTGCTAACATAAGCGGGGGACGTCGAGGTGAGGCAAAGAGGGCAGGTTGCAGAGAGCCTGAGTGCCACCTGACCACCCATCTGCCCCATGCCAGCAGCCTTGGTGTTCATACAGAGTAGCTTTTGCAGTTGTCCAGGCAGGAACAGAAGTACCTGGACTCTCCTTTCTGTCCTAAAGGTGCCACCTGGACCCAAGGTACTTAGGAGACTACAGTTTAAACCCCCTGCTCACAGTAGGACCCTAGGGACTAGCCCCCCGGGGGGGGGAGCAGGGTCCCTGGAAGCTTCAGTGGGTGACACTTAGAAGTGTTCACACATTTGCCTGGCATCATCCGCACTGGCACAGTGAGTGTAAAGCCTTCCCGAGGACCAGTGCCTTCCCCTGGACTATGCTGCAGAGGTGCACCCTGGCTGTCCAGATCTGGGCCAGTTCCAGCACTAGCAGGACACGTCGTCACCCCCTGACCTGGCACTCCCCTCCCTCCACGTTGCATGTGCAAGGGGCAGGTCCTCGGGAGCACGCTCAGCCCCACGCTCAGCCGGCTGCGGGAGATCCGCACTGCTCCGCGTGATGCTGTTAGCTGAGGCCTTTGCTTTCCATCACTGACAGTGTCCCCATGCAGACGGGCTGTTGCTCTATCCATGGCTTAACGGAGGAGCAGTGCTTTTGTTAGGGGGGACAGTGTGACAACAAAAGAGGTCCCCAGTCAGACAGTTGGGTGAGCCTTGTGCCACCTCCCCCTGGATGAGTTACCTATATTGGTGCACATTATCACCTCTCTGGAAATGAGGGGTCATGTGACTTTGTGCTCATGGGCTTCTTACAAGGGTCATGGAATTCAGGCCTATTAAGTGTTTCTCACAGCACCTGGAATGCACCAAGGAGTCCAGATCCTGCCACCATCTTTCACTTGAGTTGGAACTAGGAGAGGAGCCCGAGATACGGGAGTCCTTGCCTCTGTCCTGACTGGAATGGTGGTGACCACAGATAAGCTGTTTTACCCCTTCATGCCTAGTTACCACGTCTCTGAAGTGGAGATCCACTGTGGAGTCAAGGTTAGGGTCATATGAAGGTAAGAGGCACGGTACTAGGCCACCACCCTCATCCTCAGGATCAGAGATGATGGTCAGAACTCCAGCGGTCACATCACATTCCCAGCGACAAGGTGGAAGAGGGAAAAAGAAGGGGTGTATGCCAGCTCTTACAGAAGAAGCCTTGTAAGCGATTATCAAACAGTCCAGTGTGAACCTCACTGGTCACACCAGCTGCAGGCAGTGTCCGCTTGGTGTGGCTGCTCTGCCAGGCACATCAGGCAAGGTCGTCCAGCAGAGTGGCCATCCCTTCCCCAGCACTGGCCTGAGGTCCCAGCACCATAAGGCCCTGTGAGGACCCACAGTGCCAAGAGGCTCAGGCAGGGGTCACAAAGCCTAGAGAGATGTGGGCATTATGTCCAGCTTGTGCCGTGGACCCAGCCAGTCCTAAGATTCTGCGACCTGCAGAGCTCTTGAGCCGATACGTGTGGTGGGCTCTGTGCCCCACCACTGACCCATGTGGGCAGGGACATTCATCCCCTGGGGCCGTGGAGCTCCTTGGTGACTCTGGCTGTCCACCCACAGCCGTGAGCCCCGAAGCATGCAAAGCCAGGATTCCCATGTCCTCAAGCAGCTGGTCAGTAAGGCTTGTGAACCAGAGACTGTCTTCACTGTGCTGGGACACGATGGCCCAAAGGGAGACCTGTGCAGGAATGCCTGTTCTCAAAGACGGGAGGCGCTCATGGCTCACGAGGTCCAGTACCTGGCTGCGCTGCTTCTGCTGGGAACAAGAAACACTTTGCGCTCTGAGATTCACGGCCTGCTTGTTTTCTATGGGAGTCTCGTTCGGAGTACTCGGAAAGCCCACACTTCCTGGCATTCCGCCTTAGGCGTCCCCATCTGCTGCTGCCCCTCCCTCTCCTCTGTGCCTTTTGCCACTGGCATGGCCTTCCTGCCTTTTCTTCCCCTCCCTGTGATCTGCCTGTGGGTGGAAGCTGTCTCCATGTATCAGGCATTGAGCCGGGCACATTTATCCTCTTGGTGACTACGTGCCATTATAACACCACTGGCTTAGGACAGCCCTAGCACTGTCCATAGTGACTAGTATCCTGTAGATTAGGTGTGTACAGCAGCAGTCAGAAAGCCATGAGCAGCCCTGATCTGAGGCCCACGTTTGTATGAAGCCCACGTCGTTCTTTTATGGCCTTCAAAGAGTTATAAAAAAGAGAGTAAGTGACAGAGACCTCGTGTAGCCTTCACACCTAAGCCCCGTCCTGCCGGCCCTGTATGAGCAAGTGTGGAGAAGCCTGGGTTATAATGTGTGGAGTTAGCACAACATTTGGGCCTGGTGCTGGAACGTCAGTCTTATCTTCTAGAAAACAATCCATCCAAACATGGCCGGCCACCTTGCAGAGCTGTTAGAACTCGGACAAACAGCACACGGCCTGAGTAGTATCTCTTAGGAGTAGCAGGGAAGAGACTGCTGGGCTTTGGCCAGGCTTCTCCACCCAGTGTGCATCAGCGTCCTGGCTCTGGGCCTGGCTGCCCAGCCCGAGTGCCGCTTCCTCGGAGCCAGTTCCCTTTGGCAGGAGGCGCGGGACATGCCAGCTGCCCTTGTGCTGCGTCCTGCAGTGAGGTCAGCTCTGCCTTCCTCCCACCCCCATCCCTGCTGACTGTCAGCTGTGCCACTCACCAGGGCTGGGCATTTGGCCCATGCCAGGTGCCAAACTGGGCCCAAAGGTACCGGCTTCTTCCATCCTCCCTCCTTGGCACCCAGTCACTCTGGCGGAAGATCCTGCCTGACTGCAGGCGCTGCGGCCTGGGCTCATCCTCTCTGCGTGATTTCCTCCTCCGTGGGCCAACATGATGACTGTTCCCCAAACCTGCTGCCTTCCTCCTAATGAAGAGGCTGATTAGGGCCATCCCAGGCCAGCCATACTCCCTCTCTTGAAACAGCGGCCTGCGAAACAAACTTTAGATCATCACATAACCGTAAAGATTTAAACATTCAAACCATCAGAAAGTTTAAACAGTATTTGTTGATCTGGACAGAGCTGGGCTTTCGGTTCTTGTACAAGCAGTCAAAGAAAGTAAACGTGGAAGTTCATTAAACATGCTGGGTGTGGTGGTACACCTGTAATCCCAGCACCTGGGAGGCCGAGGCAAAAATTACATAGAGCCATAAACATCTATTAAAACATCTGAAACAAAATTTAAGCCAGGTGCGGTGGCGCACGCCTTTAATCCCAACACTCGGGAGGCAGAGGTAGAAGGATCGCCATAAATTCAAGGCCACCCTGAGACTACATAGTGAATTCCAGGTCAGCCTAGGCTAGAGTGAGACCCTACCTTGAAACACCAAAAAAAAAAAAAAAAACCAACAACTTAAGTCAAACAAAAACTATTAATGCCAAATAGGACAGAGGAAGAATTAATATCCTGAAAATAAAAATCTTTAAAACAACAAAGTTAACAAGAGCAAGTACTTGAACGTCTTTGTGCCGGGCATTATTCTAAGTGTGCACACCCATTCACTCCTTTAACTCGTGTAAGCAATGCTATGAGAAGATGATGCTGTTATCCAGCGTTAGTAGATGAAGGCACAGCTGGGTAGGATGGTCTTACTTTTAATCCCAGCACTTGGGAAGCAGAGGAAAAAGGATTATTGTGTGTTCAAGGACAGCCTGGGCTAGACTAGTGAGACTGCATCTCAGAAAACAAAAAGGAAGGAAAGAAAGAAACTGAGGCACAGAGAACTGAGTAACTTGCCTAAGATGACATAGCTAGCAAGCAAATGGTAGAGCTGGGACTTGAACTCAAGCCGTCTGGTTTTGGGTCTGAGTACCTAAACTTTTGTGCTAACCAGAAAAGAGGAAATACAAATAAAATCCGAATTATTTCTCAATTTCAGTAGTAAGCAAAGTACAAATTAAAGAGATGCTATCTTGTGTTGAAATTAAAATATTTTAAAGTATCATAATGCTAATAAATACTGACAAAATAGGAGTGAAGCAGCCACAGATTGCTAAATTTTGTTCAAGTGACTTTTCTGAAAAGGATCCTGGTAACACTCAGTTAGTGCTCAGGAGCCTCAAAGATGGCTGTACCCTTTGACCAGGAATTCCCACCCTACAAATCTAATTTGAGAAAATAATTAGCAGGAGCAACAAAAGATTCATGCATAAAGATGTTCATAGGATGCTATACAAAATAACGAAAAAATTAGATACAACCTAAGTACCTGATAAGAGCAGACAAGTTAAGCAAACTGTTTAGCCTTCATAATGGGCAGTTAGGCCGCCATTATAAGTAAATTGTATGACAAAAGACACCATAAGCAAAGTGGAAGGCACATTGCAGACAGAAAAAGACACTTGCCATGTGCAGAACTACGGGAAGAGTCACATAAACAAAATACACAGAGAACACTTAGGAAATCAGTAAGAAAGACAAGCGACCAGAGAACAGAAAGACAGATGTGAGCAATGCACAGGCGACATGGGCCAGCTCATTCGCAGGGAAATGCAGGCTAACTAAACGGACAAGTCGGAATAGCAAGAGTCCAAAGACAAAGGTCACCCCATTGCTGAGGCGTGAGATAATCACTGCGGCCGCTTGGGCAAGCTTCCTCGCCATATTGAGTAAAATCTCCCCGTGACTGGTGTACACATCCGGGAATCCCCTACAGGAACACGGGTCTCTGTCAGGGAGCATGTTCACGGATGTTCGTTGCAGTACTGTTCAGAACAGCAGCTGTGTTAGTGCCACCGTATCATATCATAGGTGGCACACCATTGCACGGTACAGGAGCCTGTCACTGAGCTGCTCATCGTCAGGGCCATGGGTAAGGGGAATATGGTGTAACGAGATACCACGAAGGAGCCAGGCCTGTGTCTGGATTTCTACAACAATACCAAGTGTAAAGAACAAGTCACATGAAAGGTATATATTCGAATGATACTACTTTTGTAAATCTTTAAAATATACTAAAAAGATTGCATAGTACTTATGGATATGAACATATGTGAAGTAAAATATACAAACATGCAAATAATGTGCATCAACTTCAGAATTTTGTTTACTGCTGGGAAGAATGGAATGGCCACCAAGGGAGGGAGGGCAGGCTTAAACATCATGATTTTTAAAAAATATTTTATTATTTATTTATTTGACAGAGAAAGACGGAGAGAGAATGGGTGCACCAGGGCCTCCAGCCACTGCAAACAAACTCCAGACGTGTGCACCCCTTGTGCATCTGGCTAACATGGGTCCTGGGGAATTGAACCTGGGTCCTTTGGCTTTGTAGGCAAACGCCTTAACCACTAAGCCATCCCTCCAGCCCCATCATGATTTTTTAAAAGAAGGGTTTAAAAAGAAGGGGTGGATATGAAGCAAAATGGCAAAGTGATAACTAATGTTATAAATTTGGGTAGAGCTACCTTAAATAATTTTCTAGACTTTTCTGCATATTGAACCACTTCAATATTTCAGGCAGTTTTCCCTGAGGAGGGGAATGGGACCTTTATTATGACACTTAGGCCAGCCTGGAATTTGATCCTCTTGCTTCAGCATACCAAGAGCTAGGATTATAGGTATGTGTCACCAAGCCTGACCATGCAAATTATTTTTTAATTTACGCTTTTAATAATGTGTAATTCCATGGAGAAATGTTTATACTATGTTGTTCTAGAATAAAAGCATGACAAACATAAAATCTTGCAAATTTCATGTCAAGGTTTGAAGGTGATACATATTTGTAGTAGTAGGCATGATTCCACACATCTGCTTCTCTTAGTTTTCATTTATTTATTACAGAGAGAGAAGGAGGGAGAGAATGGGCATGCCAGGGCCTCCAGCCACTGCAAATGAACTCCAGGTGCATGCGCCACCATGTGTATCTGGCTTACATGGGTACTGGGGAATCAAACCTGGGTCCTTAGGTTTTGCAGGCAAGCGCCTTAAGTGCTAAGCCATCTCTCCAGCCCAAATACGCTTTTCTTTACACTCATCCATATTTCCAGTTTTCTTTTTCCCCTTGCCATTAGGGTGTATTTTTTAATATTTTATTTATTTATGAAAGAGGCAAAGAGAGACAGAATGATTATGCCAGGGCCTGTAGACACTGCAAATAAACTCCAGACACATACACCATCTTGTGCATCTGTCTTACATGGGTCCTGGGGAATTGAACTTGGGTCCTTTGGCTTTGCCAGTAAGTGCCTTAACCGCTAAGCCATCTCTGCAGCCCTAGGATGTATTATTTTTACGATCAGAAGAAAAAGCAACTGCAGACACATGTGAAGAAGTGTAATCCTGGAGGAGGAGACAGGACGGGTGGCGATCGCCTGGCTGTCACGTGTCCTGGCTTGCCTGTGGGCTCAGCTCCTCTCCAGCTGTGGCACTGAGTTTGTCCTTGTACTGAGCAGTAGGCACCGTGCGAGACACTGCAGTGTAGAGAACACGCATGGTCCTCCCTCCCCGCAGAGCTGTGGCACAGCTAGCAAAGCCGAAAAGAAAATCCTGTCTGAAAAAGCAGGGCAGGTCTGGAATGACCCAAAAGTGAGGACTCTGAAAGAAAGGAAGGCCTCACAGGCATACTTAAAGCTGAGCAAAGCCAGCGTTTGGGAGCATGTTGAGGGAGGGTTGGGTTGCGCTGTGTGAGGCCAGCAGGACAGGGCCAGGTGTCCAGCTGGAAGGCCTCCCTGAGTGCCATGGGGAGTCAGTGGCTTGGAGCAGGGAAGGCTACGTGCTCAGTCTGCAGTTCCAGGGTGGCTTCTTGGCCATCAGAGAAGATGGGGAATACCCATGGCTGGCCTGGGGTGATAGCAGTAGAAATGGAGAAGAGTGGCTGGAAGGATGGCCTAGCAGTTAAGGCATGTGCCTACAAAGCCTCTCTCTCTCTCTCTCTCTCTCTCTCTCTCTCTTCTTTCTTTCTGTCAAATAAATAAAATAATAATAAAAAGAATGGAGAAGTGGGGAGAAGGCTTGAGATGTTCGTGGTGGCTGAGTTAGCAAGTCTTAGTGGTGGGTCACTTGCGGTTGACAGCCAGGGGAAGGCCAAGGAAGACGTCAGGTTTGGAGTAAAACAGTTGTGAGGTGATGGGAATGGGAAACGCTGCCATGGGGTGGGTAGGGAGCAGCAGTGAGGCGGGGACAGTGCGCATGCCCGTGAGGGTCTCGGTGAAGAGCTCTGGGTTCCAGCGTGAGCGGGGGCTGATGGTGCTCTTTGTGCTGTCCCCTGCACAGGCGGAGTGTGCTGCTCCTGGGGTTGGAACGAGCACGGCATGTGCGGAGACGGCACCGACGCCAGCGTCTGGGCCCCGAAGCCCGTGCAGCCTCTACGGTCTCCAGGAAGACTCCTCGTGGGCTGCGGGGCCGGCCACTCGCTGGCCCTCTGTCAGCTTCCAGAACACCTTGCGCTGAGCCAGGATCCCAAGGTCATCCGCCCATCTCCTCGTGCCACAGAGCACACTGAATCTCAGGACATCACGGACAGAGAAACTGGAAGGAGAGAGAACCAGGAACATCCACCCAAAGCCACTGTGACAGATCCAGAAATGGGACTTTGACGGAGAACCTTTAATAAAGTAGCTCTCCCACTAAAAGTGTCCCCAGAGAATCACTTCGTGGGGCCGTGGAGCGCCTGAGAAGGGCACACTAGGCTCTGGTAGTTGGGCCCATCCCAGGCTGAGTGATGTCAGGCTGAGTGCCCGGTGCCGGGGCTCACCGAGGCGGCCTCCCTTCCACTCTGCAGACGTGAGCGCGGCATTAGCTCCTCACCCAAGAGCATGGAAGGCCAGCCAGGAAGGCTTCGGTCTCTCCCTGCTTGGAGGAAGCAGAAAAGTGCCGCAGCCATGGGGCTGTTTCAGTCCAGCAGCCTCGGGGTCAGGTGACAAAGGGTGCCAGGCCACGCCCAGAGCAGCACAAGCCTTCCTGGGGCTTCGTTCTCAGTCCAGAGCTCACGGTCTGCCTGGCCAAGGGTTCTGGGGTTCTGGCCTGGAGCCCAGGGAGCAGGCTGTGCAGTGGGCGTGGGAAGGCACAGAATGAGTGGAGAAACAGAAACTCTGAAGATGCATGCATTTCTCTAACTTGGCAGGACTCTGGGGCTGCCTGGGTGATGTAGTGGTCAAGCTTATAGAAGCTTTAGCCTGTGAGCCCCAGGGGAGAATCTCCTCATGGGCTTTGGTAAAAAAGACCAGCAGACACCGAAGGCCGGCTTGCCCACCGACCTTTTGTTTTATCTGTACATTGTATATTGTGCTCTACATAAGATGACATCGGACAAGCCAGTCCTTGAGAAAGTGTAGAGACTGCTGATCCTACCCAACATTCTCATTGTTCATGAGGAATAAAGAGAGACCTGAAGAGGGGAAGGGACCACCTCAAGGCTGACCCTTCATGTCTTGTCCAGAGTCTTGACTAGAAGTGACCTGGCTAGGCAAGGGCAGGCTAGGAAGTAGCCAGTAGCCACCGACTAGACGTGGGTTCAGCTCACAGGGCATGGATGAGGACAAGCCCAGACTCCTCAGGCCTGATCCTAGATGCCACCCACAGCCACAGGCTCACCTTGAACCCTCGTGCATGGAGTCCTCCCAGCACTGCACCGGAAAACCATGGCTGTCCTGACTAGTGCGGCCCTTGGTTCCTCATCTCCCAGCCCCACGAATTTCAGTGTGGCATCTGCGTCCTGAGGTCTGTACCCAGAGATGGGGCGATGGCCAGGGATGATTTATGCTTGAGCAAAGGCCAGGGACATTGTCCTCCAGGCTCAGTGATCTGTTCCAGACATCCAGGCCAGGAACTCCCCATGACCCACACCGCCTGGGCAGTTCCCAGTCACAGGAGCCAGCCCCTCCCACCACAACACTGCCCGCAGAAGCCCCTCGGCTTCTCTCAACACCTGCTGGAAGAGCTCAAAATCCCAAGGTCTTTACTGCTGAACCCCACAGTCTCCCTGTGGTGGTTTGATTCAGGTGTCCCCCATAAACTTAGGTGTTCAGAATGCTAGGTTCCCAGCTGATGGAGATTTAGGAATTCACCCCTCCTGGAGGCAGTGTATTGTTGGGGGCCAGCTTCTCCTTGCCAGTGTTTGGCACACTCTCCTGTTCCTGTTGTCACCTTATGTTGGCCAGGGGGTGATGTCCACCCTCTGCTCATGCCATCATTTCCCCTGCCATCACGGAGCTTCCCCTCAAGCCTGTAAGCCAAAATAAACCTTTTCCCCACAGGCTACTCTTGGTTGGGTGATTTCTACCAGCAATGTGAACCTGACTGCAACACTCCCCCAAGTCCATTTGGTGAGCTTCAGAACCAAGGGTCACAGGGCTCCTGCCCAGCCTGAAAGGGGATCAGATCATGTGAACATCAGCCCTAAGCCCTTTGACTCTCAGAGGAGCCAGATCCTTCTTGAAGCAGGCAGGGCACCGGTGGCCCATACTGCAGGAATGAATGGCTCTTGGCAGCAGAAGTCACCTTGGACCCCCACCACCACCATTCCTCCCTTCCTGAGTGTAGCGTAGACAGAATTCTCAAGTCACTTCCGTGGCTGGCTGTGATGGGTGTCTGAAAACACCTGTCAATGGTAAGGTTGACAAGTGACTCTTAGGTTGTTTCTGGTTGTTTTTTTTTTTTTTTTTTTTTTTTTTTTTTTACCCCCTGCATCCTGGTCATTCTCAAATATTGCAGATTTCCAAGTTTCCTTTCCTAGTAGACCATGTGGTCTTTGGGAGCAGGAGGCTGGATCTTAGTTCTGGAACCCCATCTGCAAGGAAAATGTCAATGAATGATGTCGTCAGCACACCCCTAGGACCATCATGAAGTGGAGAGGTTACCGGAGTGTGTGTGTGACCCTTGTCCACGCTCATCCTGTGTATCTCTGCAGTTGTTTGAGAACTAGCTGTCAGTACCAATCACCTTGCTAGGCTCGTTAGAGTCATAAGGGCTCACCTGAGTAAACAGCCACTGGCTTTTAGAAATTCCATTTTCCCAATTAAGTAAATTAGCCTTCCTATTCCCCTCCCCCCCCCAAGTAAGAAGGCAAACAGGGAAGAAGGGGCAGGCTTGTCATGTGCCTCTGGAGTGATTGGCAGAGCCTCAGCATGTGCCAGACAGTGCCACCCCTGCTGACCACACTCACCCCTCTTGGTCACAGTCACCCATCTTCCCTTGACACTCCCACCCTCTGGCCCTTGGATAAAATGGTGCTTAGAGAAGGTGAACCCAAGCCTGCGACTCAGAATAAAACCTTTCTACCACACCCAAGACATCCTCCCCTTCTGGTGAGGTGACTTAGTGGTCACCTGAAGTTGGGTGAAGAAGTGTGGGGGGTTCTGCCACAGTTCAAAGTCTTCGAGTAGCACCGAGAGAGGCAGATGAGAGGGGTTCGTAGTGTCCCGGCAAGTCAGTTGTGGAAACTAAGCTTCATTCTAGGGGCAGCGAGGTGTTTCAGCAAGGGCGAGGGGCGGCTGTGGGAGGGGAGAGACTTGGAGCAGCCTATGAAGAAGTGGCCCCTTTCGTCATACCAATGGCAGTTCACAAAGGAGAGCCCAAAGACAAGCCCTGAGGGGTCTTGACTTCAGGACCAGTAACTGGTAACCCTATCATTTCCACCTCTAAGGGTCAGCTAGCTTGAAACAGCCTAGCCTGAGCTTCATTACAAACTTGACTTCACCCTTCATTGTGTATATGGCTTTGGGCCACACTTCGTTATCTTGCCTGTATGATAGAGTGGATTGTTGTGAGTGGTCATGAGACAGTGTTTGTAAGATGCCCCCCATATCATAGCTGCTCAGTGTGATAGTCCCCTCACCCCATTAGCTTCTATGACCTTGAAAGCCCATATTCCAGATGGCTTTGTTGTTCAAGTAAAGGCTCCTCTGTGCTTGCGGCTCCTTGGAGGCGTAACCTCCCCACGGCATCTTGTGCTTCCTGACAGGAACAGTCCTCACAGACCACCTGGACAGAGCTCCCCACACCCACCCCCTTGGGCCCTTGGACTTCATAGGGTACCAGGAAGCTGAGGTGGATGCTTAGAGGGGTGAGAAACTGGGGGATGAAACTGGGACCTTCCTTCAGCTTCCTGTCCCCATGGTCACTGACTCGGGCCGTGCTGGGCCACGTCCAGAGAACTGAAGACAGGGGACTGACCCCGTCAGTGTTGCTGAGCAGTTCGCTGCCCTCCCCGGCCTCATGCTCCTATCTGTAATGACTGCGTAGCCTTGGGAGCCTCTTTCCACTTAAATATTCAGGAACTTCCAATGGATGAGGAAGGACTGGCTCTTCCACCCCACACCCAAACCAGCACGGCAGGATGGCCAGAGAGGACTCCACTCCTTCCAACATGTGTCCAAGCTGAGAGAAGGGTATTCAATGAGGTAGTCTCTAGACAAGGCTCTGCAGGGGTACAACTGGCTAAGATGCCAGATCTGACCATTAGAACCCTAACTTTGGCTCCCTCACATTCAGCAGTATCCCTAGGGGGTCACTGTGGTCTGCCCAGGGAAGCTAGATGCCTAGATGGTCAGGCGCAAGGATTCATCTACATGACATGATTCACAATGAAGCTTCCATGTCAGGTGACCTCCCTAGAGGATGCTCTAATCTTATGTCAGGTCTTCTTAACCCTGTGCCCTTCATACAGCAACAAGAGCTGCCCCCTCTCCTAACCCAACCGTACTTGCAGCCCCCGCCCTGCAGGTGGGCATTTCCTCCTTAGGGCCTGGCTGTCCCCCAGCAAGATGACCTCAGCCTGGCTGATGGCGGTAGTCACCAGGACCCAGCGTAGCCACCACATGTCAGAAGCCCAGAGCAGAATAGAGACACAGTCTGAAGGCAATAAAAACCCAACTCCACACTTCATCTCCAAAGTCAGCTTTTTATTTCCAGGGCCAGGGCCCAGGGAGGGGAGGCTGGTGAGCTATAAAGCATCGTTGCTCTCTTTCCAGGAAACGCTGCAGTGAAGGCTTGAGATGTTGCAATTTTTTTTCAACGCAAGCATGTGTTTTTTCAAAAATACCATCCTTCCCCCCACACACACTAATTTTAGAATCAGACCAAAGCCAAGCTACTGTCCTCTGTTTCTGTTGGGAAAATACTATATTTATTCGGGATGCAGAAGCGCGTCTCTGCAAACCTCCGATGGCTTCAGGAAAACAAATCTGCTTTAGACTAGACAGAATCATGATACAAAATTTATTTCATGCTCGAATCTCTTTGCATAACATTGGGCATGCAGGATTTTTTGTTTTACTCTGAAGTACTAAATTGCATACAATGCCAGGTTGTGCCTTAATAAAGGTGGAGGGAGATGTCCCTCCAGTGGTCCTGAACTTCTGTGGTTCTACATCCTGGTTTGAAATGACACTTGGAAAATCCATACGGTGCTGCTTGGTTACTATGAACAATTTGTTATGAAAGCTGGTCACACTGGGTCTACACACCCATAAGATGAGAGATTCAACCTAAACTAGCCGCTGTGGGGAGGTGGGGATCTTGGGGAGACGTCCGCTGGGTCACAAGCATGCCAAGCCGAGACAGGAGGCGGCAGTGCAAGTTTCCGCAGTCCTATTTGGAGCAAAGTTCTCGGTTTCCGCGTGAGAGGTGAACTATGAAGGTGAGGTCAATATGACCGATGACTGACCGACCGACTGCCCTTTTTGAAACCTTTACTCTGGATCTTGTGTACAAAAGGGAAGCAATGCATTCCCCGGCCCCAGCCTTCCTCCCCGCCGCCCCCTCTTGGAAATGTACAGACTTCTACCGAACGCCATTACAGTTTGGCTCTGACATTGCGTAGAAAAGTAAATGCTCTGAAAGAAAATAGAGGACTTTTGCCTTTTCTTTCCGTTATTGGTGGTGTTTGGGGTAATCATACAGTTGCAAGGGGTTTGTAGGTTTGGTTTTGCTGGGTTTCTGTTTAACTTCATGCAAGTCATGCTAAGGGGTCCCTCCACCCCCTCCCCAAATAAAAGAGAACTTTAAAAAAAATGAAAAGAAGGAAAAGAAATCCTCTACGGTCAGTTACCATTTGGCCGTAGGAAAAGCTACGTCCGTCCTAGTACAATGCCTGGGCCACTCGGACTCGTCCGGCAAACCTGCATGGCGTGAATTTACTCTGTCCGAGGGTGAGGAGGGCTGCAGGTCCACCCAGATGCTTAATAGCCACCAGTGTCCTCGGCCAAGCCGCCTGGTCAAGTCACTCTCACAGCCTCTGTCGGCATATACTTAGCAATGACAGGGCTTTCTTTGCAAAGATCTGTATGTAGAGAATACAATTAACACTTGAGCTTCCCTCCTCGGCTCTCCCGTCCCGCTTGGTGCTTAGTTGTTAAGGAAGGAGAGGAGGACAGAGCAGCCGCATGCAGGGCAGGCAGGTTCTTCTCCAGCGGGCTTGTTCCCATGCAGCGCGGCAGCCTGGCAGCGCCTTTCTCTCCCTGCTGGGGGCGGGCAGGGGACAGGTGGAGTCCCTGCCTCTACTCTGAACCTGCCAGCCTTAAGGGCTCCGAATCAGCCAGAGAAAAGCAAGTCCTTGCATCAGGATCCTGAGAGAGCAGGACTGGGTGATGTGTGGGACCTTACGCCTTTGGCACCTCCAAAGTGTCTGGCACCCAAGCCTATGTATGGGTTCTGAAGCTAGGGGTCACCCGCGGATGGCGCTTGCAGTGAGCTCCCTAGCACTACCTGAAGACGGGACTGCTTCTGTCCTGCATTCCTTGGGCTTCTGGAAGTGCAGTAGAGATTCCCCTGTCACTGTTTTACACAGTCCTGACTGATCCAACATTCAGGACAGAGATGTCAGACACCCATCGGACCTTACTGGGCGGGAAACAGACAAAGGGACAGTCTCCCCCTTCACTTCTCAAGGGCGGTTCCTGACCCTGGGCATTCTAGACGCTCTACCTGGTCAAAAGCCATTTGCAAAGGGCCATCCATGCCAAGGATGGGGCCCTCCCCAAGGCTGGCAGCCCTCCGCCATGCAGCACCATGCGAGGAGTGGTAGACCGCACCGAGGTCCAGGGGACCTCCGGCAGGGCGAAGAAGCAGGGCCACCCTGAAGTGAAGGTCCTCAAGTAAGCTCTCCCGACCCGGAGGGTCTTCCTCGTCTTGGTGTGGCCGCCTCTCCTCCCCTAACTCTGCCTTAGACTTGGAAGTCTGTTCGCTCCTTGCATCTGCTTTAACCACTTCAAATGCTAGAGCAGTTGACACAGGCCACAAGGTAAACCAGCTGGTAATCTCAAGATTCTGATTTCTTCATTAGCCCAGTCTGCTCCCCGTCAGCATGCATCCACGTGAGCATATCAGGCACTTCGAGACATGCACGAGCTGCCCAGCCAATCTGCTGCAATGATGAAGGCTTCCCAGCCCTTCAGGGCCAGGTCAGGGCCTGCTGAGAGCCCTGGGCCTCTCCCTATCCACGCCCAACTTCCTGTAGACACCTCTCTCCAAGTCCTGACTGCAAGGAGGCCACTGGTCCCAGCTTTTACCTGCCACAAGGGGGAGCTGATCACCCCAGGGCAGTGGCAGATGGGCTCTTGGCCAGGCAGGGCCTACATAAGTTTTGCTCACCCACCTTCTCTTGGCAAGTTCTGTGTCTTCCATGAGCAACATTCTGACTACTGCACACACCTTACCTCTGCAAGGACAGTGGCCTTACCCCAAGCCCCAAAGCCTCTTCTCTGGTGCCTCCCCTCCCGCTGGCCTGCAGACTCTCTGGAAAGGATACCTCTTCTGCAGATGGCTTTTTTTGCTTAGCCCACAGGATCCTGGCCAAGTCAGGCCCACCCTACTGCCCTCCTCAAACATGGTCAAGGAGAAGGCATTTTCCTTTTTTTTTTTTTTGTACCTACCGTGCCCCACCAGAGAGCAGTCTGGGGCAGTCAAAGCTCCCCTCTGCCCCTCTGGCTGCCCCTTGTCTTGGGGTCAACCCATAGCCACCCAGCCTGTGCCAAGCCCCTCCTACCATTCACCTCAGCACGAACTCACAACCACCTGGGCCTCAACTTCTTTCAGTCAGCCGGGACTGTGACTTCCAGGGGCCTACCCTAGGGGGACTCCCTCCATTCCTGCCCCCTCAGTGTGCCTGCCTGCCCCTCAGCGCCCCTTGCCCGCCACCCTGCCCACCCATCTGCAGGAGCGCGAGGCGGGCCCGGCCAGTGCACAGAGCTGCAACTTCCTCTACATACCCTTTCTCATTCCTCCACCAGGTGGGCACGCGTACTCCCCGGTTGATAAAAGGAAGCAGGGTCCGTATCTCTCGCGGGTGCCCGAGCGCGTAAAGGGCAGGCCCTCATCGGGAGTGAGGGCCTGGTCTATGTGGGGGCAGTCTTCGTTCGCCAGCGCGGCCTTCGCCACCTCCCCATTCAGTTTGGAATCTTCAAACATATAAGCAGAAGCTATTGAGACACTGAAAACTGTTTAGTGAGCGAGGGGGCAGGCCGAGGTTGGGCATTTGGCAAAGGGCTTCCAGCTCCTGAGGGCGGGAAAGTAGGTGACTATGGAGGAAAGTGCAAGGCTTGGGTTTCTCAGCTCTTTCAGGCAGCCCCTGAGGTGGCCGCAGTACAGGGAGGGAGGGACTCCTGGTTTTGCTCAAAGTTTGCAAAAAGATGAGTTGGTGATGGGCCCAGCATGTGGTGCTGGGGGGCAGGCCCAGGGCCCAAGAAGGCCCAATGAGACAGGATGGTGTGATGCAGTCATGGGGAGAGGGCCAGACACACAGCTCAGGGAGCAGACAGACAGACATGCAGAAAGGTTCCAGTCCAGAGAGGTGGCCTTTCAGACCCCTCTGCTACCAACCAGAGCTTGGCTGCCTCCTAGTGACATACAGCCAGTGGGTCAGACTTCCCTAGGCCCACCCTGACCCCATCTGATCTCTACTTCATCCCATTCGGATCCAGTCCCATCACTCGGTTCATGGCTGCCCATCCCCTTCTAATCACTTAGCCTATTCCCTACCACTCTATCTGGACCCATCGGGCCATTCAGATGTGCAGGCCTAGTCACACCTTTACTCTGTCTCCACAGGGACCCAATCTGGTCCCTCTGTCATCCAGACTAAGTGATTAGAACTATCCAAACCTTCTACACTGTCCCCAAGGGACCCAATTAGCTCCCTCTAAAACCCTATCCCCCACACAGACTAACACTGGTCATATATTCTATACTGTCCTCACAGGAACACACTCTGGTCCCTCTGAATCCCTGTCCCCCACCCAGACTGACACTGGTCATATATTCTATACTGTCCTCACAGAAACACAATCTGGTCCCTCTGAATCCCTGTCCCTCATACAGACTGACACTGGTCATATATTCTATACTGTCCTCACAGAAACACAATCTGGTCCCTCTGAATCCCTGTCCCTCATACAGACTGACACTGGTCATATATTCTATACTGTCCTCACAGGAACACAATCTGGTCCCTCTGAATCCCTGTCCCTCATACAGACTGACACTGGTCATATATTCTATACTGTCCTCACAGGAACACAATCTGGTCCCTCTGAATCCCTGTCCCTCATACAGACTGACACTGGTTACTGATCTCACAGAGACACAAGCAGGTCCCTCTGGTATCCTATCCCGTGTACAAACTAGGCCTGGCTACAGTCTCATATTGCCTCCCCAGACTCAGCAAGACCATGCCATCTACACTGACCTCCCGCAGACTCGCTCTGCTCCCCACACCTATCAAGCAGTATCTTCCCATACCACTCTGCTGGGCCTGGTCAGCTTGCACAACAGGAATGTATGCATGAGGCTGTGATGGCCGGACAGGGATGTGGGAGGGGCTCCCATTCCTGTCCCTCCTGCCAGTGGTCCGGGCAAAGGAGAGCACATGGATGTGTAGGAGGCAACAGCAGCTGATGGCCTTGGGTAAGGAAAGTTCAAGTCTCGGCCTCTGTCGTAGCCTACGAAGGAACCTGGGAGGAGGTCCCAGGGACATGTGTGGTAGGGGCGAGTGTGGCCAGGGCCAGGCATCCTGTCTCCCCCATTTCTGGAATCTTCCTGGCCAGGGTGAAGTCCACTCAAACACTACACCTAGAGTGGGAGCCTCGGAAGCAAGCCCTTCGGTGGGAGAAGGAAGCCAGTATGGGCAAGCATGTTAGGGGAGACTCTCCACAAGATCAACACGGGAAGAACTGGAGATAACTCCCACCCAATGCGACCCTCTCCCTTGATCTGGTTCACATCATGTAGCTACACACAGGAATGATCCTTCCCCGCGTGCACACATTAGCGCATGCACGTGGGTGGGACTACCACCCGTGTACACAGCATGTCACTACAAAGAGGCAGTCAGTCAAAAGAGAAATGGACCAATCAGGTTTATTCGTAAAGCAAATCCAAAAAAGAAAAAATCCCATCATAATTTTGGAACTTAAAAAAGTCTCTCGTACAAGATGGCAAAGCATTTCACGTACACTGCGTCTCCTGAAGATCCCAGGGCCGTCACTCCTGATTGACTCTGAACCAGAAAGGCTAGTTACCAAGGAAACTCTGACACCATGTGACTGGAGCTGGGGGTTGCCTAGCATGTGGGGTGTGTCTGCAGGCACACAAGTGTGCTCACAGACATTCAGGTCCTCCCTTGCACTCTGGCTGTCCCCTGTCTCCCTCCGCAAGGGTCTCTGGGCTTGGAGGAAGAGGCTAGGGGGAGGGGTCGGTGGTATGGAAAGGAAAAGGGTGAAGGGATGGAAGCTGGAATCCGTGTGCCCTGACTTTTCCTCCAGGGTAAGCTCCCAGGTGCATAGCCTCTAGCTGGCGAGTGAAGACTTGATACCTGTTTGGTGGCCACTGTCTATCAGTGGGTGTCCACAGCCTGCAATTCTTGTCTGGGAGAGAGGCCAATAGTGGATGGCCCTCTTTGCCTCTGCCTGAGACCCGTCCTCTGGCTCTGAGTGCAGAGCCACCATCCACAAGCTCCTTGATCCCTGGGGGCCCCACTTCCAAACTGTAAAGGGCTCTAAGGTGGGCCTGATTTTCTCTGGAGGGCTGGGAGCAAAGAGTGGTTGTCAGGGATCTGGAGTGGATTCCGGGGTGCCCCCAGAGGTTCTTGTTTATCTCAGCTTTGACCTTTGAGGAGGGGACCATAACAGTGGCTACAGTTCATCTACAGTTGGAGATGTTTTCTGGAACTGACTCATTTCCTGCCCCTAACTCCAGTGGGATGGCTAGAACAAAGAGAAGCCACAGACGCACCCACTGTCTCAAGTGGGGAGACCATGAAAAGGGTCACTCACGGGTTGTCCCCACCCGCCTGCTGGCCTGTCTGTCCTCCGATGAGATGGCAGCTAGGAGCCTCTATTCCCACCTGCTTCCAGACAGCTGGGGCCTCACCTCCTCTGGCCCTGGGCCCCAGGCCACCACTAGACCCACAGGCCCGCAATGATGAAATGACAGCATGGGCAAGTCTCAGAGATGATGTCCAGGCTTTGAAATGGGCTGAGATGAGTGTCCGCGACAGGGTCATTTTTTTTTAAACTTTGGAGCAAGGAGAACCTGTGCAGCAGAGCCTTCAGCCCACAAGGCTGGCTCTTCTGCCCTCTCCAGACACGGCCGCCGGGGTACTTACTGGTCACATGAGCAGTGGGCACTGTGGGGCGCACAGAGGGCTGGGGTGGGGGCATGGCTGAACGTTCCCTTGGGTTTACCCCCAAGAGGTCTGCCCAGCTGAAGCCTCAGGGATAACATCCTGGGCTACATGGGGAGAGTCTGTGAGAGACACAGTCATGAGAGCCAGCACAGTCATGCAGCAAAGGAGAGAGAAAGAGAGGCATGATTAGTGAAGAGAGAGAGAACAGGAGCGACACGGAAAGGGACGCCCACGCCTGGACCTCAGAGTCGGGTCACTTCTCCTCCTCTGCATCCCCCTCAGCCCACAGTGGGCAATGGGGACTCCGCTCAGGGGCTGGGCTGCCGGCCCCCCTCGCGTGCCTGCCCCATCAGTTCTGCCCCTAATCCCATCACCCTCCCAACCCCACAGACTAGCACCACTCCTGGACAGCTACTGCAGCCCGCACGGAGACACTGAAGGGCCCAGGGAGAGGGAACTGGGGACTCCGCTGCTTCCCCAAAGTGACCCTGAGACTGCAGTAACAGCCCCTGGTTGGGGGGGGGCTCAGAAAGGGGCCTCTCTGGGACCTCACTGCTGTGTGCCCTCCTCCCTGCTGTGTGCCCACAGGCAAGAAGGGAGCCTGGCAACTCGTCTCCATCCTTGCCATCCTTGCTTGCTTACGCACTCCTGAAGCCCCAGACCCCAGAGCACAAAGAACTGACCCACATCACAGGAGCAGAGATGGACAAGACATACAAGAATGAGCATGGCAGGACAGAAGGAGCACTCAGAGCTGCCCAGTGCAGGTGGGTAACCACTGTGGATAGACCGGGGGGACCCTTCCTGGAAAGGGGCAGCTTCTCCGTGCCAGCCTTCCAGCCTCACAGCCAGGCAAGAACTGGCCCCTTGGCAGCACGCCAGGACATGACAAGATATGGGAACATGCTGGTTCATGGTCCAGAGACGGACATCACATCATCCCCGGATAGATACCCAGACAGAGTTTTCAGCAGTGACCAAGAGCTGGAGGCATGGGGAGGAGCTGTACCAGTCCTGTGGGCGGGGTAGAGGTGCCCCCAGTAGAGCCCAGGATGTTTGGACCATAACCCAAGTTTTTGAAGTGAGACTTAAGCCACTTGACTGCCTCTGGGGAAAGGCCTTCCACATTCCCACAGGGTCTAGGCTCTGCCTACCACATCCGCCTTCCTGGTCTCTGGCTTTTCCCTCACTCTCTCACAAACTGTCCTCTGCCTCATGCCCACCCTCTTGGTGGCAGGTAAGCCTGTCCCTCTAGCTTTTGGAGGAGGAATGTTCTATCCAGGGATGAGGCTTGGGGTGGGAGTGGGCTCTCAGAGCCAAGGGGGGCATCCAGACAAGACAGCACCAACACACCAAGGGAAGGAACTAGGAATAGAGCAGCTGGGGGGTGGGAGGGGGACGAGGCAAGCGAGTCAAAGGTGTATGAACCCCAGAGGGCCAATCACAGGACTAAGTCAGAGCTCTCTGGGTCCCCGAAACTTGGAGCCAGGGCAAGGAATTTCCAGGGGCAGGTAGCTAAGGCTGGGAGTGGCCAACAGGGGTATTCCACAGTAGTACACAGTTTCTACAATGTGCCTCAGTGTGGGAAAAGGCCTAATGTCCCTGGAACTAGATAGTACGTATGTATGAGCACACAAATCCAGACTCGTGTGTGTGTGTGTGTGTGTGTGTGTGTGTGTTCAGTACATAGACAATATTGTCACACGAACTGGGCACAAGAGGAGTCTGTGCCTGCCTGAAGCAGCTGGGAATCACTGATAGACTGGCTAAGGCTCCATGCTTGGAGCACCAATCTTGAATGACACAGTGTTGGGGAACATGAGTCAGAGGGCATAGTGGTGTCAGGTGATGCCTCTTAGCCTTAGCACTTCCTGTTGTGACCTGGTGAAGCTGGGGGAGGGAGCAGATCAGACCAGAGCTTCCCAGAGCCAGAGGAAATGTCTTTGCCCAGGTGGTGGCTCCTGAGGTGTAAAGGTCAGCTGACACCATGGATGCAGTCACGGCTCGCCTAGGAGCCTTGCTCTACCCCAGGCCAGATCTACCCCTAGCCCCGCCCAAACAAGCCACATTCCACTCAAGTGCCTACAGAAATCCCAGGAAGGGGAGGGGAAAGGCAGGGAAGAGGGGGTCAAAACACCCCATGGGCAAAGAAGTGGGCCTTGGGTGGCACAGCTGCGGGGTGAAGGGTCAGGAAGGGGAGGCAGATCAGAGAGCACACCAACAGTGAAGGAACCTAATCACCCATGGGCAGGCCACCCAGGGTGACGGGAGACTTCCTCACTCAGGGTTGAGCTAGCCTGAAACCCATGGCCAGATCGGGGCCGTAGACACCCTCCACAGACTGACTCCCGTCAGCCTTGCGGCCACCCCGGGTACTCCTTAGCTCAGTGCTGTGATTCCTCTCTGGGTCATCTGTTCCTTGGAGGTCCCTGTGTCCGTGTCCGTAGAATAAGTCAATGAGATTCCATGGGTAGAGGTAGACTATGGGTTTTCATTTTCGGACCAGAGCCCCGTGATCAACTATATGTGCTATATTCTAGTTCTCATAAAACTGAGATAGCCCCATCACAATCCACTAGCCACGGAATATTATAATATATCCCATGGTGACTAGTATTGCTTCATGGCTCCCTTCCCCCCTTTCCTGGCCCCCAGTGAAGTCATGGGAAAGTAATTGGGATGTCTTGTATTGCTGCTGCAGGCCCTACCGCCTGGCACAGGGACAGCCCTCAATGGGAGGTTGTCACTGGTCTGAGGTGCTTTCGTCTAAGCTGTCCAGGGTGTGGCCCCCTCTAAGTCCTTTGCTCACCAGTTTCCATCAGAAGGTCACCAGAAACTCCCACTGGACCATCAACCCAAACAGACAACGTGAAAGCCACAGTCGCTCCAATAGAGTCCTAAAGATAAACGCTAAACTCTAGAGTGGTGGTAGAGGATGAGTTGTTCAGCATGCTGAGGGGTAAGTAAGCTCATCACAGAAGGCTAGGGGCGGCTCCTAGGAAGGGCCTGGAGCCAGGCAGCTGGCATCAGAGCAGGACTTCCACTCGGCGATGGAGACAGGTGCCACTGCGGCTGAGAATACCTGCTACTTGCCTGCACGGGGACCCTCGGGGATCCCACGCGCCATTTCTGCTGTCTACACCGGCTGAAGGGAGCCGTGTTAAGGACCAAATCAAAAGCTATCTGGCATCTCTGAATCACATCCACTCCCTCCCTGCCCACCACTGGGTCAGTCACCTAAGTCAGAGACTCAGCTCGACTCCTGCCCACCTGAGCAGCAGCCCCCCGGGCTCCTGCTAAGATAGTCCTCAGTGACCTCGTGGTCATGTGGTCTCTTCAGAACATCCTGAGACCAACCACGTCAACCTCCTTACCCAGGACCACCAGTGAGGCTCCTCGAGCAGGCTCTCGCCTTCTGAATTTGGCTGCCCAGCTTCTCCCTGGGGCCCCAGGCTCCACAGGGTCCGGGGTCGCCCACGGCACTAAGGAAGCAGTCTGACTGAATCTGGATTCATCACTACAGGGGGCGGAGGTGAAAGGTCAGATCGACATGCCTCTAAGAGGTTTCCTACCTGCTCTGTTAATTTCTAAAATTTCTTCCTGGGCCAGCGGACATGTGTCACTCTGAGTACTGTGATGTGGAGAGTTTACGACAGATTTACAATAGTTGGGAGATCCCAGCTGCGGTGGCCGTGGAATATGCTTCTTTTTTTTCTTTGGTAGTTTCTGCTTAGCCATAGCTAAGGAGTAGTACATCCCAAAATTGTTCACAATGACGGGCACGGGCATGGCAATGGTCAGCACGCCCGCCAGCGCACACAGTGCTCCTACCAGCATGCCCGACCACGTCTGCGGGTACATGTCTCCGTAGCCCAGTGTCGTCATGGTGACCACTGCCCACCAGAAGCCGATGGGGATGTTCTTAAAGTGCGTGTGCTCGCTGGCGCTGGGGTCATTGGGCTGTGCCCCTATCCTCTCGGCGTAGTAGATCATGGTGGCAAAGATGAGCACGCCCAGGGCCAGGAAGATGATGAGCAGCAAGAACTCATTGGTGCTGGCGCGGAGGGTGTGGCCCAGGACCCTCAGGCCCACAAAGTGGCGGGTCAGCTTGAAGATTCGCAGGATGCGAACGAACCGAACCACACGCAGGAAGCCCAGGACATCCTTGGCAGCCTTGGAAGACAGGCCGCTGAGGCCCACCTCCAGGTAGAAAGGGAGGATGGCCACAAAGTCAATGATGTTGAGTGAGTTCTTGATGAACTCCACCTTGTTGGGGCAGAAGACCACACGCATGAGGAACTCAAAGGTGAACCAGACCACGCAGACACCTTCGATGTAGGTAAGAAAGGCCTCCGTCTCGGCTTCCCGGTAGTAGCGCACCTGCGTGCCATTCCGAACGTTCTCAATCTCCGTCTTGTTCACGATGGGGTTGAAGCGCTCATGGGTCTCCAGGCAGAAGGTCGTGATGGAGACCAGGATGAAGAAGAGAGAGGCGAAGGCCACATACTGCGGGTGAGAGACACAGGCATCAGAGGGAGGTAACCCACTGGGACTGGAGAGACCTAACGCCCCCCGTGCGGGTCTAAGCACAGGGCCCTTCCACCATGATCCCTGCAGACAGGCCCCACTTCCCTCCTGAGGGCCTGAGAGGTCAGCGCTGCTGCCTGGAGAAGCCCTCCCCCCTGACCTAACCAGGCCCCCTCCCTGATGCCAGCCAAACCTTCTTGCCCCAGAGCCCAGCAAAGCCACTTGAGGAAAGAAGCCTGATTCCCTGCAAAGAGAAGCCATCTTTTAATACCCTCATGAAACTACTAGCCAGAGGGGAATGACGACCATCTACAGGTGATTTGCCACAGCATTTAGCTACGCTGACTGATAAATGACGCAGCTTGCTGGGGCTGAAGTGTGCAAAGAAATGAGAGGGGGCAGCTATGGTGGAATGGGGCCCCTCCTAGGCTCCCATCTTGCTTGCCTCTCTGGGAGCCTCCCTTTACCACCATCACGAGGCAGCCACGCAGCCTCCAGCGATGGCTTTCATTGGCTCCTCCCCACGGGATTGTCCCCAGCGTCCCAGAAACGCCCTGTGAAGTCAACCAAGACCATGGGGCCTCACATCCAAGCTGGCAGGGAACGAAGTGGATCATCCAAACCACATGCTGGGCTGCAGGGAGGGGAAGGAGTGTGAGGGACAGTGGGTCTTTAGATGATCAGTCTAAGATATCACATGATACAGAAGGGAAGCCTGAGGCCAGAAACAGGAAGAGACTTGAGCTGCTCATTACAATGTATTGACATCCTGTTGGGTTTTTAAGCACTGTGATTTTCAGAACCTGGTTTCCTAGGCCACTGTCAAGTGGAATGCATGTGCATCCTTCATCCATACTTGTTTCTGCGTGTGTGTGTGTGTGTGTGTGTGTGTGTGCGCGTGCAGTGTATTCACATATGTGTGCAGAGACCAGAAGACGTCAGGTGTTCTCGAGTGCTCTCCCACCTTTCTTCCTTGAGGCAGGGGCTTAAGGAGATGAAACTGGAGCCGGGTTTTCAGGAAGACTCTCCACCCCGCTCAGCGCTGGCAGGTTAGGTGTGAGCAGTCACGTTGGGATATTTCATGTCCATGCTGGGGATCAACCTCGGCTTTTCATGGTTTCTCAGCAAGCACTGAGCCATCTCCCCAGCAGTATCACTCATTTCTTACTCTCATCTAGCACACTCTTTCCTTCCTCCTTTCCTCCCTCTCTTCTTCTCTCCCTCCTTCCCATCCACTTATCCCTCCCTACTTTCATTCACATGCCCATCCAACCATTCTCCCTTCTATCCTCTCCTGCCCTCCCTTTTGCCATATCCTCATATTTATATTTTTCTCTTCTTCTTCCCTCTCTCCTTCCCATCCACCTACTCACCTTCCCATTGGTTCACCCCACCACTCTTTCTTCCTGCCACACCTCACCAGGCAGTAAGCACAGAGCTAAAGCCTTTTGTCCACTCCCCCCCCGTCCCCCCCCCCCGCGAGCTCCAGCAAAGGAGGAGGACTCAGAGAGCAGCCCAGGCAGTGGACTGGAGCGATGAGACTCTCCACCCTATGACGCATGTGGGGCCGCGGAAGCAGCTATTCGTATGCCCTTGAGAGAGGCAGGGCAGGAAGAAGTCTTCCAACTCTGAGAAGCTCTTCCGTCAGGGTTTAGCTCGTTCAGACCTGGAACACACACAGGATGACTTTCCAGAAAGCAGAGCAGAGGCAGGGAGAAGAGGCTGCCGCCTCAGCAGGAAGGTGGGCAAGGTGAGATGCACTCTAGACCACCCAATGCTTCACTAAGTCCTCCTTAGGAGACTCTTCTGCCGCAGAGCTCTTCCTACCGTCAGTCACCAAGCTCCCGGGACCCAAACCTGCATCGCCATCTGCTAGGTATCTGGCCCCAGAGGCATCGGGCTGGGATCTTCTTCCTGGAGCTTGACATTCACGGGTCAGGCTCTCTTTAAGGACAGGTCATGTCCCTATCCCTGGCTTTACGTGAAGGGGAGGGATATATATCCTGTGAGAGGCTGAGAAGCCAGACCCTTCCTGACCAGGAAGGAACCTCCTCTCCTTACTGCCCTGTCACCAGGACGTCCCGTCCTAGGCCCTGCAGCATTCCTCCTCCGTGTCCTCTCTCCACAGGGCTACTGCCATCAAAGCAGGCTCTGGGCTTCAGACTCACACAGCCTCCAGAGGGAATTCCAGAGCTGCTTGGCCAGCTGCTGCTGCCCACAGAGAAAAGGCCAGACTTGCCAGCGCAGGGCACAAGGGACTCTGCGTCCTGGCCGAACTTGGCTTCTCAGGGATTTTCCCCTGCGGGTTCCCAATATTCTTGCCTCATGCAGCTCTCCGCCACCCTGACCAGGGTCTCCCTGTCCCCGTGGCCGTGCACCTGCTCACCCTTCTTCCTGAGTGCTCCTGCTCCACGCGCGCCGCCTGGGAAAATCACATGCATCCTTCAGGGCACCATTAAGGGCCTGTCCTCTGGGGTGAGGCTCCCACTGACACGTGTGGTCCTCGAGAGATATGTCAAGGGACTCCCCCAAGGAGTCCCTACATCCACCAAGGGAGGCCGTGAGTCTCCAGTGATGGTGCTTTATGCTCACAGAGGCTCATGAGAATAGCCCGGATGAAGCTCTGATTTCCCAGGAGCCCTCTGCGCTCTCAGCTCACCTGACCCTTCACAGTACTGATCCTGATGGGGACACCAAGGTCCATTAAGATTAACATAGAAAAATGCATAGGTATCAAGAATCACTGTAAGCCTGGCCTCTGCCGCTCATTCAAGGGGTAGGGAGTGGGCAGCAGAATCTGGTCCTAGAGCCAGATGTGAAGACACCATAGCCAGGAAGAGCCAGGAGGGGAGGCCTGGATACCACACCTGCCAGGCTTCCTACCTCTTCCTAATCTCTGCTGTTACAAGGCCTAGTTATCTTGTCATAGTTATGGCCCTAGAGAGATCCAGGTCCCTGGGAACCCTTAGGGGCTATGCAGGAAGCGGCTTCTGGCTCACTCTGACACCTCAACAATCTTCTAAGTCCGGAGACTAACTGGAGGGCATCCAAGGGCCTAGCCAAAGGCAGAATAGACAAGCCCTAGTCCCCCCAGTGCCCAGGCCCATAACTGAGGATGAGCACAGGAGCGAGAGGAAATGCTACCAAAGTTCTAGAACCTGCTACTGTGCACACCCTGCTGGGACTGACAGTCATATCCCTGCTGTGTCCAGAAGGAATGCCAAGAACTCAGAAGTCCAGGAATGAAGGCAAGGGATCAAAGTGAGTGATAGAGCTGAGACAGGCATCAAGTTTACCCAGATCTGGACCCTGAGCTCTTTCACCACCCTCCTCCCCAAGCCCTGCCCACCGGGCAGCCAGCACCAGATCAGGTCTGAGCTTCCACTTTGAGCACGACACTCACTGCCCAGACCCCCTACAGGTGGGCTGTGCCGTGCCTGTGACTGACAGCGGGCAGGAGCAACTGGACACAACTATACGGGAGCCTGACCACTCCTGAGTCAGTCACAGGTCTTGGTGCCCACAGCTTGGTGGCACCTGAGGTGGGAACAGTCCCTTTAGGGGGACTCGGTGAAGCCTTGGGTGGTCTAGCCTACATCCCTCCATGCTGAGCCCTGGGAGGGAAGACCTCACTGTATTCAGAGAACTCAGCCAAAGGGTGGGGTAAGACATAAAATCAGGGACCCCTGGCTGGCAGGCCCAGGGTAGCATCCACAGCAAAGAGAAATGTTCAGGGGACCCTTCCCACAAACTGTCTGCCTCTTAATCCCCAGTTGCCCAGAAATGAAATAGTCACCCACAGACACAATGACCCAGAGTATACAACTCACCTGTGCCCAAAGCTCAGACATGGCGTGCATGGGCACTTAGCTACAGCACAGCCCTTGGACCTCACACACAGAACCCAGATAGCTTACAGAGACACATCAGCACACACCAGCCAGACACGGGCACCGTATGCACGCATGTCTCATGCATACACCCTAAGCACATGGCTGGTGGTACAGCGGGAAGACCACAGAGCAACCTCACTGTGAGTATATGCAGACCCCAGGCCCAGCTGTCCAGCTGCCCCACCTCTGCCCCTAGTCTGCCCTTTGCCCATTCTGTCCCCTCTATGACTCTCCCTCCAGGCTGCCTGGCCTCTGTCCCTCAGCCTTCCCTGCCGCCTTCAGCCTGCCTCTCATAACCCCTAAGCCCTGCTCATAGTCTATTGGCTTTCTGATATCTTGTCACCTGTCAGGCCTCTGGCCTTTCTCGAGGCCACCCTTTATAGCAAAGTAGCCCCAACATGCCCAGGGCCAGGTTGGCTGTGAGTATGGTCCCTCCGGGGCTCCTAGTCTGATTGGAGGCAAAAGGAGTTAAGTCAGTCAGCCAGGGGACAGTGCTGTTGTCACCCCACCTGGCCAGCCAAGTGAAATGCAGGACAATGCAGGGGCGATGGCTTGACAATGTAGCATATACCCAAGCTGGTTGTTCCTGCCTCTTTTTATTTTTTTTCCAGAACGAAATCACAAACCGTAAGAGCCACCAATTGTGTTCTAGAAATGGTAGCCATGGCAACAGAGCGAGGCATCCCATTTCTATGGTAACAAGGATGGTGAGGCTGTTGGCTGTAAAGTCAGACAAACCTACTAACGATCTGTTGACTTAAGAAGATGTTTTATAAATCACCAAGTTATTTTTATCATAACCCCACCCCCCAAAAACATAAATCATAGAGACAATTTACTATCTATTAAAGTGACCAATGTGCGCTCTGACTTTCATTTATGAATTATTTATGCCACAGTCATCTTTCAAAAACTGTGTTTTCCTTGCAGAGCTATTCAGGAGTTCACCATGGGGATCCGTGTTCTTACAGTCTGGGCTTCAGCAATGAGGCAGGAGTTGTAACACAGCGCAGGGGCGAGCATTCTGGGCAGACCACTCCCTCGCTGTGTGACCTTGGCAAATCACTGCTCTCTATGGACTCCATCATGGTGAGAATGAAGGCCGAGCCTGGTCTCTTCTGAGGACTGTGAGGCAGAGGACGGTTGCAGGCACTTGGGGGGGGGCACATAATGGCCAGTCAGGGGCGCCCTGGTCCAGATCAGCTCCAGGGCCCCAGAGGTTGTAGGTCCGTGTTCTACCTGATGAGATTTGCCCAGGAGGGGCGCAGCACGTGCCCATCTACTCAGGGCCAATGATGCAAAGCAGACAGGATAGTCAATTGTCTTAAATAAATTGTCAGTTGAGTTGAATTTGGAAACTGAATTAGGCTTGTCTGGACGTCCCTGGTTGGGCACACCCACGGTGCAGCGGGCTGGCCAGGGCTGTGGGGTAGTGGGGGTGGGAACTGGGGATGGCTTCCTATGCTTCCACCATGGGACCCAAGACCACGAGTGCCCCGGGTGGGTCCAGCTCCTGTTCCCCCCGCCCCTCCCTCGCTGCACCTGTTCAAGGAGCAGTGGGCGGGAGGAGCTCCCCACAGGGCTCCTCCGTGGTGAGAGCCAGGGAGTCGCTGCACGGTGCATGTGTGCGCAGAGCGCGCCCTGAAGGAGCCTGGTGGGAAAACTCTGTGCAGGGGAGGGTGTCCTGGGAGACACTGTGTGACTGAGGAGCTGCTGTGGGCATAATGGCTGTGTGTGACCTGACTCTAGGCCTAGGCCCATGTTCTCAGTGGTGGCTTTGTGTGGTGCAGGTCATGTGAGTTGGAGCAGGGTGCCCTGTGGGAGAGGAAGACATGGATGAGGTGTGAGTGTGTGTCTTGTGTGTATACGCAGAGGGCCATGTATGAGGTGTGGTGTATGCATATGAGTGTGCACATATATGGGGTGTTTGTGATCTGTGATATGTTTGCGTGCGTGTGCGGAGGGCAGGAATTTGGAATAAGTGTGTGTATGTGTACATGTGTGGGTTTCTGTGTGTGTGCATGTATGTAGGTGTGTGCACATGGACAGACTGTCTCCTGAGGACATTGGTTTGGATGGGCCCCCTGGGTTTTCCTGGGGAGACTTGACCCAGGGCCCTGATCCTTTTCCATGTTAGAAACAGTCACTCACACACCAGCTCAAAGACAAAGAGACAAGGCAGGGTGGGAGTGAGGAGAAGTCCACCAGCAGGGAGGCGGGGCCGTGTGCAAGTCACAGTGTTCCAGCCACTACCCCGTCACCGCCAGCACACACGGCAGTGTCACCCCGGAGTCTGCCTAGGGCCACAGAAGGCCGTGGTCAGCCTCATGGAGCTCGTACCTCAGGCCCTACCACCACTGAGTCACTCTCATGGCGCTAGACGAAGGATGTATCAGGACCAGGCCATAATGACAGCTGGGCTCTAGAAAAGGTGCCAGAGCTGGCGGAGGTTTCCACAGGCTTTCCACACAAAATGCACAGTGTTTTCACAGCGAATTATAACACAACGGGCGTCGTCTGTAAAGTAGCATTTCTTCCCACAACGTCGCTGGTATGTCATTGAACTAATGGTGTGTCTTATTGCTGCCATCTTGAACTTATGAAACCAGGACACTGAGACGGAGTGGGCCTGTAAAGGCTTTTGGGGAAAAGCCACCCCAAAGGCAGAAATGGAGAGATCAAGGCACAGCCAGGGACAAGAGCTGCCCAAGGCCACAGAGCTCTCAGGATGACCAGAGACAGAGCTCTGTTTCACTGAGACCGTGTCCTGTCACCCTCTTCCAGGCCCACAGTCCATTAAATGGAACAACGATGGGCTGAAGAGATGGCTTAGCAGTTAAGGCACTTGCCTGCCAGCCTAAGGACCCATGTTTGACTCCCCACATCCCGTGTAAGCCAGATGCACAAGGTGACACATGCACAAGGTTGCACAAGTGCACAAGGTGGTGCATGCACCTGGAGTTTCATTGCAGCGGCTGGAAGCCCTGGTGTGCCAATTCCCTTCCCTTAAAAAATGGAACAATGGAGCCGGGCGTGGTGGCGCACGCCTTTAATCCCAGCACTCGGGAGGCAGAGGTAGGAGGATTGCCATGAGTTCGAGGCCACCCTGAGACTCCATAGTGAATTCCAGGTCAGCCTGGGCTAGAGTGAGACCCTACCTCGAAAAAAAAAAAAAAAAATGGAACAATGATAACACACTTCAGAAGGGGTGTGGAAGAAATGCCAGGGACCCTAGAGCTGCTTCTTGATCCAAAGAGGAATTCTAATACCCAGAGAAGCTCAAAGGTCACCAGTTTCCTCCTTGGTGACATCACAAGAGTCCTGCGACAACTTTCCTCACAGAATTCTGACCCAACACTTGGCTTTTGTTTTATTCAAATTATGGTACAGGGGGCTGCTACGCTCCATTTGTGTTTCCCCCAAATTTGTTTACTATCACCTACCTGCTAACAACAGACTCTGAACAAGTGCCGGTTTCAGCAGAGCTACAGACACAGCCCTCACAGCCTGCATTCTGCGGACAATGCCAGGCGTGCCCAAGGCTCAGCACTGCGGGCCTTTCGTCAGCGTGGGTGTGGCCCTCGGAGGGATGGAGACCCAGCGTCCCCACACACCGTGTTTCCGCGTTGGGGCTCAGAGGACATACAAGGTCATAGGCTGAGTGGGGAGCTGAGCAGGAGCTGCCTATGAATTTCTAGCCCAACTCTGGGAACAAGATGAAATGCATCAATAACCTCACCTGTCTCGAGCAGCCCCTGCTTCTGGTGCTTTCCACACCAGATCATGTGAATCTACACCAGCCCAGTGAGGCACTTCCTTCAAATGAAAAGCGGGATCTTGAAGGTCTCAGAGTTCTTATAGGGTCAATCCCACCCTGTGCAGCATCCGGGTTCTTCACTGCCTCCCATAAGTCCATTCAAGCAGCCTGATGGACATGGATGGCCACATGGCACAGTCATTATAGATGTGTCCTAATGAGGGTTGGAGAGATGGCTTAGCACTTAAAGCACTTGTCTGCAAAGCCTAAGGACCCAGCTTCAATTCCTCAGTACTCATGTAAGCCAGATGCACAAGGTGGCACATGTGTCTGGAGTTCATTTGCCGTGGTTAGAGACCCTGGTGCACCCATTCTCTTTCTCTCTCTCTCTCTCTCTCACCCTCTTTATCTCTCTCTCATAAATAAATAAGTAAAAACAAATAGCTGTGTCCCAATGAGTAGATCTGATCTCTCCAGTGTGGCTTTGACCTCTGTCAGCTCTCAACAGGCCAAGCAGGCACAGAGCCCTTGGAGGACCAGAGTTGTGCTCTCCTAAAGTGTCCCTGACTGGTGCTCAGGCCTGGAAGAGGCCCGAGAATCTCCCCTGGACAGAAGATGTAGAGCAGACAGTAGAACTAGGAGACAAGGGGCTGGCTCTCACCTTTCTAGTAACATCTCAGACACATCAGTTAGCCACGAGTGACATTCCTCATAGATGTCAAAACACACCTGTTTCCTGGTGCATCTGTCCTGTCTGCTGTCACTGAAGGACCTACAGCAAACATTCATGTTTTCTCTTTTGTATTGACTGCCAGGGAGCTCAGTTAAATGTGGTGTTTGATTCTGGGTCAATCCTTTATTGAAGTTTTGGACATAGTCATTTCTTCTTTCTATGACTCTCTTCTCTGCTTTCATCTGTTATCTTTGGAGTTGTTTCTTATGTGCACTAAGCCTTGTCTTGGGAAGGCCACATGTTGAAAAAAAGATACAAACAAGGGGCTGGAGAGATAGCTCGGTGGTTAAGGCGCTTGAATGCAAAGCCTAACAACCCGGGTTCGATTCCCCAGGACCCATGTAAAGCCAGATGCACAAAGTAGAACATGCATCTTGAATTCATTTGCAGCAGCTAGAGGCCTAGGCGCCCCTGATTGCCCCCTCCCCATCTCTGCCTCTGTCTCTCTCTGCTTGCAAATATTTTTTTTAAAGAACATGAACAAGCCCTCAGGTCAGGAAGTGAGGGGCACTCCATGTAGGTCCTCCTGAGGAGGGCGGTTCATGGTCCCCTCTGCAACTGAGCTTGAGGCCAGTGTCTCTGTTGGTCACCATGGGCAACGAGATGCTGACAAGGCCTTCCTTCTGTCTTTGTCCTCCATGCATTTGTCCCCAGATCTACCCTCTGGGGTCTCCAGAACAGACTCTCTTCTGCCCGGGGACAGTGCTGCCCACATCCTCAGGTGAGCCAGCTGCACCTGAACAGGCCTCCCGCCCCTGGATTCCGCCCTCCTGATGGGAAGCTCTCACAGGGGGCAGCCAAGAGCCATACCTGTTGCGCTTTGGGACCTCACAGTCCCCGAGCTGGCAGCAGTATGCATCTTCATGACCCTCACTGTCCTCGGCTGCACGGGGACACTGCGTGCTCGCTGAGGACGTGATTACCCATCTGTCTCTGGAAACCTCTCCTAACCACTTTACAGGGAAAGCAATTCAGGTTCAGTGAAGCTGAGGCGTATGTGAAAAATGTCCCCCATAGCCTAGAGACAGCAGGAAGGGTTTGAGTTTCTGAAAAACCACTGTGCTCAAGCCTGACCACCAGATTTTCAGACCCTCAGAATCCACTGAAAGCCAGACAAGGTGGCACAAGGTCTGTGATCCAAAAGTGTCTACAGCAATGGGAGCTGGATTCAGGAGAACCCCAATGCTCACAGGCCGGCAAGTCTGATGGCCTCAGCAGCAAACAGGAGCCACTGTCTAAAGCAAGATGGAGGACCTCCTCATGCGTACAGTGGCTCACAAGCGCGCGCGCGCGCGCGCACACACACACACACACACACACACACACTGTGACCCAGCACCTCCTCACAGAAATCTCTGTCCCAGGTTGCCTTTCCAAACCAGGATGACAGTGGCACAGGCTTCTCCCATTTACCACATGTTTGCATCATGTGAACCCCACACACATACTGGGGGCCAGTCTTCATTGCCCCCACCTGGTAGATGAGGAAACGGAGGCTGTGGGCTCCATGGAGGAGCTGGGAATGGAGTATACCAGGAGTACCATAGGGAAATTCTCCCCAGGGTCCACTTGTGTGTTTGCACTCCGTGGGGTCCTCACTCTGGTATGTGTGTGTGCACAGGAATGAGTGTGTGGGTTGGGGGAATAAAAGGTGACCCAAGAGGGAAGGGCAGTGCAAGGATGTCAGCAGACCCAGCCTGGGGCAGGGGTTGGCAACTGACAGTGAGCACCCCCACGCTGTTTCTCTAACAACCACTTACATCTTATTGCAGACCTGTGCAGGTCACTGGCTACATGCCAGCCCCAACTTCTGGCAGGGGGCAGACATATATGAGGAAATATGTACCTATATGTGGTGACAAGGACCTTGAGGAGGTGGTAGAAAACATCTGGTAGGTCTTTCACAAGCTTTAGGGTCCAAGGCTTGCCCAAGAAGAAGTGACAAGGCACAGAGGTTGGGGAGAGGGTGAATACGTCAGCCGGGGAATGGCCGGGGTGGAAGAGCGATCTGGCAAAGAGCAACACCAGTTCTCCACTGGGCTCCTGCGCTCCCAGCCACGTCCCATGACACTGACCACTTGGTCCTGCTGCTTCATTTCCCAGGACCCTGCAACCTCTCGATTGTCTTCACACCTCCTCAGCTACACCACCTTAAGGTCCTTTGTCAGCCTCTGCTTCTGGCCTCTCCTTGGCAGGGCACTCTGAATGTCCTCCTGCCTCTCTGCTCCAGCCCCATTCAGCGCCTTACTCCGTTTCTTTCCGATCTATCTCCCATCACAAGAGCATGGAGCAGCACACTCCCAGGTGCTTCCCCCAAGCCCAGGTCCCCTGTGCCCACCTCCATGGCATCCCAAGGTGGCTCTCAAGTACCTAATCCAAATTCATCATGCTGGCTAAACTCCTGAGTACCCACAACCCCTGCAGCCCTCTCCATTTCCATCCTTCCAGGACATTCTGGCTAGAAACCTTGTAGTCATCCTTGACACCTCTTTCTGTGCCACACCTTGCGATTAGTCTGTAAGGAAACCCTGGTGACTCTGCTTGAAACCAAATCCGATTCTGCGCCCTTCCCGCTCCCACTGCTTCCACCCAGCTCCTTGCCATCATCTCTCCTCACCCAGTCTTAGCCACGGTCTCTTGATTTCGTCTCTGGTTTCCACAAATCCCTGGGTACTCTGGGACTATTGTCAACACAGCAGCCAGATGATCCAATTTTTGTGCACACATCCCACTGTGTCATTTCTCTGCCTAAACTCTGCAGGGGCTCCCATTTTCCTTGGAGAAGCCTGCTTGAACCAGACCTCCACCCTCCCCAAGCCTTCACTCTTCTAGTGGTCTGCTTTGTTCCCTCCTGCCACATCTGCACCCTAAGATGTTCTCCTCAAACATGCAGTACACATGCTTTAGGGCCTCCATCAATGGCCCTTCTCCCAGCATCCCTGTGGCTCATTCCCTCACCCATCCCATGAGACCTGTGAACATCCTGGTTCAAACCTCAACCAGCTTTCCCAGTAACCCGAATTTCCTTCTTCTGTCTCCCATAGCACACATCATCCTTTAATATACTAACTCTCCACAGCTCTACTGAGGTATAATTTACATACAATAACATTCACCCACTTTAGACATCCACTTGGACGAATGTTAGCAATTCTCACAAGCTAATGGACTTAGCTTTCGTGAGGATGCAAGATGTCCTAGGTGGCTGACTCTGTGGAGGGCCAGAAGAAGGGAGGGCCCTTCCCCAGAACCAGGGAGCACAGGGAAGCACGAACTCAGCTTCCCACCTGCGTAGAGGTTACTGGGCATACGTCCTGGTTTGTGCTTTCAACCCTGTGCACATGGTGGGTAGTATCTCCTGGCAGCCTCAGGAAACGAGCCTTTTCCAGCATGCAGTAATTGGTCCACAGCTACAGCGACTGCATCTACACTGCCACTGGAGCTATACCCAGCTGCTGATTTCCGATGTGCACCTACGTTAGTGCTGGCCACCCTGATGTGCATCTACCCCCAAGCTAGCCAAAGGATAGTCCCCACGATTCTGTGACTAAGCGGTCCACCATCACTAACCATTTAGCTATGCCGTTGGCAGCTGGCACACTCAGTCCCTTCCCAGATTGCCCATTCGATTGCTAATGGGCACAGTAACCGAAAGCAGACCCATGTCTATGCTGAGAACCGGAGCATCTGCTGACAGCAGACTCGCGGACACTGGCAGAGGGCACAATCCCTCTCATCTCCATGACAATGGGGACAGTTGGTGCACAGCAACCTGAATGGCCATCATCTACAAACATGACACATGTCACCCATAGAGAGTGGACACAGGCCACCAGGGTTCATTTTTAGCAAGGAACCTGGCTAATGGAAGGTGCTCATGGTGTCGCCCAGGTCCTGTCTCCAGTGCAAAACCAGGAGGCCGGAGGCCGAGTAGAGACTCTGGAATCTGGGCATCAGGATAAGAATGTGGGACGCACAACAAGGAGATGAGGCCATATCTATTCCCAGCATCCTGAGATCACTCAAGGTGAGGAGATACATGGCTGTATGACTCCCAGTGCCACCCACGCCCTCCCCACCCAACACCAGGCCTGGCCCAGCCAGTCTGGGCTTTAAAAAGCACCAGGAAATGTCACTTTCTTTTTGAGGAGGTGTGATGGGAGGAGACTGTCCAGGCAGTTTAACAGCCACTTTATTCAAAGGTTGAGAACAGCAGAAGGACCTCCAAAGCCAAGCTTGCTTTGTACCCACTGTGCCCAAGTCCCTTCCTCAGTGAATACAAGCCTGCCTCATGCCCAGCAGGCACGAGAGGCTTCTGCCTACCTGATGGCCAGCCAAGCTCTGCCTGAGGCTAAAGGACTCCTGTGTTTGCCCAAGCCAGGCCCAGGGATGTGGTGGGAGTGGGCCTGGGATCCAGCATCCACGGGCTGCAGCTGAACCAGGCACCATCCACTTGCTAGGCTGGCTCACTGTGGTTGCCTGGGCTCCAGCCATTTCCTGTGGACTGTTTGGCTTGAGAAAGAAAAGTGCAAATGGGTTCCTCCTGGGAGAAAATGCTCTAAGGACAACAGGCAGGCCACCCTTCAATGCAGCATTCATTCATTCGTTCAATCATAAAACATCTACTAAGCATATATTACGCACCAACCTTCACAACCTCCTTCAGCAATGATAGCCTTAGATAATATGCTCAACGGAGCCACGCACATAGCAGGCACTTAATAGTGATGATGCGGACACCTACTATGTTCTGACACATCCGAGCCAGACCCATACTAAGCACTTTTGTGTCCCAACTCTGAGGTCCACGCTGTGGTCACCTCAATTTTACAGGGAAGGTAAGTAATTTGTCCATGGCCATGCAACCCAGGAGTGACACAGTCAGAACTGGGAAGCTAGTTCTATCCAGCTCTGGGCCTGTTCTTGACAACACTCCTAGCCCCCTCCCACCCCACAACAACATTTACTGAATGAACGAGAGAATGAGTGGACAAGGATGCTTTGTGTTGGTGCAAGTATGTGTCTGTGTGCGCAAGGCTACTGTTGTGCAGGAGCCTGTGTGTGCAGATGTCTGAGTGTCTGCATGTGGGGCTTTTGTATGAAAAGACTTTCCCTTGTCGTCTTGGTCTCGTGTGCGCGGGAGCTATAGTTAGCGGCAGCCGTGACTGTAATGAGCGGTTTGCTGCGCACCAGGCGCTCACTGGGACCTGGTTTCCCAGGGAGATCGCTGAGGCCAGTGTATATGTGTGTGGGGGGGGCGGTGCCGCCTGGAGCTAGGCAATGCTAGAGCAGGGCTGGATGGGGGGGTGACTAAGCTCACAGCTCTGTGCTTTGTGCAAATGAAGTTCCCTAGCTCTAGCTGGAAGAGCATGGTTCAGGCTGCAGCACCAAAGCCTTCATCCAGGTCCTTCCAAGCTCGACCACGTGGCCATCCAGGCCCACAGCCCTTTACTGCTCTTGCTAGGTAACTGGACTAAAGCTTGGGAGACATGGCTGAAGTCTTGGGGGGGGGGCAACAAAGGCAGCACGAAGATGGTGGGTCTTTTTCTGATGGAGCCAAGGTCTGTGAGGCCCCAACGAAAGCTCCCTCGTCAGTGCTGTCTCCCCTGCCCGGCCTCTGGGAGCACACCCTTGCCCGCACTACTGCGCCCCGAGGCTGGGGACCTGGTGAAGGAAATGCCCTTTCCCCCCCGCTGAGCAGGTGGAACCACAAGTATGCTCAGCGTGGCCGAGGGTCCCAGGGACATCCTCTTACTCACTGACTGCCCTCCAGTGGCTGCAAGGGAGAGATGAGTCTGGGAAAACCCCGCTGTCCCCTGTCAGGGGGCCCTGTGTGCAAGCTCTCCCCCGCCTGGTCCTGGCTTCCTCTCCTCCATCACGGCCTCTCACTTCTACGAGTGGGCCATCCCTTCAGAACAGTCCTCCGCCCCAGCTCCTACCTTTCTCATTCCACTTACAATCCTGCCTCTGGCAATCCCACCTGTGTGCTGGATTGCTCCACCCAATTGTCCAAGGCTCCCAAGTCCTGTCCTCAGGGATGCTTCTATATGAGGAAAGGTGGATCTTCCCCTCCAACCCTGAAGGCCAAATATTCCCATCCATCTATCCATCTGTCCATCCTTCCTTCCTTCTACCCATTCATCCATCCATCCTTCCATCCATCTATACATCCTTCCATCTATCCATCCATCCATCCACCCTCCCACCCATCCTTCCTTCCATCCATCCATCCATGCTTGCATGCATAGATCTATCAACTTGGTTCCTACCCAGCTGCTCTTCCAGCCATCTGCATGCTCTTCCTTCCATCCATCCATCCACATGTAGCTACACAATCATCATGCATTCATTTTTCCATCTGCCTGTCACTCATCTACCCACCCAACATGTCACTCTTGACCACAGAGCTACTAACTTCCAGAGCAAGAAGAAACACGGGCATAGCTGTATCTTACTTCTTCACTTCAACAGGAGACCTGGGATCTAATCTTTCTTCAACTGCTTATAAACTAGATGGTTTAGACATTAATCTCTAGGGACCACTTTCCATCATTAGTAAGACGGATAGCATATCTCATCCTTACACCTCACAGGAACATTTTGGAAACACACCAGATTAGCAACTGTCTATTGAAATATCTGTTCAGAAAGCACAAAGGACAGAGCAGGCTTCTCCAGGGGGGCTTAGATACGGCTCTCTAAGGGAGGGGCCATCAAAGCTGGCTTCCAAAGATGTCCGCTGTCCACTTCACACACGCAGGAGGGAAATGAAGGCCCTCTCGGTACAGGAAACGGAAAGCAAAGGCGGAAGGCGGGAGCATGAGGACAGGCTGAGCCTGAAGGCTGCAGGTGGGCGGCCCGCAAGAACAAGGAGGGTGGGATTGCCAAGGAAGCCCATCAGACTTTACAGAGGGTCATGGGCACGTGAAGCCTCGACAGACCAGTGCAAACCACCATGCTTCCTAGTTCTGAGGCTTGCGCTCAAATCCCCAGACTGCCAGACAGAAAAAAATATATATCTGCCTGGTGACAGCCAGGCCTCAGGAGACACAATTCCTGCCACCCAGAAGGGAAGCCAGCGCCTGGCATTTCTGACCTTTGTGCTGCTAAATATATCATCAGTGATGGTGGTTCATGACCCTGGGGCTATGGGGTCACCAGACGAGGCTTCCACAACCGCCCTGTGCATAATTGTGGCTCAGCCAGGGCCTCACTTTACCCTGGGGAATATGAGGGCAGGGCGTTGATGGTAACGGTACCAGATCCTGCCCTTGGAAAGTGCCTTCCCGGGCTGGAGAGTTGGCTTGGTGGTTAAGGCATTTGCCTGCAAAACCAAAGAATCCCAGGTTCGACTCTCTAGGACCCACGTAAGCCAGATGCACAACAGTACGCATGCATTTGGAGTTTGTTTGCAGTGGCTGGAGGTCCTGGCGTGCCCATTCTCTCCCCCCTCCCCTCTCCCCTTCTTTCTCTCTCCCCTTCTTTCTCTCAAATAAATAAATAAAAGTGCCAGGTACCAGGCAGGGGGCTGTGCCCCTTGGAGACTCACCCCACCCACCATGACATATAAACTGTTATCCTCATTTTGTACGTGAAGAAACGGCCCAGCTAGATGTCGTTGGCCAGACTCCATACCGAGGCCAAGGGAAGGTGAGAACCCAGTCCTGCTCAGATTCAAATACCTGCGCCTTCTCCTTTGCGCTGCCCCTCCCAGAGCACCCAGCTAGGGAGATGGTGGCCTCTTCACATACACAGCCCAACGTGGAACCCTATTTTCTTCCTCAAGTCCTCTCTGGATTCTCCAATATAACTATGTATACTTTATAGCTAAAAGCATGGAGTCGGGCGTGGTGGCGCACGCCTTTAATCCCAGCATTTGGAAGGCAGAGGTAGGAGGATCACCATGAGTTCGAGGGCACCCTGGGACTACAGAGTGAATTCTAGGTCAGCCTGAGCTAGAGTGAGACCCTACCTTGAAAAACCAAAAAAAAAAAAAAAAAAAGCATGGATTTCTGGAAAGGCAAAGGTTGGGTCCTGGGTGCATGGGCTGGTCAGGGGTCAAGTAGGAACACCCACCAGGCTCCATGGGAAAGTGCTCTGCACGAGGGCCCCTCTCAGTGGACCTCAGCCACTGGCTTTGCCCGGGCTCTGACTGGCTCCTGGTGGCCCAGCGGGTGGCTGTGTTGCTTAGAGCTGCTCAGAGGCCCCTGAGGTGGAACATGAAACACTGATCTCTGACGGGTGAGACGCTGGCCCTGGCGGGAAGCTTGCTCTGAAGGATGTTCACAACCATGACCTGATGACAAGGTTCTGCCACCTGCAGAGAAAGTCCCCGGGGAGCCACAAGGCAGGCCTGGGGCCCCATCAACATCTCCCCAATTATAACAATTCCACTTGTAGACTCTAAGCCATGTTCTCAGAACCTTCCAGGCCAGTGTCTGCAAAGACATCCTGAGAAATAGCAAGAATGGTCACAACGTCAAAGCTCGTGGACACGCTGAGCAGCTTCCTGTGTCTTCCTCCAGTGGAACCACAGCAGTCCTTTGCCCAGAGGACCTGGTCTTCCTGGAGAGCCGAGGAGGCTGAGGACTGTGGAGGTCACGCAGCTACTAACCCACAGAGCCAGAACGGGCCCCAGACTGTCTGCTGAAGTGTGGGCCAAACCCCTTCCCTGGCTGTCTTCTCAGCATGTGGCAGTGAGGACCGGCTGTGTGACTGGGAGAGGCAGTGTGACTTTGCAGGCCAGGGTCCCTCACCAGCTGTGCTCTGGCCTCTCACCCCGTTCAGGGGAAAGCTCACCCCTAGCCTGGTGCAGCCAGGAGGCCGGCCTTAGAGAGAAGGGGGGGGGTCACCTGCAGGGTCAGGCAGAAACCCGCTGCACAGTGGGCCAGCCTGCCCTGCGCAGGCCCACTATGGCCATGGCAGGCCCGTGGAGGACAGTGCGAGTGTGAGGAGGGCTGAGCTCTTGGACGACGCTGGGGGCAGACCCACCGTCAGCAGCCCGGCTCACGTGTTCTTTCTGCACCTCCAGACCTGATCTGTGCAGGGCTTCCTGCATGCCCTTTGCTGCCCAGGCATCACGTGACTCCCTCCGTCCCTCAGCTTCTCCATCCCCACACTAGTTACAACTGCTACCACGGGCTGGAGGGATGGCTTAGCGGTTAAGGCATTTGCCTGGGAGCTGAAGGACCCAGGTTTGATTCCCAGGACCCACGTTAGCCAGATGCACAAGGGGACGAACTCTGGAATTTGTTTGCAGTGGCTGGAGGCCCTGACGCGCCCATTCTCTCTCTCCCTCCCCCCTTCTTTCTGTGTCAAATAAATAAATAGAACTGCTACCTCTGTGGCACTTGTTGCCCTCAGCCGCAGCACACATCCAAGTGTACTGACTGCTTCTTCTCATTCTCCCTGCAGTGCAGTGTCAGGCTCGAGGACAGGAGTTTCTGTTTTGTTCTTGGCTTGGTTTCCAGACTCTAAAGCGGGGCCCGCCACACAGTAGGTGCTCGTATCTGCTGGGTGACTTCATGAATGAACGCGTGGATGAGTGCTAACAGTAGCCTTGGAACACTCTTTGTGTAGACAGGGGTGCGGGAGAAGGGGTTCCTTCCTGTGCCATGGTGGGGGAGGAAAGGGAAGGTGAGGACACCATGGGCCATGGAGCAGGGCCGGCCAAAGCTGGCTGGCCATCAGGGGGGCATGTGGGCAGGGCCGGGATGGATGGGGTAACCAAGGCCCTGCAAAGGCTGGAGGAAGATCCGTGCGGCTGCCGTGATACAGGCCAAAGTGGCCTCTAGCCTGGGCACAGTGAGGCTGGCTCCCGAGGCCCCCTGAGCTCAGCTGTCCAGGGCTGCCCCTGCTAATATTAGCCTGTCCCCACCCAGCCTGGCGTCAGGCTGGCGGGGTAGCCCGGCCTGAGAGCGGACACTGTCCATTGGCACTGACAGGAGCCCTCAGCAGTGACCCCATGATTCTGCAGCTCTGGGGTCCACGGAAGAGCAGGAAACCCCTGCCTTTCCCTGACAGAAAGCAGAATGCCTTGACGTGCCCCCGTGCACCAGGCCCGCCACACTGGCACGCTTGTCAGCATCTCAGGTCACTGAGTTTGGCTCTGGGCCAGCGTCTGATGTCAGCTGCTTTCCCTTCCTCTCACCCAGAAGGCACAAGTTCTGTCATCCATCTCTCATACTCCACTCAGAAGAGCTGGGACCAAGTGGTCCATTGCAACAGATGGGGGCACTATGACTCAGATGGGGTGCAACCTGCCCAATAGATGGGGGCACCACAGGGGAATAAAGAGAAAATCCATGCCTGTCTCTCAGGGGGTGACATCCTTGAAATCTGGCCTCTGGGAGACAGCCTGAAAGAAGGTGCCCCGGGGGCCTGGACAGGACAAGTGACCACTGGGAGGGGTATTGCGGCGTGTTGGGAACTGAAGGAAGGAAGCGGATGGGGCACAGGTGAGGGTTTGGGTCTTCTAAGGCCACACGCTGCTGAAAAGAAGAGAGTGGAACCCACAGTAATTAAACACTGATTGTGTTCCAGGTTCTGGGCTGAATGCTTAACACATTTAATCCTCTCGACTTCCCTATGAGTCAGGTGCTATTAATATCCGTCTCTTGAGGCACAGATGGGTTAGGGAACTTGTCCAAGGTCACACAGCTGGAAAGCGGTGAGGCTGGGATTCGAACTCAGGCTTCCTCACTCAAGAGGGTTTGCTCTGAGGAGAGATAGGGGCTCTGGGTCATATTGCCAGAAACAAATAAACAAGAATTGCATAAAAAGGAAGGAACCCCCCCCCCATCACAGAAACATTCAAAAAATTTTTTTTGATGTAGGGTCTCTAGCCCAGGCTGACCTGGAATTCACAATGTAGTCTCAGGGTAGCCTCGAATTCATGGTCATCCTCCTACCTCTGCCTCCCGAGTGCTGGGATTAAAGGTGTGCACCACCACAGCTGGCCTAAAATTACTTTTTCCCCCCCTAAACTAAATGTATGACTGAGGATCCAAGTAGAGAAATTTGGGATAAAAAACATCCTTCCTAGGCCTTTGAGAAGAGGAGTCTGTTTTGAAACCCAGTGACTAATACCTAGAGCTTCCCACAAACACGTTGACAGGGCAAAGAGGAGAACGAGAAGGGACGGGGAAGATGGGCAGGGAAAGGTAGGCAAGGAACTGGCTGGGGCTGGAGCAATGGCTCAGTGCTTGAGCGCTCGCCTGTGAAGCCTAAGGACCCTGGTTCAAGGCTCAATTCCCCAGGACCCACGTTAGCCAGATGCACAAGGGGGCGCATGCATCTGGAGTTCGTTTGCAGTGGTTGGAGGCCCTGGCGTGCCCATTCTCTCTCTCTTTCTCTCTCTCTGTTGCTCTCAAATAAATAAATAAATTTTTTTTTTCAAAAAAAAAAAAAAAAAACTAGCTGGCCTTCAGGGTAAGAAAATCCCAGAGAAGTCAGACTTTGGGGTTAGGCTTTGGGACCTTGGAACTTGTGCACGTTGGCTGGAGACACTCATGGACTGGCCTCCAAGTTCTAGCTGGGAATGGCCAGGTTGATGCAATATGAAACCGAAGTTAGGAGACAGTGGGGTGTGAGGGGCCAGGTTAGACACATAGCTTGTTTTTTTTAGGTAGTCAGAGAGGGACAGGCCCACTTACAACATCACACCCTCACCACGCCTATCTGAGCTCGTCCTGTCTGCTGCAGTTGCAGGACTCAATGTGTGCCTGTCTCGGGGACTTGAGCTCCCTCCAGCACGCGACCCTGCCCAGGTGGGTAGATTCCTCCGCTGAGCCCAGGCTGACTGGTCGGTACACCTGGCGCAGGTGTGCCAGTTACTTCTGGAGCGCGGACTCCAAGTTGAGCTCATGGAGAAACTGCTTTTTGGTTCTCCTCATCTCTGGCCCTCGAGCTGCACACAGCCACACGCCTGGGTTTTTCTGCTGCTAAGATTCTCTCTTCCACCCTGGCACCAAGGTGGGAAGGGACTTTTTTTTTTATTACTGCTTTTGCTTTTTAATCTCCTTGGAAGTGCACACTTTTCTTAAGTGCTGTCTCACAAATGTTTTGAATCCAAGGTCCATATTCCTTTACATGGGCTCTCAGACCACGCGGTGCATTTTCCCTCTCCCTGCCACTTTCTCTCCTCAGCCCCCTCAAGCCTTCAGCCCTTTTCTGTCTCTCACATCCCTGTTATGTTCAAATAAAATGTGATTTAAAAATCATTCTCTAGCCAGGCGTGGTAATCCCAGCACTCAGGAGGCAGAGGTAGGAGGATCGCCGTGAATTTGAGGCCACCCTGAGACTACTTAGTGAATTCCAGGTCATCCTGGACCAGAGTGAGACCCTACCTTGCAAAAACATAATAATAATAATGATAAAAATTGAAAAAAATTTAAAAATATAAATCATTCTGCTTAGTCTGTATTGCCAATTCTTTGGTTAACAGACATGAACTCAGAGCTTGGGGTTCAAGGATTATTCCTAAGCACCCCACTTTAGGTAAACGGCTCCCCATATCAGGGGCACAATGTGAACACCTTCAAGTGGCCTTGAGTGCCTGCAGTGTCAAGGGCCACCCTGCCTGACTGGGGCACTGTGGAAGCTGTAGGGCTGATCTCCCTGGGCCTGCTCATCACTCAAACTCAAGCTGGGTGGAGGTGTTTCCTGGGCGAAGCAAGGCAGGAAGACATCAGCCAAGGATGGGTTCAAAGGCATGGCACCCATCACCCCACCTTTTTTCGGATGTGTGTGTATGCACTGCACACATGTATGTGTGTATATGTGTGCATGGTATGTGTGTTTGTATGCATGCACGGGTACATATACATGTATACACACAGAGTTTGACATTGGGCGTCTTACCTAATAGCTTTCTTCCTTATTCTTTGAGGCCAGACCTCTTGCTGAACCCTGACCTTTCCAATTCAGCTGGACTGGCTGGCCAGTGAACCCCAGGGACTCTGTCCCCACGCACCCAGCACTGGGATCACCGGTACCTGCCACCGTGCTCAGCATTTACAAGGCTTCTGGGATCTGAACTCCGGTCCTTGGGCTTGTGCAGCAAGGGCTTTCCTCCTAAGGTCATCTCTTGAACCCTGACCTTCACCTTTCCATTCACCAAACTTGTTTGGAGGCAGGATCTTGCTATGTAGCCCAGGAAGGCTTTGATATGGAGATCTCCTGCCTTTGCCTCTAAGCACTGGGCCTACAGGAATCCACCACCACACCCATCTTACCTGACCTTTAATAAATATGTATTTATCCCCACCTTGTTCCAGGGATAGCACAACTGGTGAAAGAGGTAGACTTTCCTGACTTCAGGGAACTCACATGCTAGGAGAAGAGCCGACAAGAAGCTATACAAATGAAGAAAATACATGGATGTGTTGATGCTGATAATTGCCAAAGAGAAAACAGTGATGCCTGAAAGAGGGTAAGGTCTGAAGTCTGGGGGCGGTGCAATCTGAGAGGATGGCACCTGAGCAGAGACCTGGAAGGGGGACTGTCTGCCCTAGAGGCGCTTGGTTAGAGGGCCAACAAGAGGGCAGGCCTGAGGCAGGAGCACAGATGGAAGCCAGGTGAGTGACCAGAGGAGTGAGTGGAACCTGACGGGGAGGGGGCACTTTCCTGGGCCCTTACAATCCTCTGAGGGAGACTCGAAACCTGAGTGAGACAGAGCAGAGTGCTAATGGAGTCTACCAACCTTTCACCAGGGTGACCTTGCTGCTGCCCTGCAGAGAAGGGGCGTGGGCAGGGCGAGACAGCCAGGGCCCAGCTGGGGAGCATGGAAGGCCTCGGCAATAAGTCTATAGTCGAGAAGGTGGCAGCTTTAGCCAGGGAGGTTGGGGGTAGTGGGTGCAGTTGAAGACTGGGTGTTTTAGGCATGATGAAAACAAGATTTGTTGATGTGTGAGGAAAAGCACCCAGGACGACCTCACAGCTTTGGGTCTGAGCCATTGGACAAAGGCAGTCGGCATCTACTGAGAAGGGGTCTCACTGTCAAACCTCATCACCCGCCACCAAACTGATGAACCGGGATGTTCAGAGTCATCTGCGGCCCTGCCAACCTGCACACACCATCCAGCACCTGTGTCCTGAAGCTTCTCCCCGGCGGCTAACGGTGGCCTGCATCAGCATCTCTCAGACTCGGATGGGTCTGAGTCATCTGGGGAGCTTGTTGAGATGCAGGGCTGGGCTCAGGGTGCTTGGGCTGCAGCCTGGGAGTCTTCATGTCTAACAAGGCCCTGCTGATGCTGCTGGTCAGAAGGCCACACTTGGAGCAGCAGCCCACACGCCCCAGGCTCCACCGCTCTCCCCAGCTGCCTCAGCATCGTCACCTGGAAGTAGACGGCTCGAGGAACGGAGTCCTCCAGGATACAGCTCGGGCATCGGAACCTCTGGAGCTGCCCAGGGAGCTTATCCCAGGTAGTTCTGAGGGCCAGCCCTGGGTGGGGCTTGGGGCGGAATCCTCTGGCAGCCATCCCTGAGCCTCTCTGTCAGCCCCTCCTCTCTGGCACAGCACAGCACTTTCCCACTATGGCCAGCCCCAGGGTACCAATACAGCCTGGAGCTGGGGGTCTCCTCTCAATAGGTCCCCAGGGCTGACAGCCAGGGAAAGGGGCCTGCAGAAGAAGGCAGCAAATGTTGCCCACGGGGTGGAGAAGCACAACCCACAGCAGTGACACCCGAGCCCACACCGAGAGGGTGTAGCTGCCACGCTTTGAATGAATGATTGCATGAACGAATGAATGAGCACTGGTAGAATGTGCTGAATAAGGAGGACAAGCTCCTCACACTCCCCTGGGCTCCCACCCACTTGGTGACAGGATCCTTGCCCCCAAAAATTCACCCATGACCTGGACAGCAGCTGGGCTGCAGTGAGGAAGCAGGGGGAGGGAGAACTTAGTGTTCTGGGAAGGCGCGAACTCTTAGACCTCACCACGTCAGAGCTGGGAGATGCTCAGTGGTCATTGGCGTCAACCTCCGACTGTTCCACGTAGATGGTCTATAGCCCCAGTGCCCTGGGTTTTGCCCAAGGTAGCCCAGTTGGTTTAGTGACCTGGCAACAGATTTTGCCCTGGTCTGACTGCCTGATGCCCACAACCTGGGTTTTGTTTGTGGCCTCATCTCTCCTTACTTGAGGGTCAGCCTAGCACGAGCCCCAGGCTTCCAGAGCTGCCCCAATGACTTAGCTTAACGTGTGCAAGTTTGACGCATCAGTGTCCAGCCCAGAGCCCTCGGTCCCAAAGGAGTGAGGGCAGAAGCAGGTAAGTCTGAAAGACAGGAACTGTGGAGGATGAATTACATGTTCAGCAGAGAGAGAGAAGAAAGGGCAGAAAGTGGGAGGACTAGATGAGCAAAAACCCAGAGATCAAAATGAGAGCTGAAGACCAGGAGGCCTGGGAGGAGGCTGGCAGAGGAGAGCAGCCACAGACATGGCCAGGGACCAGAGCAGAAGGCCTCGGAAGTCGAGCTGAGGAGCAGCCAGAATTCCTTCCATGCACCCTCTCTCACAAGGTAACTCCTCGTCCTCCCTAGTGCCCATGCCACTTCCCTGCCAGGCTCAACCTGTATGGAGAGGTGTGGGAGACAGCTGGGCACTGTGGGGAGCCTTTCTTTCTTGGGAATGCCCTACCGGACACAGCCCTCCCCCCATGATCCAGGTCAGGACCTGCTGCGCAGGATCCCTGGACAGGTGGTTGGGAACCAGATGGAAATGCAAGCCTGGAGCATGGCAGGCTACACACAGATCCCCCCCATCTCTGGAACATGCACAGGAGGCAGGATGGCATGGTGGGTGTGGACAGAGTCTGGTGCCAGGTAGGCCAGCTTTGAATGCTGGCTTCTCGGTTTATGAACTGAGAGCCTTGGACAAATAATTTGACCTCTTCGTACTTTGGTGACCTTGCTGTGACACTGGCCCGGCAGTGAAAATGTGGTCCCCGGGAGTCTTGTGAGAGTTAAATGAGAACATGTGAATCCAGCCTTTGCGATGTGTCCGATACATAGTAAGTGCCTTCACAAATGGCTGCGTGAGCATTATGACGCAAGAAGGGAAGACGGCCTGCAAAATCTGACTCTGCAGGTGCTAGGAATCTGGGCCACGGCCCAGGTTAGCTGACCCGAGGAGGTCCTGAGCAGTCTGGTTGGGTCGGCAAGGAGCAACTGCTGATTCTGCCCCCTTGGGAAGGACAATGGGGCAGTAGAAGGAGAACAGCCCTCCCAAGTATGGTTTGGTGTTCTTTGATGAGTGAGAACCAAAAGAAACAGACGGCAGACCCTCGGCCCAAGCCTGGGCTGCGAGCCTGAGACCCGCTCACTCATGTGGTTCTGGGCAACACTGTCTCCCAGCTGAGCCTGGTTCTTCTGCTCTGAATGGGGGACATGACAGAGACTTCCGTCCAGCCCTGACCCTTCTTCAGGGCTTACTGGTGCACTTCCCGTGGCATGTAGTGTTAGTAAGGAACCTTACTAAATTATTTCAGCTAGACCCTCAATCCTTGGTATCTGGTCATCCCCCAGATGGAGCAGGTTCCCCACCTCCATCACCCTCAAGGATGACTGGTCATCCTGGCCTGGTTTCAGTGAGAATCCCACTAGGCTGGTTCAGCCTGATCTTTCCCGATGGTAACTTTGCATTTACTGACCAGCTCTGCCTCCCTTTCCTTGGCTACAAATTCCTACTTGCTCTCCTGCTGTATTCACAGGTAAGTAAGTCTTCAATGTGAAGCCCTGGGGCACGGGGCCCTATACCCATCATGATGGTCCTCAATAAAGTTTGCCTTTCCAAAGATGCATGCTTTAACATCAGTCATTAAGTAACTTTTTATTTAACAGTAGCAGCTGGAGGCCACCTTGGGATCACCCATCTTGCCCAACATTCCGCGCCCATGAAAAGCTGATCCTCTCACCCAAGCGGTTCACCTGAACAAAAGTCGGCAGCCAGATGCCCCCGAGCCTCCCAAGTTCTCCATTTTCTCTGAGCCTCCTTCAGGGATGGGAGTTGAGACTAGGGTAGTGGACAGGCTGGTCTAGGAGTGACAGCAGGGAGCGGCTTAAGGGCCTGACCTTTTGGTCCAGCGCAAATACACTGGTCATAAGACTGCTCAGAATAGCCAGAGGTACTAAATTCAGCTGTCGTGGGAGGCCTGAGATCCCTGGCTCAAGCAGTGGCCCTGGAATGAACCACCTCCCAACAGCACCACCACCTCTAAGACAATCCTTGCCCTCCCTGGGAGATTCAGGCCAATGCTCTCCAAAGCTTCCGGCATATGCCGGACCTCCCGAGCACAGACAGTACCCTCAGGGTGCCAGACTCCAAGCACCATCTGAGATGGGATTTGAAGTACCCACTGAACCTGGGACTAGGAGAGACAAGGGTTCCCAGGCAGCCTGCTCACATGTGACCTTGGGTAAAGTACTGTTCTCTGGGCCTCGACCTCACCTGTCACAATTGCTCCACGACATTGAGTGTGGAGGAAACTTAGGAGTCTGGAGAAGATAAGCCTGAATCAAGCAAGGCCGCTAGTAGACATCTGACCACCAACTGGATCACTGAAGTGTAGGACTCTGGGGACCAGGAAGGGTACTGCTGAAGAACTGATGAGGTGGGCAAGAAGGATAAAGAAGGGGACAGGGTATGCAAACACCCTGAGTCAGGCAAACCAGGCCCCTGCAGGCAACTGAGCCAGGCCAGGGGACTGGAGCTCGGACAGCCTTGTCAGGAGACAGGAGAGTCAGCCTGGGCCCTGAGAGAGCCCAGAACAGACCTGGGAAACCCTGAAGACTCTGATGACCTGACAGATTTGTGAGTTGAAAAGGCTTCTGTCGCTGCCAAATGGAAAATGAATTGGAAGAACCTGGGTGCAGAGATGCGAGAGGAGTCAGAAAGCTGCTATAGAGTTGGGCCTAAGGGAACAATGCTGTGAACGGCAATGGAGGACGGAGTCCAAGATGGTGTGAAGTAAAATGGTACGACTGAGAAGCAGCCCAAGCCGTTCCTGTGTGCCCACAGCATCTGCACTTGGTCAGCTCAGTGAATTGCCACACGAACCTCTGTGGTTGGTTCTAAGCAGCCCCATTTGTTAGTGACCAGCCTGATGGACTCCAGCTACCAGATGCTTGGCCTATGATTTTCATTATTGCAAGGGGCTAAGGGAGCTTGGAGATACCATTCAAAGACAGGAAGACCCCCTGGTAAAGGATCGTTGGAAGGAGAAGGAGAAGGACACTGAATGTAAGGGACTATTCCATGGTGGGGGCCTCCTTAACACACTACCCTATCTGAAAGTGGGCCCTGGCCTGGGGACTCTAAAGTGAGGAGAGAGCTGCCTAGAAGCTTCCTGGTAATATCTCACTCCTCATGCTAATCCAGGATGCCAAGAGTCCTGTGTCAGCTGGAACCCGAGAAATGAAGAGTTCTCTGGATGAGTTCTTCATTCTACCCCCGTCCTCCTCAGGGAGCTAGGGAAGTAGGGGCTACATCAAGTCCCAAAGAGTAAAGAACAGAGGAAAAAAAGACAGACCTGGGCAAGGGGTCAGATGGGTAGTACATCTGTCCTTCTTTGGCATTTGGAAGGTCAAGTAACCCAAGGGGAGAGATGTCACCATGCTCACATACATACCCCACACATATACTGGAGACACTTCCTGGCCTGCCACCTACAGACCACCATTGGCCTTGATGTGACCCTGAAGGATGCTCCTGGTGACAGCATGCAAATCACAGGCAAAGCCCTCAGGCCTCTGACCTGAGCTGGCCCTCAAGGAGGAGAGGAGGGCAGGCTTCAAGCCAGCTGCTCCTACACACCTGCTCTCATACCTCTGTCACTTTGCATTCAAGAACTGCCCACCCCCTGCCCTCTTCCTGGCCAATGCCTGCTTGCTCTCTCGTGCATGCCCCAGCACAGGCTCCTCTGGGATGGTTCTTTTTCCAGGAATCCCTTTCACTTCTTGCTACAAAACACTATCATCATCCAAACTGTGTGCGTGTGCCCGAGGCCCCACGCCTGCTCCACACTATAAATGGGGCTCATCCCACCTGCTCCACAGTGCGGAAGAGAAGGACGGGGAGTTACCCGCCCGGCTAGCACTGTCACCCCTCAGAGCTCCGGACAGAGCTTCCCATCCCAACCAAGCACCCCTATCTTCACAGCCAACATGCTAGGTGGGTGAGCTCCTTGGAAAATGTGGCCTCACCACTGGCCAGTGCACCCACACCTGGCAGGGCCTGGGAGGCATGTCTTCTAAAGAGGCTCACGAGAGGGACAGCCCAGAAGTCTAAGGGTATGGAGGCAGGAAGGAAGCTGACCTGGAATGCCATCTTCCTTGAGGCCCACAGAGGAGCTCTCTCACACAAAAACAGTCACCGCAACAATAACACACACACATACACACACACACCACAAATGCTGACAAATAAAAGACCTCACAGAGTCTGTCACACACTGGATGCACACAGCTTTACACATATAGAGACTCACGTGTAGAGCTTCACATGCACACTTTCACGTGTGTCACACACACACTCACCATATACTCAGTGATACCCTCACCTGGAGTTTCACATGCAGCATCTCTCTTATGCATGCAGTCAGTCTATCTCTTTCTCCTTACACACATTCATTCTCTCACAAGGGGACACACACATACAGAATCTGCCCCTCACAGCCACAGTTCCTCTCAGTCACATCCCCAACACACGCACACACTGGCATGCACCTGTGTACACACTCATCTCATAAATATTTTTATTCTCACATGTGAGTCTCACCCACAATAGAATCTCTTACACAGATTCTTTCACACACATACAAGCTTTTCTTTGACACACACAATGTCATACACATATACAATTTGGATCTAGAATCCACAATAAAAATTTGAATCCTAAACCCTGATCCACCAATCTGAGAAGGCTTCGGGCTGTGAGAGGGGAGGAGTAAACGCAGGGGCCGGCTCAGCAGCAGTAGAGCAAAGATGGAGGGGGAGGAGGGCGGGCAGCTGGCTAGTCTCTGCGCAGAGCTGCAGAGAGGCAGCGCAATGCAGCGAGACCAGCCAGGCGGGCAGGGGCCGAGCCTGAGTTCTGATCCCAGCTCTGCCCCTCCGTTCACGCTTGTCCTGGAGCTGCTCCCTCCCACTGCAGGGCCTCAGCACTCACAAGTATCACCTACACTAGTGGAAAGGGAACTACAAGCTCTTTGTGAGCTCTTAGGGAAAGTGGCATAGATGTCCTGAAATGGGACGCCTGCATCCCAATAGGCGCCCCCCACAGATCTCTCTGACTGCTTTTTCCCCCAGTCTGCTTTTCAATGGGCAGCCACTGCAGAGTTAAAAGACTTTTCAGTTTTGTGGTTTTATGCACCATCAAGACTTCAGGCTTCACTAAGGTGGCCTATTTGTTTCCACTGTGTGAAGGCCACCCCACAGCCTAGGAATATGCAGTGGGAGGAAAGAACACTGTCCCCCCACAGATTCCTGGCTGCCCTGCAACTTGGGGACACTGATCAGAGCTGGTCTAAGGAGGGGAGTGGAGGGTCTCAGATCCCCTCTGGTTCCAACTACCTGGAGGATGTTAGGCCTATACCTGACTTCCAGGTGCCAAGAAAAGACATTGCCCAAGGTCAAACGTGGGCTGGACAGCTGCTCTAACCCAGTCTTTGCCCAGCCTGCCTCCCTCCACTCTCTATCCAGTGCTGGTTCAACCTCCCAGGCCCCTGCTCTAGCCCCTCCCCATAGCTCAGCACAGCCTTCAGTTACATAATCTTTTAGCTGTGGTGGCCTGTCAGAGAGGGGAGAGGAGAGGAGGCAGACCTCTGAGGGTCCTTCTCCACTCTGGGGAATGGCAGGGAACTGCTGGTGCTCAGGGAAGGAGACTTAGCCTCCAACTTCCAGGGTGACCTTGGCCAAAATCCCCAGTGGTAACGTGACAGACCAGGTGCTTTAGTTTCCCCGTCACCCCCAAACACACACCTGATCTAGGAGTCAAGATGTAATACTCTGAACTGCTGCCCCTTTCCTCATATGCCTTTCTGGGTTTTATCTTGGCAACAAATCTGCCAGGTGTCTGCCTACACACTCCTTCTCTGCCTTTGGGCACCCCAGGGGCCCCAAGTCTCCCCTTGTCCATTAACCTGCAAATGCCTACCCCTCCCCAGCTCTGTCCCCAGGCTCCTATAGACCCCAGGGAAGGGACTTAGAGCACAGAAAGGCATCAAGACTGTAGCAGTTTTGCCTCAGAGGCAGAAGGGGCTGACAGATAGGGAGGGGCTCTTTCAAATTCCAAACTGCCCCTTCCCTTCATCCTTGGTCCTCTTTAGGCCTGAGGATAATGAAGCCCAGCAGTGTCTCTTCCAGGGTTGCTGACCAGTCTCTGTTTTGGGCTCAGCGACAGATGGTCCACTAGGAATGGCCCTCTCCCCGTTTTACAGATGAGGAAACGAATCCTGAGAGGCCAAGGGAGGGACCAAGGTCAACAGTGGGGTGTTCTGTCTCTGGCTTAATATCTGCTGTTACTAAAGGGGTGTGGCTGATGAAGACACACCCCCTTTGCACACTGTCCAGGTAGACTCTTCTAAGGATCCTTCTCTCTCTGTCTCCCACCCCCACATATCCCCTACAGAGGCCTGGGAAAGTAGGACCATTAAGTCGCAGACCTCCTCCAAGCTCCTCCCCTTTCCAGGAGGAGGGAAGACACGCTCTGACCTAAGGGGCAGATCCTAGAGCGATTACTATCCCCCACCCCAGCCCAGTGCACACCACCCATCAAGCTATTAATTACCCATGAACATACCCTAGACCATCTCCTCAAATGGCCTGATGCTGGCCCCGGGGAGGGGGCCCAACTGGTCTGAGTCAAGCTTTCCAGCAGACCCAAGGCCCTCCTGCTACTCGGGGCATCCTGACCTGGGAGGAATAAAGGACTCCCTATGTCTCCCCCAAACCAGAGGTCAATTCACACCTTCACCGTGTACATCTGCAGAAGGCACGAAGCGGTTGGGGAGGGGAGGTTCTGCACACTCAGACACACAGACATACTCATTCTCAGCAGATTACCTACTCAGACACACACCAGCACACGTACATAAATATACATGCATAATCTCCTCAAACACACCCATTCATATGCTCTCACGCATACTGAATTCATCAACAGACAGGCTTCTGTACCTACAGAACCAGACAGCCTGGCAAGTCACCCCTTGTCTCTCACACACGTACACACCCCCTTCGGTTCTGAGCACCCCGGGCGCGGCAGGCAAGAGCGGCGAGCGCCCAGTCCTCGCGAGGGACGAGCCGGTCACTTACCCGCGCGTAGCGGGATGAGTAGGGGTCCTCGAAGAGCGCCCAGATGCGCGGCTGCCAGCGGCGCCAGAAGCCGCCGGGCCGGCCATCGGGAGAGTCACTGAGAGCCAGCCGCTTGGTCATCTCCAGCTCGTCCTCGCCGTCGCCCGAGTCCCCGGGGCCGTCGGCGTCCGCGTCGTCGGCGCTGTTGTCCAGGGGCGCGCCGCCGAAGCTGTCCAGCGCCTCCTCGGCGTCGCGGTGCTGCCGATAGGTCATCCAGCAGCAGGGCTCCACGTCGGTCTCGTCGATGCCCCAGAAGGCCAGCTCCTCCTCGTAGAGCGGCCCGCACACGTCGGCCGGGCAGTGCAGCTTGCCCGTGCGGTAGTAGTTCAGGATGTGCGCGAAGACGCCCGGGTGGCGGTCGAAGAAGAACTCGTCCGAGCGCGGGTCATAGTCGAAGTGGCTGTGGGCGTCGGGCTCGGCCAGCCAGGCCAGCCGCGTGCCGGGCAGCGTGCGCAGCGTCGAGCGGTACGTCTGGTGGCGCGTGCCGCCCACGTTGATCACGATGCGCTCGCTCTCGTCCCCCTGGCCCATCGCGGCGCCCCCTTAGGCATGGCGCGGCCCCGCGACACCCATGGGAGCTGCCGCCAGGGGGAGTTGGCGCCGGGGAGGGGGGCGCGCGGCCTCCTCCCCCCTCCCCCAGCCGTCGGGTTGGGTCGGGGTGCGTGTGCGTGCGTGTGTGTGTGTGTGTGTGTGTGTGTGTGTTTGGGGGAGGGCGGGGGCACAGAGGACTGCGGCTCGGGCCACCCCCTCCAAGCAGGGACCCCAGCCCACTCCGGAGGGCGCTGGGTGCAGGGTCGGGGGTAGAGGGGGGAGTGTGCGCGGGAGGGATCCCGAGGGTCTCCGGGCGCCAGATGTGGGAGGGAGCTGGTCTGGCTGCGGAGGAGGCAGAGGAGGAGAGAAGGGAGGGAAAGAGGGAGGAAGGGAGGGAAGGAAGGAGGGAGGGAGGGAGAGAGGGAGGGAGCGAGGGAGGCGGCGCTCAGCAGCGAGCCCCGGGAGGGGAGCAAAGAGGGTGGGGGGGCCGGGTTCCCATTACCACCTCAGCGGGAAAATGGAGAAATCGACACAAAGCTAATCTTTGCAGGGGGAGGTCAGCGGTTCCTCTCCGGGGGCCGGACCCGTAGACCAGCCCCCAGGAGGGGGAGGGGAGGAGACGGGCGCCGGGAAACGCTCTCGAGTGGCCGTGCGGTGGGCGCTGCGGCGCGCTCCGGGCGCGAGAAGGATGGATGCCGGCCGGCCGCCTTCCTCCGCGAGGGGCTCGGCTGCAGCTCGGGGTTCAGGGCAGGCTCCGATCCCCTCCGCTCTCCTTGCCAGGCTGCCTGCTCCCCTCCGCAGCGGGCGAACCCGCCCGCCCGCCCTCCTCGTTCCTTCTCCCCGCCGCCTCCCGGAGGAGATGGCGGGTCCCCCGCCCCGGCCAGGGGCACCGGGGTGCTGCCCCGCGGGCGCTCGGGTTCGACCGGGGCTCCTCGGCTGGGCTGCGCTGGGACTCGGGCTTCCGCGGCGGTGCTGAAGGGACAGCTCCCGGACGGCCGGGCAGCGGCGCTGGGCCGGGCGGGGGGCTGCCGTCCCCGCCGGCTTTGGGGTGTCAGGGCCAGCGGGCACCGGCTCCGGTGTCTCTGCGCCCCGCGCTCCGCTCCGGGCTCCGGGCGGGCGGGAGGCGCCGCCAGCCGAGGCGAGAGGGGCTGCGGAGGTCGGGCCCGGGAGGCGGGGGAGGCAGGTCCGGGCGCGGCGGGGCGCGGCGGGGCCGGCGGGGCCCGGAGGCGAGGTGCGGAGCGGCCGCCGCCGCCGCCGCGGGCTGAGCTCCGCCGCCTGCCCGCTCGCTGGCTCGCTGGCTCGCCGGCTGCTCGCGCGGTCCGCGTCCAGCCCGCCGCTCTCCGGACACGGGCACACGGCGCGCGCAGCCGCACTCGCCCCCGGAGGGAGGCGCCGCGCTGGGTCCTAAAAAGCCCTGATTCCGCGCCCCCCTCCTCGCCTCGCGCCGAACCCAGCCTCCCTGCGCCCCGGCGCTGCGCCTCTGGCTCCGTGGGGACCCGCCGACGCTCCGCCCTCAGGGAGCTCCACGCCTCGGGCGGGCGGGGGCTCCCGGAGACGTCTGGGCGCGCGCCCCCGGGTCACACCGAGGTGAGAAGGGCGTGGGCACCCGCCAGTCTTCTTCCAGATAGGGGCCATCTTTTTCCCCGGGGAGACAGGACGTTCCCGACACCTGACCCAGGCTAGGACATACCGCTCCACGGAGCCCGGTAACACCGACCCTTCCTTCCCACCGACCCGGAGCCCCCACGATCCTTGCACAGGCATCCTTTCGCATGGACTTCAGAATAACACCTCTGCCACCGCCCACCTGTCCTCCCGGCCTTCCATTAACAATCAATCTTAATTATCCTCTCAACCGTATGGACTCCTTCCTGAAGCAGACTCGCCCCTAGCTCCAGAGCACTGGGACTCTGTCACTGGGTCCCAGCTCACCAACCCCCCCCCCCACTAACCTGTGTCTGTAAGTGAGGCCCACATTCAAGGTGGTGCAAGCGCTCTCAGGCTCCCTGGTCACTGAGAGTCCCCGCTCCCCTTATATCTTCGGCTGCCTTGGGGTGGTAATGTGTGTCGGGGGGAGTTGGGTGGGAGCAGCTGCCTGCTGTGTGGTCCCTACAGATTCTGGGGGCTGGCCTCAGAGCCCTCCTACCCCATGCCTCAGTTTACTTATCACCCCCTCATTCCTTACCTGTTCCGGGTTCTGGCCCGGGTACAGGTTTACAAGAGACTAATTAAATCTCGCCCCTGCCCTCTAGGGGCTCCCAGCATTTGGGGGAAGTGGGCAGGTGAGACGACGCGGGAGCGTGGAGGTCAGGCCCAGCTCCAGGGGCTGCTGATCTCCATCCAGCACAATCGAACACAGGCTGCCCAGGCAAAGGGCGATTTAATTAAGAAGATCCAAGGCTCTTATTGACCTGTTGGCACTTGCTAACTGTGCAGACAGCTGTCCTTCTGCCACTGACCAGAGACACTGTCTTAAGCCTGGGGGACTGAGCCATGCTGCAGACGTCTCTCCTTACTTAGGGGAATTACCCCCCCCCCAAAAACAGCAAAATCTGTGTGTCATGGGGAAAAGGCTTGGAAGGGTGGAGCAGGGCAAGGGGCAGGGCTAAGAATGAAAGCGGGAAAGATAAGGGGAGAGACAGAGAGGCACAGTTAAGTCAGAAACAGAGGTAGAGATGAGCAAAGAGATGGCTGGGGTCAGGATTGCTCCTCTTCCCCACAGAGGCCAGTTGCTTCATTACTCTAAATAGATGCTGTTTTCCTGTCCATCTCCGAATTAGGTGGAATGGGGAAGCTGTTTTTCAGTGTCCTTCTCACCCTGACCAATGCGAATCCCATCCCTTAACCACAAGGAGTCCCCTTGTGGTTTTGCCAAGCCTGGCTCCTTTTCAGAGCCCCAGGACACAAGCTCTAGGAATGCTGTGCCCCACCTCTAAGAGGAATGAGTGGAGATGTGGAGGGCCAGATGCAAGAAATGAGAGAGGGAGGGAGGGAGAGAGAGAGAGAGAGAGAGAGAGAGAATGGTCACGGAGACCAAAATACACGCAGCCCCAGCTGGAAGCCATCAAGATGAAAACAGAAAGGGTCTCTCTAGAGTAACAGAGTGCTTCTAGCATAGCCAGATAGATGTCCAGCCCTTCTCCCTGTGCAACTTGTAATGCCAGTCACAGGGCCTCAGGCTGTTCCCTCTCCCTGAACCTCAGAGCCGAGTTCAGCTCCCTAACCTTCTCTCTAGCTCATCTCAATCAAAGGACTACCAGCATCTTGGGGCTCCCCACCAACTTTGTTTCCACCCACAGAGCCCTAAACATAGAAGCCCATCACTGAGGTCTGGAAGATTCAAGAAAGGCTAGGAGAGGGACTGGGACTCTTGAGATCCCATCTTCAGAGACTGTAGATGTCTGGACCTAGTTGAGGCTAAGTCCAGGACAGGGACTTTCCCATGGTCTCTGAGTGCTCAATACTGACTTTCATCCAGACCTACCCCATGGCAAGTCCTAATGGGAGCCACCCAGTGTGACCTGGGCATAGGGAGAAACAGGCAGAGAAACTGGTTAGCTAGAGAGATAGACACCAAAGGACCTTAGTAGGGAGGAAGTTGGGTGGTGAGGGACTCTAATCAGAGTGGGCTAAAAAAGAGCTATGCCAGGGCTGAAGGGCTGAGCATAGGGGAGGGTTTCCCAACACACCGAGCTCAGCAGACAGGGCTAGGCAGAGGAGCCTCCCTCCTCCATGGCACTCATCTGCTCCACTTTAGGGTTCTCACTTTAATCTCAGATGACAGCACTCCCTCCCAGCCTGGGCCTCAAGAAGTGCTCCTCTTCTGTATCCTAAGCAGGGCATACAAGTCCCTTTCTCACTTCCCCTTCACACCGAGAGAAGGCTGGCATTTGCAGAAAGCCCAGAAAACCCACGATGAGATGACAACACAGAAGAAGGGGGGAGAAACACACCAAGAAACAGAGAAACAAAAACCAGGGTTGTGTAGAGGAATTGCTAGCCAACCTAGTTTCTTTCTCTCAAATATGAACCATAGACCACCACCCCCCAACTGAAAACCTCACCTCTTTCCCACTTTTGAGCACAGGTTTCTGCCCCTGCCCTCTCTTCAGAGGAAGCTGTATAGCCCACTGCCAAAAGGTTTTTGGTGACTCTGGCTGCTGGGACAGGGGTCAGCCTTATCCAGCAATTATGAGCATAGACTAGAATAGACTGCCTGGGTTCTAATCCCCCATCCATCCACCTTTGACTAATCATGACCTTGGGCAAGTCACTCAACTTCCCTTTGTTCCTTTATCGTTGGGTTTTGGTGATAATTGTCCCTATATATCCTTCATGCCTCAGATCTGGATTTTTTCTTGCCTGAGCTAGAGAGCAGAGCATGCCCAATCCAGGAAGGCCCCGTGAGCCGAGCTGGACGGGGACTGGGAATCTGAGGGGAGACCTAAAGCCAAGTTTGGCCTATGTTGTCACAGCTGGCATTGGAAGGCCTTAGGTCTGGTCCTGCTGGGCTTGGGGAACTGGCCCAAGTCCAGGCCCCAGGCCTTTCTCCAGCTTGGCAAGTTGGCACAGGGTCCTTCCTGCTCTCCCAGACCCAGAGCCTCCACAGTTCTGGTGGGTTGGGCTGCCATCTTGTGGCCGGGCCTGGAAACTGGTCTAAGAAGGACAGTGGCAAAGTAGACTTTTGGGGTGGCCCTGCTGGTTTGGGGTCAGAGGCTGACAGATGTTCTCTCCCCAGGTCAGACCTCCTCTCTCTAACGGCAGGGGAGAGTGAACCTAGACACGCCATCAGGAGCAGTTGATGACCTTGGCCATAAAGAGATCTATACCTTGAGCCATGACACTGATATTTCATCTGGATTGAACCTGAGTAGACACACAGCTGTCCCTTCTGGCAGCCTGTAGGGCACATGCTCCACTAAGGTCTCTGCACTGCTGACCCTTCGTACCAGAGAACTCGGGGTGCTTCGTTGTTCACCATAGGAAGAGACATAGACCTCCACCCAGTAGATGTCATGTCACTTTCCCAGTCAGGACAGTGGGGAAAAAAAATAAAAGTCTATGCAACCTTTTGGCCACATTCTGGAGCCACATTGGAAGAAGAGGACCTGTCAGGCCACACATCCCAGGGGTGTCCAACCCACTGCCCACAGATTGTAAGCACATACATTTATTTTGTGCGACATTGTGACATGATGTCATCTACAAAGTTCATGTTTGAAAACTGTGCAGTTGAATTACAAAAACCTCATAATGGGGCTGGGGAGATGACTCAGAAGTTAAAGGTACTTGCTTGTAAAGCCTGCTGGCCTGGGTTCAACTCTCTAGCATTCATATAAAGCCAAACACAAAAAGTGACACATGTTGAGCAGGGAAGTGGTGACATACACCTTTAGTCCCAGCACTCAGGGGCCAAAGTAGGAGGATTGCTGTGAGTTCAGGGAACCTGCGCTACAGAGTGCGTTCCAGGTCAGCCTGGGCTAAAGTAAGACTCTGCTTCAAAAATCAAAAGAAGAGCAGGGCGTGGTGGCGCACACCTTTAATCCCAGCACTCGGGAGGCAGAGGTAGGAGGATCGCCATGAGTTCGAGGCCACCCTGAGACTCCATAGTGAATTCCAGGTCAGCCTGGGCTAGAGTGAGAACCTACCTTGAAAACAACAACAAAACAAATGAAAACAAAGCCAAAAAAGCGGCATATGTATGTGGCATTCCACCCCCACTCACATACAAATAAAAATATTTTTCTAAAAAACGCTCATAATGTTCTAAGCAGGTTTATGATTTTGTGTCGGGCCTCATTCATAGCTATCATGTGGGCTTTAGGTTGGACACCCCTGGCACAGGCTCAACCAGATGTCATTTAGAATCTAACATTTCTAGTCAGATTTAGTTATAAACCCTGTTTTTGCTGCTTAGTAGCTGTGTGGATTAATCATTTTACCTCTCTAGGTTTCTGTTTTTTCATCTGTGTAAAAGGAATGTTACTTCATGATTGTTAAATGAGATGGTGCCTCACCCCTCCTTCCCTCTTTTCCCTTCCCTCAGGCTGCCCATTTCCACCTCTCTGACCAGTCCCGCCCTACCTCTCCTTCCTACACTACTGCAATCCCTTGCCCTGACGGTGTTAGACCTCCTTGGACCTGGCCTTTGGGAGGGCAGAGCCTCACCCTGTCTCTGTGCTGGCTATGGGAATGAGGTGGGGAGCTGGGAGACCATGAAGGTACATGCAGACGGTCAGGGTGTGTGTGTGTGTGTGTGTGTGTGTGTGTGTGTGCAGGAAGAAGGAGTGGCTGTGAGCACTTCTCCATGCGTGTCCCCAGGAGCCCTAGACTGAGTTCCCCTGGAAGTAGCTGGAGACTTAATTCCGCCAGGGTTTTCCTCTCACTGTGGCTCACTTGATGGGAAGAGCCGGGTGGTTCTCCTGGTGTGCCTGTGACACAACAGCGGCACCTGTGTGTGTCTGAGCCCGCAGGGGACAGGCTAGCAGAGTGCACGGATGGGTGCAGGTGATGTCAGTCTTGAAAAGACGTTTTAGGCGCCACTGTTTTCTAAAATCGAAGATAAAAGGAAATATTTAGACAGAAAACAAATCAGAATAAATTTAAAAAATTTTAAAGTTGATAAATAGCTGGATGTGGTGGTGTACACCTTTAATCCTAGCACTCGGGAGGCAGAGGCATGAGTTCGAGGCCACCCTGAAACTACATAGTGAATTCCAGTTCAGCCTGGGCTAGAGTGAGACCCTACCTCGAAAACAAAACAAAACAAACAAACAAACAAAACGAACAAAGGAAACAAACAAACAAACAAAAAAAGCTGATAAATACTGCAAACATTAAAAAAAAAATCCAGAAGAAAGTCTTTCTGCTATTAGCTGCCTGACAATCATATGCAGTATTTGTAAATAAGTTATATTTACTTGGAAGTGTTCAGAATGCCAACAGAGTTTTGACCTTTTTTTCTGACAATTAAGAGATAATTTTAGTTAGTATAACATTTATGTTACACAGGCTTCAGTCTTCATCAGAGATCTGAAGATGAACTATTTCCTCAGTCCTCCCTATGTAACTGGTTTTCTTTGCAACAAAGAATTGGCTTAATTTAGTTCCCGGCTAAGGTAAGCCCACTGAGAAGTCCACTGAACAGTGCCACTGGGAGAGGTCAAGAAATGCAAAGGTCCCATTACAAAAACAATCACTTCTTTTTTTTCCTTTTAGATGGCATCTTACACTGTTGTCCAGGCTGGTCTAGAGCATGTAGGCTGAAGTGAGCCTCCTGCCTCGACTCCCAAGTAGCTGGCCCTCAAGGTCCATGCCGCCATGCCTGGCATCAGATAAAACAGTTTTGTAGAAGAGCAGACTTGGAGGACTCACACCTCCTGATTTGAAAAGTAATTACAAAGCTTCAGTAATCAAATGCATGAGTTACCAGGGACAGAGGCATCCATCGGTGGAATGGAATTGAGAGGCCAGAAGTAAGCTTGCGCAGTTACGGCAATTCATTTTTGGCAAGGATGCCAAGACAGAAAAGGAGGACAAGACAACAGGATATGGCAAAATGGCAACTTTGGACCCCTTCCTCACACCATGTAAAAATTAACTAAAATGTGCCAGAAAAACATACGCAAATTATTTAAATTACCATTCCTCCAAACAAGGTATACAAATTCGCAATGAGACATGAAAACATGTTTAGCATCATTAGGCAAAACCACAATGCAATACCACTGTATACCCACTTAGGATAGTTATTAAAAGATAAAAAATAGGGCTGGAGAGATGGCTTAGTGGTTAAGCGCTTGCCTGTGAAGCCTAAGGACCCCGGTTCGAGGCTTGATTCCCCAGAACCCACATTATCCAGATGCACAAGGCAGTGCACGTGTCTTGAGTTCTTTGCTGTTGCTGGAGGCCCTGGAGTGCCCATTCTCTCTTTCTCTATCTGCCTCTTTCTCTCTCTGTCACTTTCAAATAAATAAATAAAAATAAACAAAAAAATTTTAAGACAAAAATAAGTGTTGTCAAGGATGTGAAGAAATTAAACCTGTCTTACACTGATGGTGATACCTCTGGAAAAAGTTTGGCAGTTTCTAAAATATTTAAACATAATTATGATGTACCTAGCAATTTCAAACTAATACAACTTTAGGGATTGTATTAGTTAATTTCCTCATTGCTGTGACAAAATACCAGACAAAAATAACTTAAGGAAGGAAACATTTACTTTGGGTCATGGTTTGAGGACCCAGTTCATCATGGTGGGGAAGGGACGGTGGCCGCAGTGTGAGGCAGCTGGTCACATCGCACCCAGTCAGGAAGCAGAGGGAGATGGATGTGGGTGCACCACTTTCTCCCTCCTTTTCATTCAGTCTGAGACCCGAGCCTATGCAATGACACTGGCCACATTCAGGAAGGTCTTTGAACCTCAGTTAGGCCTTTCTAGAAACACCCTCATGGACACCCCACAGGTTTTTATCATGGGTGATTCCTAATCCCCTCAAGTTGATAAGATTAGCAATCATAGGTGTGTATCCAAGAGAATTAAAGTGCACATTTATACAAAAACTTGTGCATGAATGTTCACAAAACCATTATTCATAATGGCTAAGAAATAGGAACAATCCAAATGTCCAACAGCTGATGGATAAATAAAATGTAATATACTCATATAATGAAATTTTATTCATACATAAAAGAAATGATATATTGACATGCTATACCATGAATAAACCTTAAAAACATTATTCTAAGCGCAAGAAACAGCACACAAAATGCCACGTACTGTGTGAATCTATTCATATAAAATGTCTAAAAATAGACAAACCCATAGAAATATAAAATGAATAAACCTGGGGCTGAGGGATAGAGAAATAGTGATAAATGACTGCTTATGGGTACGGCTTTCTTAAGGAAGTGATGAAAATGTTCTGGAATTAGATAGTGACGATGGCTATACACTTATGAAAATGGCACAAACAAATTAAAAATGTACTTTATTTTTAAATTTTTATTAATTACTGAATGAACTTGTTAAAAATTCTTTTGAGGCAGAGACTAACTGTAGCCCAGAGTGATCTGAAACACTCTGTAGCCCAGGCTGGCCTTGAACTCATGGCATCCTCCTACCTTGACTTCCTGAGTGCTGGGATTAAAGGCGTGTGCCACCATGCCTGCCTTTACTTACTTCTTGAGACAGGATCTTATAGGATAGCCCAGGCTGGCATTAAACCCATGGCAATCCTTCTGCCTCAAGCTTCCTGGACCCTGGGATTACAGGCATGTATCACCACTCCTGTCTGAAATTTATACTTCAAAGGGATGAGTTTTCTCTTCTGTGAGTTGTGTCTTAATAAAAAATGGGTACAAATAAAGAAGGCTAAGCTAGCCAGGAGACTATAGATAATGTGAAGCTGTGAAGTCTGATTCCTGCAAGAGATCTCCTTCATGGTCAGCTCCTTTCCTTCTCTGAAATGCCTCAAGTGAAATAGTGGAGAATTTCAGAACTTCGATGCACCTTTTAAAATCACCAATTTATCTCAAAGAGAAAAAGCCGAAGTCCAGACTGGTCAAGTCACATTTCCAAGGTTCCGAGCTGGTCAGTGGCACAGCCAGGCCGGACTCCCAGGCAGCCTGCAGCCATTGCTGCACCCTGGACTCACTTTCTCTGCCCATGGGAAATGGGCACGAATTCCACATGAATTAAAATCCTCTACCAAGTGTTGCCTGAAACAATGTCAACCAGACGACCAAAAAAAAAAAAAAAAAAAAGATCTTATATGAAATAAAAGTAAATATTGCATAATCTCAAATGTAAAGTTTTCAGTAATAGTGACATGTATACAGGCTATTTAAAGGTTTTTCAAATGACCTGGAATTGACTTGTCCTGAGTTACTATCTCATAACCTTCTTTTGGAGGAAGGGGCTATGTGTATATATGTGTGGTGTGTGCACGTGTGTGTTTGTATGTGTGTGGGCAGCTGCCTTAGTTCAACTTTGATGTCTTCCTCAGTTGCTCTCCGCTGTCTTCTTTGAGACAGGGTCTCTCGCTGAACCTACAGCTCACCGATTTGATTAGCCAGTGACCCCCAGAGATTCTCTGTCTCTGCCTCCCAGCAGTGAGGTTAGGAGCATTCACCACTGTGCATGGCATCTTACGTGTCTTGAAAAGTGCTTTACCCACTGAGCCATTCCTCCAGTCCCTATGCTCTTTTCTTAATATTCCTCCTCTCATTTCTCCACCTTGTCTCCTTTTCTTGCCATTTTCAGTCTTGCCAGCCTCTTTCCACCCACCACAGGCTCTGCATTGATTAATTCCTCTTGCGATATGGTTTTATAACGCCGTTGGCTCTATAATCATTCAGTCATCAGCACAGTTGATGAAAACTTGTTTTGTACCATTGATAATGTTGAGAAGCTTCCTTCAGGCTCCTGACTATTGGAAATGTCATGTATGCTTTCAAGGTTGATATCTCATTTGGAAAAACCTCAAACAAGCGTCTTTCCTCTGTGGGCTGTAAGAGTGCAAAGCATTTAAATTCTTTCATGTGGTGATAAATTTAAAATATATTTTTAAAATTTTCATTTATATTTGCAAACAGAGAGAGAGCGAGAGAGAGAGAGAGAGAGAGCACATGATGTCAGAGTCTTCTGCCACTGCACTTTTTCCATTTTGTGCATCTGGCTTCATGTGGGTACTGGGGAATTGAACTCAAGCCAGCAGGCTTTGCAAGCAAGTGCCTCTAACAGCTGAGCCATCTCCCAGTCCAAATTTTAAATATTCTTAGTTGATAAATTTCATCGAAATTTTGCTGATGTCTTGGGGGTTTTGTTATGGTGCCATGTTTTGAATCTCATGCTATTTTGTTATTATATAGCACATGCTTCCAAACGAGGAATGGTGGCCAGAGGTCAACAGGTCTGAAAGAGCGGGAACTTAAAAGGTCACATGACCATTCCCCAAAGTTACAGACATGATAAACAGAAGACAAACCTTGACCAATATTAATTAAAAATTGAAATATTCCCTCCCAGGAGAAAGGAAGGAAGCTGCCACAGGGGTAGCCTGGCGTTGTTATGGGTAATAAGGGATGTAGCAAGGCCGACATGGTTGTGCAGAGGGAACTTGTTTGTGTAAAGGAGGAGTAAAAGGACATGGGGTGTTCTGCGCTAGGCTCTGATTTGGAAGGTAAATTGGATAAAAGAGAAGATGAGATAGAGGCGCTGGCTCACAGCTAGCAGGCCGAGAGGGAAACAATGCACAAATTAGATCATGGGATCCAAAAACTTGTACCCTATGGGAGGAGTCAGAGAGCGAGGATGAGAGAGCAAGGGAAAGATGATAGATGGGGCTGGTAAAGTGTGCAAGCAATCTAGAGGTGAGCAAAGCTTGAAGCAGAAAAAGAGGCCGGGCGGAGTCACTCAAAGGCAAACGTGGCAAGATTTGTTTAGAGCTGGATTTGGGGGTTGCACAACAGAAAGCCAAATGTAGTGCTAGCGAGCCTCTAGAAAGCTTCAAGGCCTGAAGGTCAGTTCTCAGAGAGCATGGATAATGATGGTGCTTCCGGTGTAAAGCGCTAGGCTCATCCCAGGGGTGGGCAGTTACACCCCCAGAGTGAGCCATGGACATTTCTGTCCTGCAAACAGGTGTGTTGGGAGTGTCAATAGCTCTCACCTGAGGCTCACAGCAGCCAGGTGTGGCGGAGGCAGAGACAATGACCAAGGCTTTGGCCTCAGCGCCAGCACCCTGGAGCCTGTAAAAAGAAGGGGACAGGAAGCCACCCACAGGGCAACCCACGGCAGGCTGGAGGGCACCTTCACTCCCCCCTTGGTCCTGGCTGTGCCAAGAGGATTGCATGGGCCCCACCAAACCCCTTGCGGTGGGAGATGCAAGGATGTGCTAAGGAAGCATTCTAGGGTGAGAAAGCAGGGCATCTCAAGAAAAGAATGTCTGGGATTACAGAATGATAGTTGGGGAAGTGCCTCCCATCCATGACGCTGTCCCCATTGTTGCCCTTTGGAGGAAATAATTGATCCAAGCAATGGAAGCTCTTCATGCTGTGTTGGGCCTCACGAATACTCTCCTTGAGTATCTCCTTAGCTGTTGACCACAGGGACCAATTAGTGCCTGCTTGGAATGGATGGCAATGGGCCTTCAGAGATCCTGCCTGCTCTCTGTACAAAAGGTTTTATAATAGAGTTATATAACGTTTGATAAATGTCTGGGCTTTTTACCTGTTTAGGAAAGTATCTGAGAAGACAGTAAAGACAATAGTTTAAAACTCATGATTTTCCTGCATGGATGAAAAGAGAACTCCTAAAAGCCATGAGGTTGTTGAATAAAGATCACAGTGTCAGGGAAGGGCTACCTTCCTAACAGTTGTTGGCCAGGGACGTCCCCCAAATAAAGAAAAGTTACTGCCACACTTGTTGGTTGCATTCTAGAACTAAATGGTATGACCCTACCACTGACACATGACATGGTTTGGTTACAGGATGTGGAGAGATTAGGTTTGCAGTGAAGCATCCTTCCTGCTGGCGGGCTTTCGCAGTGCTGGAAGGTGCTATGCAGGCTGTTGGGAAAGTATGATCATTCAGCTATGGGCCTGTGCACTACAATACCAACATGCCAGGCAAGACGTGCGTGCCTGTGCAATAGTAGCATGACTGTTGTGGGTACGTCCAACAACTCTTTGATTGGATTCAAGGCCCGCTCCACAGGAGGAAGTTCATGTCTGGTGCTGTAAACCTGATCAAAAGCCCATGGCTGGGGAGGCCATAGGCCCTAGTGGGGAAGCTACTGCTATTGTTTTGTTTGATGCAGGTGATGGTCTTGTCAGACTGTTTGCTGAATACCTGTCCTTGTGTCCATATAGGAGTATTGTGTCCATAGAGGAGTACTGTGTCCATAGAGGAGCATTGTGTCCATAGAGGAGCATTGTGTCCTAGAGGAGCACTGTGTCCATAGAAGAGCATTGTGTACATAGAGGAGCATTGTGTCCTAGAGGAGCATTGTGTCCATAGAGGAGTATTGTGTCCATAGAGTATTGTGTCCATAGAGGAGCATTGTGTCCATAGAGGAGTACTGTGTCCATAGAGTATTGTGTCCATAGAGGAGTACTGTGTCCATAGAGGAGTACTGTGTCCTAGAGGAGCATTGTGTTCGTAGAGGAGTATTGTGTCCATAGAGAAGTACTGTGTCTGTAGAGTATTGTGTCCGTAGAGGAGTATTGTGTCCATACAGGATGGCCACTATTGCTGCTGCTGTCTGCCTTGGTCCTGGAGGAGAACTTGCAGTTGGCAGTGGTTGCTGACGCAAGGACTCATAACTGATCAAACTGACACTGAGTGACTATTGCTGTGACATAATGGCCCAATGCTCAGCCAAAGATTGACACCTTTTTCATCCCCCCCTCCCCCAAGGCTCAGAGAACATTGCAGAGGAGGGGCAGAAAGAGTGTAAGAGCCAGAGGAAGGGTGTTGTGTCGCGGATTCCTCCCAGTTGAAATATTTCCTCCTGAAGAGAGGAAGGAGCTCTGGGGATTCAGGAAGTTAAGTCACACCAACACTCCTCCAAGTTATAGGAATGTAAACAACTGTTGAAGGATGTACTTTGACCTATGTTTATTAGAAATTGAAACATTATGTCCTGGGGGGAGGGGGGAGGATGCGCAGAAGACTCTGGAACTCAACAAGTCTGGGAAAAGGTTTCAAGAACCGCCCGAAAGTTATATAAAGGGAAAAGCGCTTGGGGACAGGACGGACTGTGCGGAAGAGCTGCCTGCAAGTTGAGTAGCGCACTCCGGACTGTGAGCTGAGCTGCGTGCAGGTTGCGTAATGTGGCCCAGAGATGCAGCTTCGCTGAGTAGTCATCTGTACTGGCTGGGCTTCTTGTGACACAGTCGCCTTTGGGTCATCCACGCTCCTGTAAGCAGCCTCTCATCGTGCTCTGTGAGGAACCCCAACAAACCCATTGGTTCACCAACAATGGTTTTGGTGTGATCATACTTTGGTCTGTCATCTGAGCCCTAGCTGGGGTGAATAGCCATGAGTTTGCATAGCCCCAGGGAAGAAGTGTTCTGTAACAGAACCCCGGAGACTTCAAGGGAGTGTCAAGCTCCACTCCGGGCATCCGAAGCCTCCGCTAGAAGACACTGTGGTAGCACAACACTGCATGAACCTCGGGGACTGCGGCAGGGGAGCAGAGGACTTCACCCCAACAAGAACCCTTCCCTGCCAGGCTTTTAAGATGAGGGTCTGTGGGGGCTGGGGGGATAAAAGGTGCAGAAGCCCTGGAGGGTCTGGGATCCAGAGGAGGGCAGGGGTCCCTGGAAGGAGGTATGTGCCCCTCCACAGGGGCTGTGTGTTGTCTGTCTCCTTTCTCAAGGCCATGCTGAATGGACTTCTCCGGCAGGGAGCCCTCCTCAGCACCCTGAGTCTGTGGCCTCTCCTCGGCTGGGCCTCACAGCCCCAGGAGAGCAGTATGCTCCTGGCCCCAGTGGTGCTCCTCTCACAGGCTCTGGGGCTCACTCTGCGAGGAGTGACGTCATTCTCAGCTTTGCACACCCTTCAGTCAGTGGGAGGAGACTATAGAAGACCCCAGCATCACTCTGGGTATCTGCGAACACTCATCAAATCAGAATCTCTACGGAGTGGGGCCAGACAAGTTTTTTATTCATTAATTTATTGTTTGGTTTTTTTTTTCGAGGTAGGGTCTCAACCTGGAACTTACGCTGTAGTCCCAGGCTGGCCTTACACTCATGGTGATCCTCCTAACTCTGCCTCTCCCTCTCGAGTGCTGGAATTATTTAAAGGTGTGTGTGCCACTACGCCCAGGTTCAATTTATTTGTTTTTTATTTTAAAGGATTTTTTTTTGAGACAGGGTATCACTTTGTAGCACATACTGGCCTTGAAACTGCAGCCATCCTCTTGCCTCAGCCTCCCCAGTGCTGGCAGTACAGGTGTGAGCAGTCCCTACTCGCTCCTTTGTTTTGAGATGGTGTCTCATACATCTCAGGCTTGGACTGTATAGTTGAAGATGACCTTGAACTCCTACCCTCCCGCCTTCACTTCCCAAGTCCTGAGATTACACAGGCATGTGCCATCAGATGCGGTGCAGGGGCAGAACACAGGGCTTTACGCATGCCAGGCAAGACTGTACCAGCTGAGCTACATCGCCACCATCTTACTCTCCTTTCCATCTACCTCCTCTTTAAAAAAAAATGATTTTATTTTTATTTACTTATCGGAGACAGAAAGAGGGGGAGAGAGACAGACACAGAGAGAATGGGCATACCGGGACCTCTAGCCACTGCAAACGAACTCCAGAAGCATGTGCCACCATGTGCATCTGGCTTACATGGGACCTGGAGAATCAAACCTGGGTCCTTAGGCTTCGTAGGCATGTGCCTTAACCGCTAAGCCGTCTCTCCAGCCCCAACCTCCTCTTCTTTTAAAAATATTTGAGAGATAGAGAGAGAATGGGTGTTTCAGGGGCCTCTAACTCCTGACATAATGCACCATCTTGTGCATCTGACTTACGTGGGTACTGGGGAATCAAACCTGGGTCCCTAGGCTTCGCAGGCAACCGCCTTAACCACGAAGCCATCTCTTCAGCCCTCTTCCCCTTCTTTACTTCCTTCTTCCCTCCCTCTCTCCTCTTGGCACCCCCTGCGCGCTTCGGTGCACAAGAAGCGCTGGGTCGCCTGCTGCGCGCAGAGGAAACTCCCAAACGCTGGAGACGCGGCCAGCCGCCTTCCCCCCTAGGCGCCGTCCTTCGTGCGGTCCGCCGCCCGCAGGGGTCGCTCGCAGACTTACGTCCCGCCCCCTGCCCACAGACCCAGGGAAAGCCGGAGCCACCGCGCTATAAATTAGCGTCTTTATTTCCAACACCTGAGCGAACGAGCGCCCGCTGCTCGCCCGCCTGCAGTAAAAACATACAAAGTCCCTGTTGCACCGCACACCATACCTCGGAGATAAATACAGCCCTAGGGGCTCCCGCTCTGACAGAGCGACTCTTATGTACAGGAATAGATTACAAAAGTCTTATATATATACACATACATGTTTTTTAAAAAAGTGGTCCTGAACCGCGGGACGGGGGAGGGTCGGGCACCACCTGTTACACGCGGGATTGGAGCGGGCCCCGCAGGCGGAGGGATAGTGGACGGCGCGACCACGAGGGGCCACGTCTCCACCGACCTCCTGGGCGTGGAGGGCGGGGCGTAGACTTGCCAGGAGCTCAACCCCGACTGGGGACGATAAAGAAAAGGCGGGGCGTGTCCGTGCCAGCATCAGCTCTGGCTCACGGGGGTGGGGGTGCAGCAAATAGCCAAGGCGGTGGCTTTCAGGGAAGGATGCTACTTGGTGGGGGGGGGGGGGTTGTGGGGAGAACGTATAGTGCGTCCTTGCCCTGGGGCCGGGGTTGGGGACAGAGTTCCGTTTTCCCGCCTCTCCTGCCTCAGGAGAGTTCGCTTTGAAAGCGAGATTGGGAGGCGTGGCTCTAAGCTCCCATCTTTCGGGCGCGAGGGGCACCATCCCTCGGGAGGGCAGGTGGCTCGCTATCCATACGACCCCTCAAAGCACCTGGTAGATGGGGTTGGGGTTCGCGCCCGGGGGGCCCTGCGGTTTGGCGTCGGGGGCAGGGGTGGCGGGTCCAGACTCCCCGTCGCTCGGGGCGGCGCTCTCCCGCGGGCGCGGAGGCGACTCGGGGGGCGCGTCGGCCAGCAGGAGCGCGGGCGCCGCGGGGCTCGCGGAGGACGAGATGCGCTCCACGATGCTGGACAGGCAGTCGAGGCTGGACACAGCCGCGCTCTTTCCGGGCCTGGGCTCTACGCGCGGGGTGGGGTGGGGCAAGAGGGGGAAACCAAGATTAGCAAGCAGGGCTCGGGTCATCGTAAGTGTCCAGTCCCCCGGGCCTTGTGTTTTGGGGGCCAGACGGGGACACTAAGGACTTGCCACAGAGGAGAGCTGGCTGCACGCTTGGTGTATCATCCCATCCCCTGCGCCATAACGCAAGATATGCACGTGTGTGTATGGAAGTGGGTCCTAGATAAGAGGGGAAGCCCGGGCAGCTCAAATGGGGGTCCCGCGGAAGTGTGGGGGACGGGATACGCACCATTGGGCGACTCGTTGAAGTAGGCGCCGTCGTAGCAGTTCCGCCTCCGGGCGCCGCTCGGGGGACCGCCAAGGTCCATCTGCCAACAGCAAGGACAAGCCCTCCTCAGCTCCATCGGACGGTGTGGGGCCCGGGCATCACTTTCTGAGTCCGCCCCCCTCCCCATCTCCAACTCCCACTCCTCCTCGGCCTCCACTTTGGGAACTGGACCTATATCCGGGTTGAGAGGTAGATGGCGGCATGCATTAAGAAGTGCGGCCAAGGGCTCACTTGGAGAGATGGCTTAGCGGTTTAGGCGTTTGCCTGCAAAGCCAAAGTACCCCGGTTCGATTCTCCAGGACCCACGTAAGCCAGATGCACAAGGGGGCGCACGCATCTAGAGTTCGTTTGCACTGGCTGGAGGCCCTGGCGCTCTCTCTCTCTCTCTCTAAATAAATAAATAATTTTAAGAAACAAGTGAGGCCAAAACAGAGAGTGGGCGGTCACCTAGGGGCACAGATCTGCATTTTGACCCGCAGGGTACGTGGAAGCAAAGTGTACTTTCGGTGTCTGCGAAGCGGGGTTCTAGCAGCGCCCCCTACCCGGCACATGGCGCACGTCCCGAGCAACTGGGACAGCAGCCCGCCACCCCAGCGAGGGCTGCTGCTGACGCCCAGGTCTAACCTCAGGAAGGCTGGCTCTTCCCTCCCCAAGCTCCAGTTCCTGGTCCCCAGAAACACGTCGCAGGCCCTCGGTGCAATCTTCCCTTCTCCTCCCGCGTAGGGACTTACCATGCCGTCGGAGCAGTTGGAGCGCGGGCTGGACGCATCCGAGTCTCCGCTGTAGTGCTCCGCGCCGCGGCCCGGGGGCAGCGGGCCCAGCGCGTAGAAGGCGGCGGCGGTGGCGGTGGCGCCGGGGGCCGCGGCGTCCTGGTCGCGCAGCAGAGCCTGCAGGCCTTCGATGTAGCGGATGGCGTTGCGCAGGATCTCCACCTTAGGCAGCCGCTGGTTCGGGTTGCTGGACGTGCAGCGCTTGAGCGTCTCGAAGGCCTCGTTCACTTTGCTCAGGCGGCGGCGCTCGCGCATGGTGGCTGCCTTGCGCCGGTCGGCGTTGGTGGTTTTGCGCTTGCAAGCCTTGCAGGCCCACAGCAGGCAGCGGCCGGCCTGGTGGTGGCCGCTGGGCGCGCGCACGTGCTCGTCCTCGCGCGCGCCCGGGCCCGGGTGCACGGCGGCCGGGAAGTGCGAGTGCTCCTCGGGCTTGAGCAGGGCGCCCACGTGCACGAGGCGCGGGTCCAAGTCCTCGAAAAAGCGCAGGTCCGGGGAGTCGAAACACGGGTCATCGTAGAAGTCGTCCGCCGTGGCAAAGGAGCAGAGAGAGCCGTCGGGGCCACTCAGGTCCACGTCTCGCAGCGGCGGCGACAGCAGCTCCATAGCCCAGCGAGGGGTGGCGCGGACCTGCCCTCGCCCAACCCGAGCGACCCGACTGGGTGTCACTGCGGAGCCACCGGCAGTGAGATGGCAAAGTGCCGGGGGCTTTGGAATGCACACCCTACTGTCCTCCACCTCTACCCAGTCCTGCCCTGTCCGCTCGGAGGTGTGGCGAAGAAAATAGTCACCGCGTCCGGGGGGTTCCTCACCCCTAGCTGCTCGCCAGGCTCCGGTGGGCTATTTATCCGGGATAGCCTAAACGTCCTGGAGACCGAGCGCGCGGCCGAGGGCGGGGAAGCCCGAAGCCAATAGGAACGGAGCAGGGCGGGGACTTGGGGTCCGCAGGGTGGCCGCGGGGCCCAAGGAGTCCCCCTCCCCTTGCTGCGCACCAGTGCGCGCGCTCTGGCCGCTGCCTAGCCTGGGAGGAGGACCGAGGCTGGCAGCGCGACGCGCAGGCACTTGGCTCTCCCGTGCGCCCCTGCCGAACCTCTCCAGCGCTACTCCTGCGTCTGCGGGAATGCTGGCCGCGCGCTCACCTCGGAGCTAACCTAGGACCCCGCTCTTGTCGCCTGAGTTGTGGGCAAACCAGGGCCAGAATATGGGTTAGAAATCAGAGGACAGGCAGCGAGATGGTTACACACCCAGACGGGCTGGCTAGGGGAGAGGGCGACAGGAAAGGGCGCCAGGGACTCTGACTCGGAGGGTCTAAGTGGGTTAGGGTCTGAGACCAAAGACATGAAGGTGCGACGAGTAGTTTCCACTCTGGCTGCTGCGGGTTTAGCACATCTTCCCTGGAGACTTAGAAACCCACCAGAGTTCTGTCTCTCCAGAAGTTAGACATCTTCTTTAAACCCTGGCCTGGGGAGGGAGGGAAAGTGTGACAGGGACTGCCACCCAACTCACCCAGCACTGTTCCTCCCCCGGTGTCCAGGGACGCGGCTTGGGGTCTAGGTTGAGCTAGGTAGAAAACCTGCCTGGCTTCATGACATCTTGATCTGAACTGAAGCAAGGAAAGACATTTCTTAAAGGTCATGATGGCCAGACCTGGCCTGGGGAATCCCACCTCACAGTGGAGTCCAGTTCTGTGTGACTTGGTGGAGGTCACATTTCCTGCCCATGCCCCGGTTTCCATTTTGTAGACCCAGGGATAATAGCGACGTCCTGGCGTGAGGTGCCGGGTTGTGTCCTAACGAGGCCCGAGGCCCCGCTTCGGTCCCAGCCCCAGCGCAGAGTAGGCGCAGCAGGCTATCTAGCCAGTGAGTCCTGCAAGAAGCCTCGGAGACTCCAGATTCTGCCCCTCTGGAGGCTTCATCCGCGTCTCTTCCCAGCAGGGAGGCCAGAGCAGAAGGACGCAGGCACCCCAAAGGAGGCGTGGGTCCTGTATGCACCCCAACACAACCCACCTCTGAGGACCTTAGGCATCTTGGGAGTCTGGCTAGACATCTTTCTTGACAGCCTACCTCACAGTCGCTCTGGATACTAGAAATCTAAGTGAGGATGATGTTGGCACCTTCCCCACTACCTTCTGGAGGCCATCTTAGCAGATTCTTCTAGGCCCTGAGAAGACCTCTTCACCTAGCAAAACCAGAAGGCCTTTTGGAAGTCCAAACATTACTTTTTTTTTTTTTTTTTTTTTTTTTTTTTGGTTTTTCAAGGTACGGTCTCACTCTGGCTCAGGCTGACCTGGAATTCACTATGTAGTCTTGGGGTGACCTCAAACTGATGGAGATCCTCCTACCTCTGCCTCCCCAGTGCTGGGATTAAAGGTGTGCACCACCGTGCCCCGCTCAAACTTCACTTCTCCATCACTGGTAGTAGTAGTGCTGAAGGCCCCTCTGTAAGGTGTTCACTCCATAGCGTCACCTTTGTTTATTCACTGCACACACTTACGAAGCATCTGCCATACGTAAGAGTCTGGTTCAGGTATCAGATACAGCCGTGAACAAGCCCAAGGCCCCGCTCCCAGGGTGCTCACATTGTAGGGTCGCTTAGCAAACAGATCAGCAGGGAGGTATGTGATGGCAGAATGCCATGAATTCTGCAAAGAAAGGTGAAAAAAGGCAAGAGGACAGAGTGGGGTAGGACTGTGTTGGGCAGGCTTAAGGCACAACAAGGAGCTTGGCCTGCCTATGGGATGACCTCAGCCTGTCTCTCCAGCTTCACCTGGAGCCACTGCTCGCCTTGAGGGCTCCATGCCACTTAGCCTGAATTTTTTTTTTTTTTTTTGTAAATTTCTAACAGTCAACGAGGTTTTGCCTCAGAGTCTCATAGTTGTTGTTCTAAGCTTATATAGTCATATCCCCTGGACTTTCCATAGGTTTGGTCTCAGCTTACCAGGAGCATGCTGGCTACCGGAAGGCAAGGCCAGAAGCAATGGGGCCTATCAGGAGACCGCCGCAGTAATGCAGGCAGCCAGCACTCATGCCGCTGAGATGGACACTTAGCTTTGCAGGGCAGCAGTGGCGCTTGGCCTGTCATCCCAGCACGGGGGAGGTTGAGGCAGAGGATCACGATGAGTTCAAAGCCAGCCTGGACTTCACAGTGAATTTGTAGGTCCGTTTGAGCTAGAGTGAGACGAGACCCTGCAGCAGAAGGAAACGAGTGGTTTTCATGCAGTTTCAATATGGAGCCAGTTAGATGTGTTCATGCTTGGCTGAGCCCCCGGGGACAAGAGAGGGGTGCAAGATGACTTTTGGAAGAAGGGAGTTAGGAAACAGCAGGTCTGTGGGGGGCAGATGAAAAGACCCAGTGGGCCGGGCGTGGTGGTGCACGCCCTTAATCCCAGCACTCGGGAGGCAGAGGTAGGAGGGTCACCATGAGTTCGAGGCCACCCTGAGACTCCACAGTGAATTCCAGGTCAGCCTGGGCTAGAGTGAGACCCTACCTCAAAAAAAAAAATATATATATATACATATATATATATCCAAGTGGGTTATATGGAGTGTGGTGGGGGCATTCGTGAGGCTGGAGGTCCACAGGGGAGGTCCAGGCATGTTGAAGCCTTGACCACTACGTCTTTAATACAGCCCCCAAGTCTGTCATTCCCAGTGTCATCATCTAGGCTAAGCACCCTGCCCCGCTGGCCGGGATGGTTCCACTAGCCTGCCTGCTCAGCTCACTAGCACTCTGGCCCAAGGGAGCCTGTCACAGCCCAGTGGAGATCCTGGCACTCCTCAATCTCTCCTCCTTTCCTGGCCTACACAGCCGTGTGTGAGCTGGCCTCTGCCTATCTCCCCAACTTCATCTGGAGCCACTGTCCCCTCCGGTGGCCCCGTTCCTCTTAGCCTGACCTCCATTTCTTTCTTTAACACTCTGCATAGGATCTTGCCTCAGAGCTTAGAGTCTAGCACTTGCTGCTGTAAGCTTAGAGCCCTCTGCCCTGGGCTGTGCCCAAGACTGGCAACTTCTCGGCTTTCAACTCTCAGCTCGAATGTTGCCTTCTTGAAATGTCTCTAACCATGCCCCCTCCCCCCAGGTAGGCACATCCCTGACCGGGAGCAGAACGCCACCCTGCTTGTTTCTGTCTTCGTACTGCCACCTCACAGTGGTCTTGTCTCGTAGTTTGGTCAGTGACAGATATGAAGGCAATCATGAGCTCAGGGATGTTTTGTTCACGGCAACGTTTTTGGAAACTACCACAGCAGTGGTCACATAGTAGGCACTTGGTAGGTGTTAAGGGAATGAGTGCGCAATCTCACACCGTTGATTTCCACACTTGGATTTGAACTTTGTGAAATGTGCCATTAGTCTCTGTATTACTTCAAACAAGGACGTCACAGATATGGTTAGACACACATGTTGTGTCGCACTGGCTCTTCCCAGGCAAGGCTGAGGCTCGTTTGCCTGGGACATCCCCTTATGTTGAGCCACTAAACATGCCTCTTACAGTATTGTGACAGAAAGGTTTGATTGCAAGTGTCTTTTCATTTGACTTAATATCAAAACAGGAATATAAATGATTGTCACAATCATAATTTTAATGAAAGAATGTATTTCTTCCTCCTTTTATTCAAACCTCAGCTGAATGCTTACACATAGTAGGTACTCCATAAATTTTCTTGAGTGAATGGATGAAAGGATCCATTTAATTAATTGACAGTGTCCTGGCATACTTCTGGGAAGCTCTTCAAGCCATTTCTTTGTGCAGATCTAGGTTTTCCTCAAACCTGAGCAAACAAGAAAATCCAGAAATAAATTAAATAAATGCTGAGACTAAATAACTACAACTTTGCCTTTTGGTTTTATGTTCATGGAAACGTCCTCCAGGCCACCATCAGGGTGTGTTTTCAATAAGTAAGTGGTGTATGTCTGAACTTTACCAAATGCACTTAATATTTTATCACTGGTGGCTTATAAGTCTGAACCACTTAGGCAGTTTTAAACCTGATTCGCGGCTTCTTTGTGTCCAGTGAGAAAGCGCCATTTGAAGCGTGCCCACAGCCTCGTGGGAAAATGCCACTCTCAGATGGGGCTACCAAGTTTGCCGTGAGGCTTTGCTGCTTCCAGAAAGGTTGGAGCTCACTGAAAGCAGTGACCTTTAGAGACTCTTCCAAGCCTGGGATCAGCTCCCGCCTGGCATCGTCCTTTGGGTTGTAGGACATCTTTAGAGAGAACTTTGTCAACACTGTCATCCTGCCCCTGCTACCAGAGAGCATGGAGAAGTGTGCCTGTCCTGGAACCTAGTGCTGGGTGGGAACAGGGAGGGAAAGGACGTCAGTTACGAAGCAGAAAGGTCCCACGCTTGTCCTCTGGAGACAAGACAAGATGTCCTTGGGCATGGGAGCTGGGACACTGGCAATGGGACTGTGGGTGTTGATAGTTACAGATCTGAATCCAGAAGGCACCGGCCAGACTTTTCATGTTATTATGTCCCAGGACAAAGGATTGGACCAGGGACACATGGATAGTGGTAGAAATAGAGTCCGTTTATTAAGAAAGAGAAGGGAAAGGCATTCCTGAAAATGGAAGTGGCCTAGAGAGCTGGGCCAGGTTCAAGGCTCAAAAACCTCATGCCATCATAGGCCATTTACAGTAGTATCCACCCTCTCCTGAGAGTGCGGAGGGAGGACTCTTGTGGATGCTGTGCACTGTCACATGTCTAGGTGGGGAAGGCCTTCCAGTTCTCTACCAACTGATGTATTTGCTATGTTAATCTCTCTCTCTCTCCCCCCCCCCACACGGGGCACCCCTGACAACTGTCCCTTCAATGTAGAGCCTATCAGACTGTGGGCTCTGGGATCTGGGGCAAGTACACACCTCACCCTCAGTTCTGGTGTCTCCAGCACAAGGGGCTCCTTTCTTTTTCTCTCTGCCCTTTGCTTGCCTCACTTGCTGTTCAGCTCCTTGGCTGGCCTACCCAGGGGGCTATAAATGGAGAGCTGGCCTCTGGCAGGAATGCTGGTCTGGCTAGGCCCCCAGGGTGTTGTGCCCTGGGGAGCGGCAGCCTTTATATATACATATATATAGCTTCTGGAAACCAAATCCGGCTAGCACCTGCCTTGGTCCCCAGGCTCTCTGCCCTACCCAGGAGGGGACCTGTGGCCTCTGGGCTTGGGCTCCATAGCTAGCTGGAAGGCAGAACACTGAGCAGCCAGAGAGTGAAAACATGAGCGGGCCAAGTGGAGCAGGGCCAGCTCCAGGTCCCCTCTCTGTTTCCAGCCTTTCCCTTCCTATCTCTAGCCTCATCCCAAGTATTATGTTATGTTTCCTATGAACTTTGCTTCCTGGGATAGCCCGAAACTGCCCCCCAGACAGGTGTAGGTCCTGCCCTGGGGCCAGTGAAGTTTGGTCAGAGGCTCTGTGATGCTGCGGGGCACACGTGTGGTCTCAGGGCCGGGGTCTCGAAAGGGCTCCCCCACACTTCCTGATCTAGGACCCTCAGCCTTCAGGACACAGGCAGGGTGTGGCAGTCTGGAAGATGATCTGGGAGCTGGAGCACATGTGTGGAAAGGCAGGAGACAGGAAGGTGTGAGGGCTGTGGGCTTGAGAAACAGGAACGTATGCCTCCTGCCAGGCGAGCAGTCTATGGTTCAATCACTCATTCTACAAACATTGATTCAGGCGCTGGGAATATAGCGGGGGATGGACAATGTTCCCGGCATGTGGAGCTGGCATTCTGGAGGGGGAAGACAACAACAAAAATAAACATAATAGCTAGTAACTCATATAGCATGTGACAGGGTGGTACACACTCCAGAAAGACATTACAAGCAGAGTAAGGTGGGTGGGATTGCGGGGTGGAGGAGCTGGTTGCAGAACCAACTAGAGCCGTCATGTTGACACAGGGACGTCCCAGCAGAGGTAAGAGAGGGTTTTGCAGTGGGTCATGTAGCCTCCAAGGAAGAATGCTCGAAGCAGAGGAAACAATGATTTTTGAGGACCTTCTATGGGATAGTTACCTCTGTTGGGAGCAACAAGACGTCCCTGGTCCACTTTGGGGCATTGCATGGGCTGGCTGGGAGGGTGGTGGCGAGAGAGAGCTTGCGGATGAGGTTGTCAAGCGGTGTGCCACTCCTGATGAAAGGGTTTCTTACGAACCAACAGAGCTTTTAAAAGGATTTCTGGTTACGTTTAATGGGCCTCTGCTGTTCTCCTTCCAATAAGTTTACTGAGAACCCCCTTCATTGTTGATACCACACTTCAATTAATGTCCATATTTCCTCAAGAGAGAATTTTCTAGCTATAATTTTATGCTTTAGTTAAAAATGTACCAAGAAGTAACCTTTATTTTTTTAAACATATTTCTACTTATTTAGTTGGAGAGAGAGAAAATGAATGGGTGCAACAGGACCTCTGGCTGCCTCAACAAACTCTAGACAAGTGCATACATGGGTACTAAGGAATCAAACTCAGGTCAATGGGCTTGGGCTATGGGACGTGACATTCAATTTCTTTTGCCATAAATGTTTCACATGCCATGCGTATCCCACAATGTACACTGTATAACATTCACCCTCCACCTGCATTATATACTTCACACGCCATTTACGGTGGTTTGCATTAGGTGTCCCCAATAAACTCTTGTTTTTTGTTTGTTTGCTTTAGAGGCAAGCGCAACAGACTGGACTTTTAATTTTTTTATTTTTTCCTCAATTTTTATTAACATTTTCCATGATTATAAAAAATATCCCAGGGTAATACCCTCCCTCCCCCCACTTTCCCTTTGGAAATTCCATTCTCCATCATATCCCCTCCCCATCTCAATCAGTCTCTCTTTTATTTTGATGTCATGATCTTTTCCTCCTCTTACGATGGTCTTGTGTAGGTAGTGTCAGGCACTGTGAGGTCATGGATATCCAGGCCATTTTGTGTCTTGGGGGAGCACGTTGTAAGGAGTCCTACCCTTCCTTTGGCTCTTACATTCTTTCTGCCACCTCTTCTGCATTAGACCCTGAGCCTTGGAAGGTGTGTTTGAGATGCAGACTGGACTTTTTATGAGAGAGAGAGGGAGGGAGAGAGGGGGAGAAAATTGGTGTGCCAGGGCCTACAGCCACTGAAATCAAACTCCAGACACATGCGCCCCCTTGTGTGCATGTGCGACATTGCACATTGCAGCATTGTGCATCTGGCTTATGTGGGACCTGGAGAGTTGAACATGAGTCCTTAGGCTTCACAGGCAAGTGCCTTAACTGCTAAGCCATCTCTCCAGCCCCAACCTTGTGTGTTTTGAATGCTTGGTTCCCAGCAGGTGGCAATTTGGGGAGGTGGAGCCTTGCTGGAGGAGGTGTGTTGCTGGCGGTGGACCTTGAGGTTTATTAGCCCTAGCTTGCCAGTGTTAGTTGGTATACTCTCCCGCTGCTGTTGTCCACCTGAGGTTGACAAGGAAGCAATGTACAGCCCCTGCTCCACCATCCTTGCCCTGTTGTCATGAAGCTTCCCCTCAAGAGTATAACACAAAATAAATCCTTTCCTCCTATCAGCTGCTCTTGGTTGGGTTCCTTTTTTTTCAAATTTTTATTAACAACTTCCATGATTATAAAAAATATCCCATGGTAATACACTCCCTCCCCCCACTTTCCTCTTTGAAACTCCATTCTCCATCATATCCCCTCCCCATCTCAATCAGTCTCTCTTTTATTTTGATGTCATGATCTTTTCCTCCTCTTATGATGGTCTTGTGTAGGTAGTGTCAGGCACTGTGAGGTCATGGATATCCAGGCCATTTTATGTCTAGAGGGAGCACGTTGTAAGGAGTCCTACCCTTCCTTTGGCTCTTACATTCTTTCCGCCACCTCTTCCACATTAGACCCCGAGCCTTGGAAGGTGTGATAGAGATATTACAGTACTGAGCACTCTGGTCACTTCTTTCCAGCACCATGATACCTTCTGAGTCATCCCAAGGTCACTGCCATCTGAAAAGAGAAGCTTCTCTACGCAAAGTGAGAGTAGCATTAATATAAGGGTATGAACATTAAGAGAAGTGCTTACTGGGCAGTTTGATGAGCATAGTATATACATTTAGCCAGACAGCAGCTCACGACTACCCCTGTTTTAAGTTTTCAGTATCAGGGATGTATTCCCTCCCATGAAGCAGGCCTCCAGTCCAATTAGAGGGCAGTTGGTTTCCACCATGACAGATGTGCCACTATTGCACCTGTTGGCTCATTTGGCCTGGCTGGTCAAATATCAGGCTTGCAGTGTCCACTGTTGAGTATCTTCACTGGTGATTTCTCTTTCTCCCATTGAACTGCATGCAGAATGGCTTCTTCCAGCTTTCTGTCAGCTGGTCTACATGGAGGAGTTGATCTGCTCAGTTCCAGCAGGATTTCTCAGTGGCCTTGCAGCCCAAGTATGTGGAGTCTTCAGCAATAGGGTCTTACCATCTATTCCTGGTGGGAATTGGTTGGGTTCTTTATTCCAGCAAATAGAAGGCACCTACACACCATTCATGCCACAGCATACATAACTCAAACAGCATGTGTACCCCACGTGCCACTTACACTTTACATACCATAAGTTTACTCCATACGCCATTCATAGTTCAACTTCCATGTGCACCTCACATATCATTCACACTTCATGAACAACTCACAGATCACGTGCCATTCACACCTACCATGAACACCTCATCTACCTTGCACATCTCACTTGCCTTGTGCATCTTGCATGACAGTCATACCTCACATGCTATGCACACCTCACGTGCCATTCATCCTTCACAAGGCAGGCATAATGTACATGTCATTCATCCCTAAATGCCATTCACACCTCACATGCTATACACACCTGACATACCATTCCTACTTCACAAGCCATGCGCATCTCACATGCCATTACTGCAAATGATAATATGATGCAAGTCACATGACATGGCTTAATAACTAGAAATGCTACAAGAGAAAGAGCTTGTGAAGTGTTACTTATTTTCCAGGTAAGGACCTTAAGCTCTTGACATGTTGAAAGCTACATGAGAGGAGTCACCACCTCTATGAAATAAGGCACTGGAAACAATACAGACTTACATGGTGGCAGGAGGGATTTAAGTTAGACAAAAGAAACAGTATTACCAATTGTGGTAGTTTGAATAGACGGCCCAGAATGTATTTAGTGTTTCATTAGCTTGTAGTTTGCATCTGCAGCCACCTGACTGAAAGCAGTGTCACTGGGTGGATCTTAGGGTCCAATCCTAAAGTGTGGTGGTGGGTTTGAGATTTCAATCTAAAGATATGCAAAGTGTGCCTGGCTGGAGTTCCTGAAGTATGCTGGGCTGTGTGGCTTTTAGGCCTGTGCTTCTCTCTCTGTGTTTGGGCCTGTGAAGGCAGGCCAGCTTCTTCTGCCATTATGGAACTTCCCCTGGATCTGTAAATGTCAATAAATCCCTTCCACCATAACTGTGCCTGGTCTGGAAGTTCATCTCAGCGAACCTGAAGCTGTCTGCTACACCAATATATGGTGTTGGCCCAGAGAACACACTGAGTTGAGGTGGTGTGGAGACAGACAGAACACTGGATGGGAAACCCTCCCACAGATGCTGTGGAGGTTTGATTCCAGTGCCCCCCATAAACTTAGGTGTTCTAAATGCAAGGTTCCTAGATTGTGACCACCTCATGCACTAGTCCCTTTACACTCTGCTCACATTTCTCCCACAATGCACTCTTCAACCCTGTGTGTGCATCTGTGTCTCACGCTCCCTGACAACCTCATGCACAACATAACCTCACACTTTGTGCACACCTATTTCACGATGTATACTTCCCACATAAATGTATGCATGTACACCCTACACTGTGGAGACTTCATTCACTTTGCATACCTCATATATTCTGCACATCTCTCATGTGCCTTGTACTCCCCATGAACGGTGTAATTGTGTACACATACCTCTTCTTCATACCCTTACGCATGCTGCATACATCCTACACTGTGTATCCTCAAACACCGTACCTCACACTGTGTACACCTCTCACACTATAGACCTGGCTCACCTACGTACAGCTCGCCTGTACATTGCCTTGCATCACCTCACACCTGTGTTACCTCACACTGTCTAAGCACCTTGTGCCACGTGAGCCTGACTCCCCGTGTGCATCCCATACTCTGTTTACACCTCACACACCACATGCCTCTCACACACGATCGTGGTGCAAATTCATAACACAGCTTCCATCCACACTGCCTGCATACTGCATATCACACACACCCCCACATTACACTTCATATGCTGTGTCCTTACTCACGTATACCTCACATGTACATGCCTCCCAGGCTGTGTGCACCTAGCCCACAGGACACACCTTACATGCCACGCGTTCTCCACGTCTGTGTCCCACCTGCTCACAGTCTAGGTCAGGCAATTCCACACGTTGGCCCCAGTGTTGACCCTTGCCTGCCCTGTTGGCTGCCTGCCCCTGCCCCAACCATAAGGAAGATACTGAGGGGCATGTCTGTGGTGCCCACCTCTTGCTCATGGTCTCCACTTGGAGTTTTATAAGCCGCTCTCTCTATGCAGAGAAAGTCAGGGCTCCAGCTCAGGCCTGAGGGAGAAGCGACTCTGGCTCCAGGGCTGAGGAGAGCTGCTGGCGGAAGGCATGGTGACAGGGAGAGCACAGGATCCAGGGGGCAGCTGTGGCGGTGCCTCCTTCCTGCCTAATCGGCCCGCTTGCCCGCCAGGGGGGCTCCGAGGGTCTGGGATTAAGGCGCACACAGCCGTTGGGCTCCAGGGACAGGCGCCAGCTGTTGCCCCCAGCAGCTGCCCCAGCCACACGCCTCTGAGGGGCGGTGGGGCTGATGGTCTCCTCCAAACCTGCCTGCTCCTGACCAGTGACAGCTAGGGCAGAGACTTCGGGACAGGGAGACAGAAGGCCAAGGGCCTCATGACAACCCGGGCTGCCTGGGATGGCAGGCATTGGCCTCGGCCCTCATCCCACGCTGCGACATCTGGGAAGTGTTCCTGGATTGCAGCTTCCCCCACTTCAGGAAAGTGATTTATGGCTCATGGGCCCAAGTGGCCTCACCTCTTTCCACCCTTCAAGTGTCCCCTAAGTACCCACTCTATTTCCAGGCCCCAAGATAGGCACTGTGGCAGAATCCAAAGATAATTCAGACAGGGCCCCAACCTCAGAGAACTCCAGTAGTGGCAAGAGAGACCCATGAATCACCACAGTACCCTGCGGGAGCACCCAGAGAGGGTCTTCTAGAACAGGAAGTGTTGCTATTCTTCTCCCCTCAGGTAGTGAAGGATGGGAAGGAGCCACAGGGAAGGCGTTCCTGGCTTAGCAAACAGCATAAGGGAAGTCAGGAGATACGCCAGCATGTCCTGGCATAGTCCATAGACAGCTGACCCTGTGTCTAATATTCCCTGGGTTGCTTAGGCCTGCTGCTTCGGACTCTCAAGGGGCAGTCAGTTCTGTGTGAGGGGAAGCTCACGTCTTTTCTAGAAGGTAACAAACAAGTCATGTTGGGCAGCAGGGAGTTTGTGGAGGAATGGTAGGGCAGGTGGAGGGGACTTGTCAGGTGGCTTCAGGGTGGTGAGCTTCCTGGCAGCGTGGCCCTCTCACACCACCCCCTGCCCACTTTCTTCACATGGAGGACCCGGGCCTTGACCTGGGCTCGGGGCGGACTCCAGCTGGCGTCTGACTGGGCCTCTGCTTCTCCCTGACCTAGCAAAGGGCTGGCTACACCAAGGCACTGTAGCCCAAGCGAGGTTGGGGCTCAGCATGAGATAAAAGCCTGCTTCCGATCCCGGCTCAATTCTCCAGGACCCACGTAAGCCAGATGCACAAGGGGGTGCACGCATCTGGAGTTCCTTTGCAGTGGCTGGAGGACCTTGCGTGCCCAATCTCTCTCTCTCCCTCTTTCTCTATCTCAAATAAATAAATAAATAGCTGGGCGTGGTGGCGCACGCCTTTAATCCCAGCACTCAGGAGGCAAAGGTAGGGGGATTGCCATGAGTTCAAGGCCACCCTGAGACTCCATAGTGAATTCCAGGTCAGTGAGACCCTACCTCAAAAAACCAAAATAATAATAATAATAATAATAAAATAAATAAAATACATATATTTTTAAGCAGGCTGCTTCACAGTTAACTTGGGGTCCTCACCTGAGGGAGCTCTTGGGTGGTGGGCATGAATGACCCAGTCTCTTCTCCTGCAGAGGCAGAATGACATCCTGCAGCCCACTTGGCCTAGTGAACTTGGTGTTGATCTTGCCTGACAGGAAGACTAGCTCTTCAGGGTGGAGTTCTCCACTGGACTTAAGGGTCTGATAAGCTTCATTCAAATGCAGGGGAGCCCCCTTTCTGTCTTGGGGAAGTGACACCCCTTCTCTGAGTCTCCTTTTCCTCAGCTGTGAAAGGTGTCCAGTTCTCACACCTGCATGTAGGACTGTGCGAGCACAGCAGCCCAGGCACACGCTGTGCCGTGGCCGGCCTGCCTCGCACTGTGCGGGAGGAGCCTGTGGACGGTTTGCCGCCCTCGCTCTCCTTTTGGATGGAAGATGTGGGCAAGCAGTGGGTGGGATGGGGTGGGGATGGAGCAGTCTGGAGTCTGGCTGGTTATTCTGGGCTGTGGACCTCTTGGGAAAGGGGGCTCTTGGTGCGGTGGGAGGTGGGTGACGATGCAGCCTGTGAAGTGTCTGCAGCAGCAGGCATCACCACCTCCACTGTGCATGGGCAGCCTGCCAGCTACCCCCAAACAAAGCCTGGCCCGGGAGCAGAGCAGCCGATGACAGATGCACAGGGACTGGTGCAAGCACGGCTGGGAGGGGGTGGGGAGGCACGAGGGGCGGCGCTCTGAGGCTTCCGTACAGCTCTGCAGAGTCCATGCCTCAGCAGCCAGTGGCCCCTATCGTATTCCACACCACTGACCACATGTGACTGCGACTCTGAGGCCCAAAGACCCAACACACTTGCCTGGGGCTTACATAGAAAGACTCACTCTTTTTTTTAAACTTTATTTATTTATTTATTTATTTAAGAGAGAGCGAGAGAGAGAGAGCGAGAGAGAGAGGCAGAGAGAGAGAGAATGGGCACACTAGGGCCTCCGGCCACTGCAAATGAACTCCAGACACATTCACCCCCTTGGGCATCTTCCTGGAGAGTCAAACCAGGATCCTTTGGCTTTGCAGGCAAGTGCCTTAACTGCTAAGCCATCTCTCCAGCCCAGAAAGAATCATTCTTGACTCCATATCTTTAGCCGAGTCTAGCAGCCTAGATACTAGACACAGGCAAGTGGACTTGACTTTCCATGGTTAAGATCACATCTCAGCGCTTTGGCACAGGGACACCCTCCCCACACACGTATGCTCACGAGCTCCTCCAGGAATCCAGTCAGTCCTTGAGACACTTTATTTCTCCACCAGCCACCCTGTTGTCCAAGGTAGATGCCTAGATGTTAGCTCTCACCTCTTTCCCATTGCATAATCAGTTGGCCACTGAGGCTTTCTGCTGTGTCCTCTTGAATATCCCTTGATGCCCCTTCTTTCCACTGTGTGGCCTCTGTTCAAGGCCATCCTTGGAGGCGCCCATGATCCTCACAACATCATCCTGGAATCTCAGCCATCAGACTCCGGGTCCTTTAAGTCAAACTCTTTGCTGAGCCCATGCTCACGATTCTAAAAAAGTAATACACTGGGGCCGCACCCTTTCATGGCTTCCTACCACCTCCTAGATAAAAGACAAGAATTCTAGTGTGGCATTCGAGGCCTTCCAGAATCTATCCCAATTTATTCTCTGGCCGCATGGCTCAGTGCTCCTTAGGAAGTAACATGGGCTCCTCCGACAGATGGTTCAGGTCAAGTGGCCAGAACCTTTCTTGCCTTCCCTTGTCCTTGAAGACTCAACTCAAGGGGCATACTAAGGAAGCCTTTTGAACACTCTGTCCCTTGATATCCAGCACCCAGGCTGCTTCAGTGTCCTCTCTCTGAACCCGTGCCTCGGTTTCTACTTCTGTAAGGAATATATGGATGAAATACATAACCATGAATACAGAATATAGAGCCATAAACACAGTAAGAGGCACAATAATATTGCTATGTCATCTTGTGTGACTTTCTGTATCACTTTGATGCTATTTTATTTCTATTTTCTATCCTAGGCAATGAGCCCCCCCCCCACACACACACATTTCGTACTTTCTTCATGCTGCAGTCCCCAGAGCTCTGGCTCAGTGTGCCACATAGCAGGCATCTCCCATCCACGTGTTTACTTAGAGACATGGCAAAGACAGTTGTCCCCAAGTGTCCATATTCCGCTTATTTATAACTATATAAGTTTTAACTGCGAACATGATGTATTAGTTAGGCTGGGCTGCCCATAACCACATACTAAAGGCCATGTGGCTTAACAAAAGTTGTTTCCCCACAGTTCTGGAGGCCGGGAGTCCAAGAGCAAGGTGTTGGCAGGGTTATTTCTCCTGCGGCCTCTCTCTTGGCTTACAGACAGATGCCTTCCATGTGTCCCCGCATGGCCTTTCCCCTGTGCATGCACGTCCCCACCATCTCTCAAAGACACTGGTCATATTGGATTGGGCCTCCACTTTTATGACCTCATTTAACTTTCATTACTTCCTTAATGCCTCAGTCTCCAAATACAGTCACACTGAGGGGTTGGGGACGCCACAGATTCCTTTCCATAACACGTGGCTCAACCTACATTTTCCAGATTCCCCCGCAGCTATCTGCACTCATTTGACTGCATTATGGTTAGCAGAGCACGATAGAAGCAATTTCTGTACACTTTCCTGGTTATGACTTTAAAATTTTTTTGTTTGTTTATTTATTTATTTGAGAGTGACAGAGAGAAGGAGGCAGAGAGAGAGAGAGAGAATGGGCACGCCAGAGCTTCCAGCCTCTGTAAACGAATGCCAGATGCGTGCGTCCCCTTGTGCATCTGGCTAACGTGGGTCCTGGGGAATCGAGCCTCGAACCGGGGTTCTTAGGCTTCACAGGCAAGCGCTTAACTGCTAAGCCATCTCTCCAGCCCCTGATTATGACTTTAAAAGATCAAGGTTATTTTCTTCTTTCTCCCATCTCATTGGTTGAAATATAAGTGATCGATAGGAGCTGGAGTAGCTGTCTGTAGTAGATAGAATCAAATATTCGTGTCCTAATGCCAGTACCCACGAATATGTTATCTCACATGGCAAAAGGGACTTGGAAGATAGGACGAAGGTTGAGATGGGGAGGTTAATCCTGATTATCCAGTTGGGCCCAATGAACTCAAAAGAGTCCTTACAAGGTTAAGGCAAAGGCAGGAATGTCAGGTAGAGAGGAAAGTGTGACTGCAGAAGCAGAGACTGGAGTGACATGTCCACAAGTCAAGAAGTACAGTTAGCCTCTAGAAGCTGGAAACAGTGAGGAATAGGTCTCCTGTAGAGCCTTCATAAGGGTGCTGACCTACCAGAACCTTAATTTTGGCCCCAGGAGGTCCACCCACTTCAGGGATGTAACTCAGTTAGAAGAACGCTTGCCAGGACGTACAAAGCCCTGGGTTCCATTTGCAGCATGACAGACACCAGATGTCCTACACACCTGTACTCCAAGCACTCAGAAAACAGAAGCAAGAAAATCACAGGTTCAAGGTCATCTTCATCTACATAGAGAGTTAGAGACTAACATGGGCTACATAAGAACCTGTCTCAAATTACTTTTCAAGGAAAAGGCCCACTTCAGACTTTTTACCTCTAGGATTATAAAATAATAAAATTGTGTTAAGCCACTAAGTTTATGATGATTTATTTCACCAGCAATAAGAAACTGATACCTCAGGTCATGTGATGAAAATAATGTCTTGAATCTCCACAGAGCAGTAAAAGGGAGAATCTGGCCTACAGTATTGTTAAGCTGCCATTCAAGTCTTGAATCATGTAGTAGGAATGCTATGTAAAAAAGAAATACACTGCAAGTTTTAGCTACCTATTTTTTTTTTTTAGACAAGCCCAATATGCAAGAGAGCATGAGAGAGAGAAAGAGAGAGAGAGAGAGAGGGAGAGAATTGACATGGCAGGGCCTCCAGCCACTGCAATCAAACTCTAGATGTGTGTGCCACCTTGTACACATGTGTGACCTTATATGCTTTCATCACTTTGTGCACCTGGCTTACAAGGGACCTGGAGAGTCAAACATGGGTCCTTAGGCTTTGCAGGCAAGTGCCTTAACTACTAAGCCATCTGTCCAGCCCTTAGCTATATTTTAATTATTATAGCAGTTTAATCTGTGTCTTCAGTAATATGCATACCTACTTTGTGTCTGGCAATGATGCAGGAACTGGGGAATAAGTATCATGTGTGTGCTAAGTGTGATGGCTGGGGTGTGCAAGAGATGACATGAACACTAAAAAGGAGGTAATAAGTATTCGTTGGACAAAGATGACTGCTGCTAGGTAAGTACATCATATTCCATGTGTTATATACAGGCCCAGAAGTATGGGTGTCTCTCTCCCCCACCCCGCCAGGCAAACAGACGGTGTGTTCCTGAGACTCTAGGGTAACCTCTGGGGAAGGTAGGAAGTAAGAGAAACCTCAGTGGAAGTCAGTAAGTGATATGGTTAAGCCTGTTGACTCTGAAGTCACACTGCCTAGGGTGAACTCTGGACTCTGCTACTATGTGATTTTGGCAGGGCCCTCAACATCTCTGAGTCCCATTTCCACATTTAAAAAGTAGAGATACTTACTTACACTGTTCAAGTTCCTGTGTTTTTGTGGGTATGAGGTAAGAGAATAATGAAAGCACAGAGCTGAGGGCTCATTTGAGAAAGTGCTTGCTATGCAAACATGAAGACTTGAGTTCAATTCCCAGTACCTGCCAGAGCTTGACATGGTGGTGTGTGCCTGTAATCTCAGTGCTGGGGAGGCAGAGATAGGTAGATTCCTGGAGCTCACTGGTCTAGTCTATTTGGAAAGTTCAAGGTCAGAGAGAGATGCTGTCTCAAAAGAGAAGTGGGTGGTACCTGATGAATAATACCTAAGATATCTGGCCTCCATATGTTCATGCATGTACACACACACACACACACACACACACACACACACACACACACACTTCCAGCATAGTTACGGCTACCATTTAATATTCCCTGCCCAAGTAAGAGAAGTGGAGGTGAAAGGGTTGGTCACGTCTGTCCCTTCCCTGTATCTTCTTGACCTTAATGAACATTGGAGACTGAACTTGGCCTAACTGAGAGCAAGCACGTAGAATCCAGGGATACTTCCATCAAAAGTGTCTCCCCACCTGTCTCTCTCATTGCTTTCCCCTCCAGTGGCTTTCAGGAGGAGGGCAGAGGAGACCTGGCAGCCTCATCACTGGTAAAAGGTCCTGTTTGCTCAGCTTGCTCATCCCTTGTTCAGAAAATCAGGGGACATGTCTTAGTCTTTTCCTTGAAGTGACTCATGTCTAGAGAGGATTGCCGATGGGCTCCGGAGGGGATGAAGTAAGTGTTCATCAGCATGGGCCACAACAGTCTGGGCAGATGAGAGTGGTTGGTGGGGTTATCCAGAAGTAACATTGGGGGAAGAAGGTATCTCTGATCCCTTTAAATCTACTCATTTGTATGACAGATCTTTCCCTGATCCTGGATGGAAACGGGCAGTCTCAGAACTTCTCTGGTCTCTTTAAGGCAATTAAAAACCCTACTGAGATGTTAGGTTGTAATGCTGTGGAAGAATCTGCCATGTATCCCAAGATTCTGGTCACCAGCCCCATGTACCCTGGATCTGATGACTGACTTCTGTGAATAGATTGTCACATGGCCCAGCTTTTCTCAAGATTTGGGTATTATTTGAGTGGTCCTGACCTAACCACATGAACCCTTGAAAAGCAATTTTTCCCTCCCTTGTAAATTTTCCCCACTTGTTGCAAAAAAGAAAACTAAGGACCACAACATGATTGTATCTTAAAGATGGAGGCTACCATACAGAAAGGACCAAAGACGGCTGGAGGGATGGCTCAATAGTTAAGGTGCCTGCCTACAGAACCTAACGACCTGGGTTCAATTCCCCAGTATCCACGTACCGCCAGATGTACAAAGTGGCACATATGTCTGGAGATTGTTTGCAGTGGCTGGAGGCCCTGGTGTGTCCATTACATCTGTTGGTCTCGCTCTTCTATCTCTCTCTACTTGAAAATAAATTTTACTTTTTTTTTTTTTTAAAGAAAGGACCAGAGGCTGGAACTGTCCCTCTGTGATAGAGGGCTTACCTAGCATGAGCAGAGTTCAGAGTTCAATACCCAACATGGAAAGAAAAGAGAAAAGAAGGGAAGAGTAGTAAAAGAAGGAAGGGTGGGAAGGAGGAATGGAGGAACAGAGGGAGGAAGATGGAGTAAGGATGGGAGGAGGTAGGGGAGAAAAAAAGAAGACAGAGGATGGAAGAAAAGAGAAAGGAGGAAAGGACTGAGAGTGGAAAGAAGGAAGAAAGATGGGGAAGGAAGGAGGGAATGAGAGGAGAGGAGAGAGAGAGAAAAGAAAGAAAACATAAACTGGAGAAAGGTCCTTAGCTGCCGAGAGTGATTGCAGACAATTGTCCACAAAGATTCCTCAGTCCCAAGTCTCCCACGGTGATCAAAGCTCCTCAATGACTTCAGTAGACGCTGCTGTCCTTGGCCTTCAGCTTGGGACTGTGACAGACAAGAAGGCTGCAGTGACCAGGGAGGGAGAGGAGATGGTCCTGCCCCAGTGCTCTAGTGCCAGCGCTCACTGGTAGAAAGCTATTTGTGAGTTCATTGTTTCCATCCTGATTTCTCCCATGGTTCTTAGAGATCCTTCCTGCCCAGGGTGGTATCTCTGTTCCATCGACCCTTTGCAGTGATGTGCTTTGCAAGGTCAACTGTCAGTTTTCTTCTGGTGAGGCCCCGTTGTTCTTCATACAGTGTGAGGCACAGGAGCTGAGACGCTCCCATGTTGACCCTTCTTTACAAATGGCCCATGGGAAATGCTCAGGCATCCCTGCCTGGACAGTTCAAGAAATGCCATCTTGGAGCCTGCAACCCCAGGTCATTTGTTCTGTCTTCTCACTCTTTTAATTTGCTATGTGTAACTCAACTTCAGGGAGACATCCCAAGATCCCTATATATCACAAACAGCTGGCAGGGTGTCCTGTGGCTCTATTTGGATGGAGATCATGAATAGACAAGAGGAGAGCTTCCTCAGTGTTGGTGACCCTGAGTTACTCAGTGTCAGGGGCTTCTAGATCAGACTTTCAAACCTCCAGAGGTTTAAAATTCTAGGCTCTGAGCTCTAGAGACTTAAGGCTCCAAGCTTTCAATGCTAGAGACTTCTTATGCTCTGATGGATGCTCAGTTCATAGTAATCTCTGGGTCTTCAAAGTTAGCAGTTGGTATTGGGACCCTTGGCTCTTGACTGTTTGAAGCTCTCCAGTGCTCTTCCAGTGATTAAGACTAGCTGTCTGGCCTCTGTGTCCTCTTGCCTTCAACAGTCAGTTCTCACCTTCATGGTACTTCCATAGTTCTTCATAGCCACCTTAGTTTCTGCTTCTGGCTATGCTTGGGACCCTCCTAGCTGCTACGTGAGCTGGGGGCTTATAGCTCTGAGAGTCCTGGAGCTTTGCAGCTTGCGAAATCCCTTTCCAGCCTCCTTCCAGCTGCTCTCCGATGCCTGGGGCTGGAGGTTCAGGATGTTGTCTGCTTGAAGAGTTATTACTTCAGCACACTCTACCCATGATAGACAGCCTACACCGGTGACAAAAGACCATTTAGGAGAGCTTTTTATTGTGCCTAATGTTGCAACATCAAGGGAAATATACAGGAGAAGCCTCCAAAACTTATCCAAAAAGACTGAGAATTTGCTTCCTTGTATAGTTACAATGGAGGGAAAGGCAGTATGTTTGTGTATAAACTGTAATTCCACCAATCACAGCCTTGCATGTGCAGGACTTCCAGTTCCACCAATCGTAAGCCTCATTTATGAGCCAGTCACATTGTACTGCACTCGTCATGGACTTCGTGCTGAGTCATTGGGGGAGGTGTACTCTGTCCCTTTCCTGAGTGACAAGAGTTGCAGTGGGAGAAGGAACATCTGAAGTCCACAGGCTTGGGTTGCCTGGAGTGGAGTTTTCCCAAGCCAGCGCTAGTGTGACTGGAGCAAGGCCTCCTGAAGCCAGACCTGTGGCTTTGTCAGGAGCTGTGGTTACCGTGGTCTTTGTTACTGGAGTGGGGTTTCCTTTTGTGTAATTATCAAGTGTTCAAAACTTCCTTCAGGGTTTGACTGATAGGCCATTACTCAAGGCAGCTAGACATAAGTGAAGGGTGTGTCAGCTATAATTCCAGAGGCCAAAGGAGTAGGTTCCCAATACAAAACAAAAACAACAAAATGAAAGAAAAACCATTAAAGGGTGCTTACAATAAAGACTCATCAAAGAATTCACATTCTCCACAGTACTTAACAGTACTTAACCTCTAGCCTAATACCCTTAGGGAGAGTGGGGTCCTTCTGATCTGTCTCACTCAGAATATCTTTTAAGCCCCCTCCCCTTGACTTGAGGTGAAGGGATAAACAGACAAGATTGCACTTTCATGAAAGAGACTTCATAGCCCTGGTAGTTCTTCCTAAAGAAACTCCTCCCTGAAGTCCTCTGTAGCCTGAGCCATGGAGTTAGCAATGCACGCCACTTTGTGATCTCACACTGCAACGGGCCTCAGTGGGGACTTCTAGAGTGCCCTCAACATGACCATTCAATAGAGACACAAACATAGAGAAAGGACTGGAGGATGCCTTGTATTTAGGGAGAAGGAGAGGAGTGATGAAGGTTCCAGAGAGATTCATTCTGAGTTGATCTTAGAGGGACACGGGAGAGAGAAGGAGCCTCCTCAGCCAGGGGCCCTTCCGGGCAAAAGCAGAGAGACCTGAAAGGGCATGTGTGTCTCGGGGACTCTCAACAGATGAGACCCACCTGAGTTTGAGTCCCATATTATGAGTGTTTTTCGATGGACTAAACTAATGGGCACTTCAGTGTCTTCATCTAAATCTGGTGTGACAAGACTTGGAAGAAAGCAAGATGCCCATCAGTAACAGGAGAATGGACATATACACTGTGGTACATCCAGACAATGGACTACTATTCACCACTAGAAATGAATCCTCAAGCTATGAAAAGAGACAGAGGAAATGTAAATGTATATGACCAAGCAAAAGATGCCAACCTAAAAAGGCTATGTAATGTACAATCCCAGCTGTATGAAATGCCAGAAAAGGCAAGCCCATGGAAACAGATAGAAATTAGTGGTTGCTAGGCATTAGGAGAGTGGAAGCCATGAATAGATGGGAGTTCAGAAGGTTTTTAGGGCAGTGAAAATATTCAGTAAGATATTGAAATGGTTGATACATGTCATTATCCATTTGATAAAGTCCACAGATGCATAATACCAAGACTCAACCCTAGCAAATTATGTTCTTTGGGCAAGAATGATGTGTCAGTGTAAGTTAATCTGATATAGCACATGTACAGACTGAAAGTGTGTTAGGAACAGAAAACATAGAGACTCCATGTGTTTTCTGCACAATTTGCTATGAGTAGGAGAGATGGCTTAGCAGTTAAGGTGCTGGCCTGCGAAGTCTAAGGACCCAGGCTCAATTTCCTGCATCTGGAGTTCATTTGCAGTGGCTAGGGTCCCTGCCACGTCCATTCTCAGTCTATCTGCCTCTTTCTGTCTTTCTGTCTCTCTCAAATAAATAGATAAAATTTTAACAAATGGTGTGCACCTGTTGTCCAGTAATGCTACATAATTAACTGTCCTCAGCTCATTGGCTTTGAGCCATAGCATTTATTCAGCTTGTGAGCATGTAGGTTAGCTGCCTCAGGTGGGCTGTTCTTCCGGGCTTATTTGGAAAAGTGCTCTGGGCTCAGTTGGATTTACTCACATGCTGAGGTCAACTGGCTCCTGATATGGGTGGGATAACTGGGGCATCTCAGCTCTTCACCCTGCAGAAGCTATCCTGGTCCTGCCTTCATAGTTATGGAAGTGTTAAGAAGTGTGCAAGCAGAAACACAGAAAACCACTCGTAAGTGTGTTAATGTCCCATGAGTCATACCTAGTTACACGGTTGAACTAAGAATGGAGAACTGAAGTGTACTTGTGGTTTGAGCATCAAACGCCCCACACAGGTTTATGTGGTTGACCATTTGGTCCTTTAGCTAGTGGTGCTATTGGGGGGAGCAGCTTTTAGGGGGTGCAGCCTTGCTGGAGGAAGTGAGTCACTGGGAGTGGGGCCAGAGGTTGTATAGTCTGGCCTCACTTCCTGTTCTTTCTCTGCTTACTGACTCTGGCTGAAATGTGACCAGCTGTCCTCCTGCTCCTGCCGCCAGGCTCTCTCTGCCATGATGGAAGGCCACCCCTCCAAACTGTCGGCCAGAATATTCCCCATCCTTCCTCAAGTTGCTTCCAGTCAGATGCGTGGCCACAGCAATGAGAAAGTAATATAAAGTGAGTGCTACCTACCTGCCTTCTGATGGGCAAAGCGGAACATCACATGGAACAAGGAGAAGTGCAAAAGAATTGGGTTCATTAATGCAATTAGGCAGTCACATGGGCATAACAGTAGGCTTGCTATAAGGGGCAAATATGGAGAACATATATATTCATATATTTATATTATAGTGCCTCAACCACAATAGGAATTTACACAGTGATTAGTTCTTCCCACCCATTGACTCTTTGGATTCTCTGGGACTTTCAGACAGAGCACAAGACATTGGCAGAGTTAGCCCATGACTGACCATTTCTCAGCACAGCTACTGAATTTTCTGTGGCTCTTCTTGGTCTGGTCTGGTCTTCAGCCACAGCAAGCATACACATGACTGACTCAGGGGTCCTCTCATCATTAGAAGACATATATTCATGCGAACAGCCTCCCTACCAAGTGAGAGGAGTCCCCAGGGCAGCATTTCAGACTGTTGGGCTCCCTCCCACTTCACAGACACAGATCTCTGAGGACTGGAAAGGCAGTCTTCTATCTTCTGAGCAATAGTGAAGAACGGTGACAGCAATAGGAATAATAGCTTATTCTTACTAAGCAGGCAAAACAATCTCATCCGTTAGCTCACCAGCATGAGTACAGTTGCTAGCCCCACCTTAAGGATGAGGAAGCAGGTACAGATACATTTTGCTAGCTCATTTTAGTCATTCTCCACATTCCCCATCACTGTGACAAGGGATGGCAGATATATACAACGGGAGGGTCATGAGCAGAGGGAGTGACTGAGTCTGTGCAGGCGAGGCAGGAACTCCAGTTTCAGGGCTGTTGCAGTCAGGCTCACCTTGCTGGCAGAAACCACCCAACCAAGAGCAGCTTGTGGGAAAAAGAGGTTTATTTTGGCTTACAGGCTCGAGGGGAAGCTCCATGATGGCAGGGGAAGACAATGGCTTGAGCAGAGCGTGGGCATCACCCCCTGGCCAACATAAGGTGGACAATAGCAACAGGAGAGTGTGCCAAATGCCGGCATGGGGAAACTGGCTATAACACCCTTAAGCCCACCCCCAACAATACACTGCCTCCAGGAGGCGTTAATCCCCAAATCTCCATCAGCTGGGGATCTAGCACTCAGAACGCCTAAGTTTATGGGGGACACCTGACTCAAACCACCCCAAGGGCCAAGCCCACTCTCTCCCAGAAGTACAATTGAAATGGCTTTTCCTGAAGGCCGATGCTTCCTGTTCACTCTCGGGGAGAGCCTAAGGGTCTGGCCAAAGTGAAGGGCCAGAACTGGCCTTCTTCCTGGGGCCCTGACCTCTCAGGACGTGTGTGGGGATGGCGAAGAGCAGGGCTCCAGGAAGGAAGACAAAGGCCAGCCTCAGGCCTGAGCTGGAGAAACCGGAGACGCCTCGGAACAGCTGACTCTGGGCGCCACGTTTTGGGGGGGGCGGTCCCCTCCCCCCAACTGGCTGCGCCGTGAGTCATGGGTTTTAAGCTGAGCACTCTGGGAGATTAACCAGCTTTGTGACCAGCTGCTGGAGGAGGATACTTGGCCGAAAGAAGCAGGATAAAGTTACCCTCTCAGAAGTTTATAGGAAGGCCCATAAATGCCCCCAATTGCTGTGGGGCCCATATTCTGGGGTGCTCCTGGGTGTTCCCGTGCCCATGCTCTCCATGGCCACACTCATGTCCCGTGCTCTTCACCCACCTAGCAAGCCCTGTCAGTCGGGTGTTCTTTGGGCAGGCCCACCCTTGGGGCCCTGCGGTGCTGAGAAAGGTCTTGGGCAATGGTTGACGCATATCGGGAACAGAGCCCATCCTTGGAGTCAGCGGAAGGGCCTGGCTCCTGCCTGCCTCCTGCTTGGGCAAAGGCTGCTGGGAAATGCATGGAAGACAGAGAAAGACCCACCCTAAGATTGGAGATGCGGCCCATCTGAGTCCTGCGGTGGGGCATCATGAGGCCCGGGGTCAGCCCAGCTCTGCCATGATTCTCTGGATTTAGTGCCCTCATCTACAAAAAAGAGACTGGTGTAGACCAGTCATCTTCAACGTACCTCATGAAGCACTACACAAATGTGTAGGCTTCAAATTTGAGGCTGGGAAAAATCTCCAATCTTCACACATGTTCCCACTTCGCCCCCAACCCCCACTGGGTCACTCGCCCTTTGTTCAAAATTATTTGCTGAGTGCCTGCTGTGTGCCAGGCTCTGCTGTACTTGGTGGAGAACAGCAGTGTCCTTCACAAGAAGGAAAAGAGTCATGCATATGAACTTGTAAGTGGATTTATAACAAAATACCCAACCCCCCCACCCCCCCCATCTGTTCTATGTGGCAAAATTATCTGAGAAAGCAGCTTCGGACAAGATTCTGTTCTTACAGTGATCTGACCTAGGAGGGACTTGGCACAGGATCTGTGTGCCTGACTCCAATCCCAATGCTAAAAGCCACCAGTTCTTTGGGGAGGCTCAGGAAGAGACAAAGAGAGTGTACCTGAGCCCCAGGGCACCTGCAAGTGCCCAGCTTCCTCCACACAGAAGAGACCCCACTCCAAGGGGCTCTGCATGTCTTCAAGACTAGGGCATAACAAGGAGGCACATGGGCAGGAGGATGGTGTTGGGCACAGCCTCTGGATCCAAAGAGAACCAAGTTGGCCCTTCCCCAACCCCTACTGGCGCCATCATGGATGCCACCCTCTGCCTTGTGCCAAGCATTCGGCATACTTCAAGCCTCTTCATCTCAGCAGTTGCGTGTTTTGAGACACATTTCACAGAGGAGGAAAGAGAAGGGCCCTACTTACTCCAGGCCAGCTTTGCTGAGTGCTGGGGACACAATGGAGTGGGACAGGTCCTGTTCTGAAGACAGTGATGTTTCCTAAGAAAACTCAACCTCTCAAACACCACCATTTCCTCATTATGCTCACTTTGTAAAAGGGGAAACGGAGGCAGAAAGAAGAGTATTCCGAGATCATAGATAGGTTTGAACTTCCATACTTGAGTTTCCTACTCAGGCATGTGACTGCTGTGCTGTGCCATCTAACAACCAAGGTGACACTATTCCAGGCACTCCCCCATGCCTCCCCTGGGATGGCCCTGGCTCTCCCATGCAATCTCTTTGATGTGGGACAGAGATGGATATCAGAGTTATCACCTGGGGCAAGCAAAGTCGCACCTAGGGTCAGCATTGAAGGACACAAGCCTGGAACGACATGGATGTGAATGCTGCCTCTGCCACTGACCTTTCAAGATGACCTTGGACAATGCAAACAAGTGCTCTGAATGCCCCCTGCCTTGTCAGGAAGAGGGGATGGAAGGACAGTCCCCGCCCTTTGGCATGGTTCGGAATGGTGCAGACAACTCACAGTGTCAAATCCTGAGCACCACCACTGGTTATTGCAGCAGTATTCCAGTAGCTAAATTATGGAAGCAACCTAGGTGTCCAGCAACTCAGGAATGAAGAAGATGTTGTGTATGTACACAAGGGGACTTCTTGTCAGTCCTAATGAAGAATGACGTCATGTCGCTTGCTGGGTACTGGATGTAATCGGAGATAATCATAGTAAGTGAATTAAGCTTGTTTCAGAGAGACAAATATCTTGTGTTTTCCCTCATTCATGGTTCCTAGAGTTTATATAGATACACAAAATCATGTAAGTATATATGACATGAAAACATAAATGAAACTGTCTAGGGGAACAAAGAGGACTAACAGAGGCGGAGAGACAAGAAAGAGGAGGGCAGGGAAGTATAGGGAAGTATAGGGGAAATATAGGGGAAGAACAGGGGAAGTATACAGAGGTATAGGGAAGTATAGGAGAAGTATAGGGGAAAAATAGGGGTAAGAAGAGCAAGGAAAGGACTATAGGCCGAGTAAGCATACATTAGACACCTTATAAAAACGTTCTTATACAACCCAGTAATATACCCAATAAATATACACAATGAATTATTTTTTAATTCCCGTCAAAGGCTGACAACGGCATCCAGTAAACGGTGGCTGCGGTTATTAAGGAAGCTAAGGAGAGTTGGGGAGCAGGAGGGAGAGGAGGGTACTGGACCCGTCTCTCGGTGACTTCGGCTCTTGCCCAGAGGCTGCCCACTGTGCCCAGCCTCTCTAGCCCCAAGCCTGTCCAGGCACCTGCTATGGGTGCTGGCATCCCCAGGCATGGCCAGGGACCAGCCAGGGCGAGGCTGGGAGGGCGGGTGAGGACAACACAGTTCTGCTCCTCACTGCCTGCTGGTGTGGTGTGGGGGCAGGGCTGTTCTTGACAGCTGGGTGCTTCCCCAAAGGGGAGAGGGTGAGTCTGAGAGAGACAGAGAGAGAGAGAGGGAGAGAAAGGGGGGGGGGAGAGACAGACTGCCAGGGCCTCCTGCCCCCTAGAAAGGCAGCCCTGGCAAGCATGCTTTCTTGAGGACACTGGCGAGGATAGGGTAGGCACAAGGCCTTGCCCAGTACCTCAGCTCGGTGACAGTCTTGACATTAACTGGGTGTCCAGTCCTGTCTGAGCCCTGCCTCTGCACTCGTCCAGGCCACTGAGATGCCATCAGAATAGCCCAAGGCAGGTGTAATCCCAGGTTCTTCCAGGAGGAGGAAGACTGGGGAGGAGGGGGATGGAGGCGCCTCTGGAAATGAGCGAGAGCCTTCTCGGCAGCCGGGACAGCAAGTCCAAGGCGCCAAGGCTCATACATGGCTTCACATAGGAGCTTTCAGATCTCACCCAGGCTTTGTTGGGTCCAATTATTTTGGTAGGGGTCCCGAGCTAGGGAATTCTGGAGGGCCTGATGGTGCAGGGATGAATTTAGGGTGAGAGGTCCCCAGGGGCCAGAAGTCCCTTGCTGTGAATTCCATCTGAGCACCAGAAATTTGGAACCCTCGGGGTACATGGCCCAGACTTCTGTGAAAGTGGCTTGTGGAGACACTTTATACCCCCAAAATTAAACCTGCAGAAGGAACCTGGGCAGCAGACTTCAAGAAAAGTTCTTCCGGATCCGCCACCCCCTCACCCCCAAGCATATACTCAGGGTGTGGAGACGTCCCCTGCCCTTATCCTTGTACACACATACCGAAGGGCTAAGGTGCTGGGCGGGGGGCATGCAATTTATCCGCAATGGGTGGTAACAAGGACTGCCACTGAACAACCGCCCCCCCCCCCACCACCAAATCAGGCCTCCAGGGACTGGGACTCAGAGTCACAGCAACACAGTACAGGACCACACAATCAAGTGACCTCCACTTCATCTCGAAGCCCAGGCCCACGGTGGGACATGCTCAGGCCTCTGCCTCACTGCCAGGATCCCCATGGGGTGGGCGGGAGGGCGCAGCCGGTGGCCACCCGCGACAGCCGCAGGGCCCCGGGGCACACACGCGCGTGCACACGCCGGCGGGCGAACGAGCCCACAGCCCTCGGCGGCGGCGGCAGGGAGGGAGGGCGGGAGCCAGTTGTCGGGCGGGGCGGCCGCGGTCACACAGCATTAGCCCCGCGGCCGGCCCGCCAGGTGCGGCCACCGCCCCTAATCCCCAGCCCGCCCCCGTAAACCCGGCCGGCCACGCGCCGCCCTGCGCCCGCCGCAGCCCTCCGCCCCCCGCCCGCCGCGGACCCTGGCGCCCACCGCCCCTCCTCTCGGCCCACCGGTCTCCCATCCCGGTCCTTGTGTGGCTGCGGCCCACCGTCCTGGAAACGCGCAGCCCCACCCCAGGGTCCCGCCCGCCCCTCCCTGGATCAACTTGGGCCACAAGGCCCTGACTCCCCTGCCCTGCTCAGCTGGCCCGACCTCAGACCCCTCCTCTGCTTGGGTTATAAAGTCCTGGGGGAATTCCTGTCCCCTGTTTCTACCTGCTACCTGCCCGAGCTGTATCCAGGCAGGATTCACCTTGGAAGACCCCTGATGAAATCTTGGGACCACTTTGAACCTGTTTTCCTTTGAAAAGAGTGTGGTGTGGAAGACTCCCGAGCCCCCCCCCACCCCCCCGCTGCCCCACATTAGCAAGGTCCCCTAAGGTCCATTCATGTGATAGTAAAGGTGGGGAGTGGGGAGAGAAGGCCACTCTCAGCTGAGCTGCCCAACGCGGCGTTCACCTCTGGGATGGGCAGGAGCAGGGATGAATGAGGCTCAGGTCTGGGCCACGACTTGCGGTCAGTCTGTGAGGGGGTCCTTGGAAGGATGCGTCTCTGCGACCGCCCTGCTGGGGGTCCTGGCATCAGGCAGGGCTAGTAGTGGTGCTGATGGACAGCTCCGGCAGGTGGGAGCCTGCTGGTCACCCCTGACAGCCCTGCCCACCTGTCACCCTCCTGCTCGGGTGACCGGGTGACCGGCTGCCTGACCCACTGACCAACTTCCTGCTGCTTCTCAGCACCCTGGGCACTGTGTGCACTGCCCCGCCCTCCCTTCAGCTTTTCCCAACCACTTGCTGACCCGGAGCACTGGGCACATCCAATGGCAGACATAAGCGTATTCACCCTGCGCACACGGACACGCGTGTCTGTATGCGGGCACGCGAGCCCCCCCAGCCTGCTTCGCACTCATGCGAGCTGACCCACGTGGCTTCTCCTAAGGTGAGAACGCTGTGGACATTGGCATCTCTGTCACACAGGGCCACAGGGTTAAGGCAGAGGCACTAAGTCTGAACTTTCTGACCCTGGTTATGCTTCGGAGAGCTTGTCAGATGAGATAACATCACAGAATCTTCGGCTCGTCATAATAAAAATCACACAGGATTGCTTTGTGATTCCAATGAGAAAAATCTGTGGAAAGTGCCTTGAAGAGTTTCTGACGAGATCGGGCACGTTCAGGATGGCATGGCCATAGACAACATATTTTTTCTAGAAGAGTTTCTGGTTCAATGTAAGTACCTAACTCAGCTTAACTGTTAATATTAGTATCCAGTAGGGGAAAGAGCTCCTGGGAATCTAGGTGACAATGAGCCTCTACCTGGTCATTTTAGCAGTTGCTCTCTTGCTGCTGGGACAAAACACAGACCAGAAGAAGCTTATGGAAGGAAAGCGTTTATGTCACGTTACCCTTTTGAGGGGGAGAGTCATTGTGGCGGGGAAAGCTTAGCAGAAGGAGACAGCGGGCATCTGTTACACCAACAGGGAGGATGGAGCATGAGCGAGCCAGTAACGCGGGCAAATAAAATCCCAAGGCCCTCCCCAGTGACACGTCTCCTCCAGCAAGGCTCCACCTCCCAAAGGCTGGCAGCTGGGGGTTAAGTATGAGGCTGGACCACACACATGAGGCTATGGGAGACCCTTTACATTCAAGCCACCACAGTTACCCTTCCGTAATTGTTCAAATGACTCCACAGCTTACTATGGTATTTTCATTCCTTTTCCCACGCTGTGAAGGCTGCATAGCGCATCCATATGAAATTAAGACGCGCCACATCCACAGCCTTGTCTGGATCCTGGCTGTGGTTGTTCAATCTCTGCTGTTCAAAAATGAAGATGGCAGAGGGCTGGGGACATGGCCCATCAATTTAAGCACTTACTTTCCAAGTCTGCGTGCCCAAGGTTCTATTCCCAAGCCACCCATGTGAGCCATACCCCAAAGTGGTGCAAAATGTCTGGTGTTTGTTTGCAGTGGCAAGAGGCCCTGGTGTGTGTGTGTGCGTGTGCACACACACATGTGCACACACACGTAAATATATATATACATGTACATACACACACACACACACACATATATATATATTGTTTTTTGAGGTAGGGTCTCACTCTAATCCGGGCTGACTTGGAACTCACTATGTAGTTTCAGGGTGGCCTCAAACTCACGGCAATCTACCTACCTCTGCCCCCCAAGTGCTGGGATTAAAGGCATGCACCACCATGCCCGGCTAAATATATGTATTTTAAATCAAGAAGATAGACGATGGGCTGGAGAGATGGCTTAGCGGTTAAGCGCTTGCCTGTGAAGCGTAAGGACCCCGGTTCGAGGCTCAACTCCCCAGGACCCACGTTAGCCAGATGCACAAGGGGGCGCACGTATCTGGAGTTCGTTTACAGAGGCTGGAAGCTCTGGCACGCCCATTCTCTCTCTTTCTCTCCCTCTCTGCCTCCTTCTCTCTGTTGCTCTCAAATAAATAAATAAACAAACAAAAAAAGAAAAAGAGAAACTTCTAAAAAAAAAAAAAAAAAAGAAGATAGACGAGGCAAAACTTGAATTGCTTCGAGAACTCTGGCCTTGGTCCTGGCTCACACATCACCACTTGGAATCTGTTCTTGAGAGACCCTCTCCCCAGACCAATGTGAGAATTCTGGGCTGTGTGTTTTGAGATCTGTATTAGGTAGTTTTGTTATCTCAGTGACAAATTACATGGCAAAAACATCTTGAGGAAGGAAGGGTTTATTTTGGTTCATGGTCTGAGGGTACAAAACATCATAGCATTGGGCCTTCAGCCCAATTCAGCCTTCAGCCACCGAAAATGAACTCCAGATGCCTGTGTCACCTTGTGCATCTGTCTTACATGGACACTGGAGAATCAAACCTGGGTCCTTTGGCTTTGCACAGGCAAGTGCCTTAACCGCCAAGCCATTTCTCCAGTCCAATGTTCCCCTTTTTATTTAGTCCAGGATCCCAGCGCATGGGATGCTCCTGTTTACATTCAGGGAAGGTCTTCCCACGTTGATTAAGCCTCTCTGGAAACACCAGACAGGCGTATCTCCTAAGGGATTCTAAATCCAGTCAGGCGGCTATCAAGATGTACCATCACAAGGGCCATCTTTCTAGAAATGAAGACAAAATAGTTTCTCCACCCACAAAATGACTCCCCCTCCCTGAAGCAACAGCACCAGCACTTCACCTTAAGAGTGCTTAGGACCGAGTGGGATCTCTTGGGGCCTGAAAAGAACAATGTGCTTAGGAGAGGTCTGAGTTCTAGGACAGCCTCTTCCCGCCTCTGATTCTTCAGTCTGCTCGGTGTAGACCGAATTCCATTCTTGGCAACACTAGAGAAGTGAATGAAGCAACGTGAGGCTGGAGGATGGACGGCGGATACAGAATGACACTGGAGAGTTGTTTGCGCTGCCTCATACACTTTCCCGTCCCACTGCACGTGGTTTCTTCCCTTCCTGACTCTCTCCTCTGAAGCCCTCCCTTTGGTTCAGTGCACATCCTGCCTCTGACTTTTGGTTATCGTGTTATAATGATGACAAACTACCATCTTCTCTACTATAGTCTTTCCTATCTTAGATATCTACTGCTGCATAATGACTACTCCCATGGCTAGCGGTCTCAAACAGCGAACCTCACAGTGCCATGTTTGCTATGGTCAGGGATCCAGGAGCAGCATGGCCGTGTCAGGGTGCAAGGTCTTTTGTAAGCCACAGCGAAGGTGTTGGCTATGGTGGAGCCACAGTCATCTTGAGACCGGATGGAAGGAGGGTCCACATCCACGTCACTCAGGTGGCTCTTGGCTGGAGGCCAGTACCTTGTCACACCGGACAGAGGCTTCTCTTAGTTGAAGTGCACCAAAATAGCATACCAGAGGGAGTGCCCTTGAGACAAAGCCCATCTTGTTATGATCCAGTCTTAAATGTGAAATCCCACTACTTCTGCTGACATAACCCTCAAAGGGAAGAGATCACGTGACACTAGCAGGCAGGGACCACTTTTAGAGGCTGTCTTGGCACCTTCAGCAGATACTTGTTCAATGAATGTTATCACTAAAAGAACGCGGTGGTGTTTATATTATATCATGTCGTTTGACTAGTATTCTCATACAGTACTATCCCCCATTTCTTCCATAAGTTTTCTTCTTCACAGATTTTGTTTACAATTAATTTTTTATATTTTATTTTTATTTATTTCAGAGAAAGAGGGAGAAGGAGAGAGAGAGAGAATGCATCAGGGACTCTAGCCATTACAAACAAACTCCAGACACATGCACCACATTGTGCATCTGGCTTTACATGGGTACAGGGGAATTGAACCTGGGTCCTTTGGATTTTCAGGTAAATGCCTTAACAACTAAGCCATCTCCCCAGCCCTACAATTAAAGTTTTGAAAAAAAATATTCTGTCTTTGCATAACTCATTTACTTCTGTGCTCCTGTCTATCTGCTTGGTTCACTTTGTGAAATTTGCCTTCCAAAAATGGGGGTGTTCTTGTAGTGTATCTCATGCAGACAGTGTCTGTGTTTATCACAAGCTTGAATACTTTCTTTCTGGCTTCCTCTCATCTCCTTTGGCTAATGGTTAAGGGTTCACTTCATGAAAACATTTCCCTAAATTACATTCTCCCAGGTGTTCCTACTACCTGTCCTTAATGCTCCTGGAAGGTAATGCCCCAAAATATGAACAAATCTTCATTCCTGGGTTCCATCTCACAGGGCAGGAACACTCTGGCTAATATTCAGGAGTAAGCTCCAGAACTATCCTACGACTCAGAGTCAAAGAAATTACTCATGAAACTTTTAGCACGTGGGTGGAACAGGTGCTCTGGAGTGTCTGTCCCTCATGAAAGACCAGCTTGTCAGCAAGAATGGTCAGGAGATGGAGCAGCAGAATTTCTAGAAATGTCTCCCAAGTGTCCGTGGTCTAGCCCCTAGGACAGGTGGTTATAATTACCCTCTGACTAACATGCTTGCTCTAGGGTGCCATGGGCCTCAAAGAAGGAAAATTATGTGAAGGAGTCTATGTTAGGTTTTTGTCACTGTAACAAAATATTTGAGGAAACTTAAAGGAGGAAAGAGTTATTTTGGCTCATGGTTTCAAAAAGCTTCAGTCCATGGTTGCTTGGCCTAGTGGTATGGCAGACATCATGATAGGGAGTGTGGAGGAGGCTGCTCACCTCAGAGCAGCCAGGAAGCAGGAAAAGAGAGAAAAGAGGATCCCAATATACCCTTCAGGGGCATGCCCCAATGACCCAGCTTCCTTCCACTAAGCCCTTCTCCCTAAAGGTCCCATCACCAGCATCTAGTATGCCACCCTGGAGACCAAGTCTTCAATACGTGGGCCTTTGAGAGGACATTCCAGACCCAAACTATAGCAGAGTCCAAGCTAATTGCTTAAATCATTAATCACAAGGAACTGCCTCATGCTGGTGGCAGAATAGGAAATCTGAGAGAGTCGAGCACAAGGACCCATCACAATTCTGCTAGTCTGAAAACTATGAGAAGGGCCACAAGCTGCTGGGAAAGAGACAGCTGGAGAGGAATGGGGGAAGCTCAGCCTTATAACCACGAGGACTGGGTACTTCCAGCAAGCTGAATAGACTTGGAAGCAGGTTCTTAGAATATATCTCATACCTGTCCTCCACTGACACCTCAGTGTCAGTCTTATGAGACTAGAACCTAGCAAAGCTCACCCAGACTTCTGACTGACAGAACTGGGAGCTAATTAGTGGCGTGAAATCATTGCTACCATCTAATCCCAGAACACTTTCACTGCTTCCTCCAAACCAAAGCTCATACTTATTAAGTAACCCCTCACTTTCCCAAATCTACTTTGCCTGATCAGGAGATTTCGTATAAATTGGACCATATCATGTTCAGCCTTTTGTGTCTGGCTTTTTTTTTTTTTTTTTTTTTTTTTTTTTTTTTTTGCTTAGCATAAGTTTTTCTCAAAGTTCATTCAAGTTGTAGCATACGTAAGTACTTAGTTCTTTTTATGATTAAATGTCTCATTGTATGCACATGTCAAAATGTATTTATCCATTAATCATTTGATGGACATTTGAATTGTTCCCAGTCTTTGGCTATTAGGAATACAGATACTATGAACATGTATGAGTAGATTTTCATGTAAAAAATGTTTTCAAGTCTCTTGAGGACATGTCTCAGAGTGAAATTTCCGGATCCCTTGGTAATTCTATGGTTAGAGTTTTGAGGAACTGTCAGGTAATAACTGTGTCCATGTATGTTCCCACCAGAAATAATGGTGGGAACATATTTACACCAACACTTGTGTCTTTGTGCATGTGTGTGCATGTTCATGTGTGTGCGGGTACATGTGTGTGCCTATGGGTGACAGCCAGAGGACAGTCCCAGGTTCTTCAAGAATGCTGTCCACATTCTATGAGACGTAGTCTCTCATTGGCCCAGAGCTCATCAATGAGGCTAGACTGGACAGCCAGTGAGCCCCAGGGGTCCTCCTGTCTACATCTCCCCAGGTCTGGGGCTATAAATGTATGCACCACACCTAGCATTTAAAAAATATTTTATTCATTTATTTGCAAGCAGAGAGAAATTGAGGGAATGGATGCACCAGGGCCTCCAGCCACTGCTAGCAAGCTCCAGATATTTGTGCTACTTTGTGCATCTGGCCTTACATGGGTGCTGGGCCATTGAACATGGGCTATTAGGCTTTGCAAACAAGCACCTTTAATCTCTGAGACATCTCTCCAGCACCCTCACCTAGCATTTTTAAATGGGTTCTGGGGATCAAACACAGGTCCTCACACTTGCAATGAAAGTAAATGACTGAGATATCTCCGCAGCCCCATGTTCTCTTTTATTTTTTTTTTTAATGAAAGTCATCTTAGTAGGTATGAAGTAGTAGCTTATTGTGGTTTTAATTTTCATTTCCTCATAACAACTTATCTTGAATATGTCCTACAATTAGCATTTTGAGAAAGAATCTTGTGATATAGCCTAGGCTGTCCTCCAACTCATCATCTTCCTGCCTCTGCCTCCTGGATGCTGAGATCATAGGTGTGAGCCACCATGCCTGTTTTGAAAAGGTGAGAGTTGAGCCAAGACTCAAAGACAACAAGGAGTTGGGAAAGCAAATGTCTGCAATGAGAACAAAGGTTGTAGGGCAGGACACTAAGATTTGAGACACGGCAAGACATTAGTGTGCCTGGAACACATCTGTGCAGGAGTCTCAGATGGCGTTTTAAGTTGGAGAGCACTGGAATCTTAGGCCAGTTCGGTCTTTAGCTCATGCTGTCAGAGGGCAAGTGTTACTGAGACAAGGCCATGCGAAACCTTGGAGTCATTGCCTGGACCTTGGCTTTTAGTTCAAGTGAGATGAGGAGCTTGAAGAGTTCTAAGCAGAGTTATGAGGTACAATCTACATTTCCAAAAGGATGCCTCCAGCTCCTGTGCTGAGAATAGCTGGGGCAGGGCTGTAGGGTGTGGTCAAGGGCACAAGGCAAAAAGAATGTAGAAAGGATTTATGCCACAAATATTCCAAGTGAAAGATGATTGTTGCTTGATTCACAGCATTAACAATGAAGTAGGTAACTTTTGTATACAACAGAGCCAATAGGATCTCATGGCAGATTCAAATTGGATATGGTCAAAGGAGAGACAAAGACGGGATTCATACAGTGTCAAGGATTTTTGCCTGACCATTGTCAGGACGATGGGGTTGCCATGAACTGAGAGAGAAGAGGGATAAAGGGCAAGGCTGTGGGAAGAGACCGGTTCATGTTGGGTGGTCAGGTTGGCAGGTCTGCTGACTATCCAAGAGCCATAACGCAGGCTGAAATAACTGAGTTTAGGGTTTAGTTGAGTGACCTGGGTTGAAGACATAAATTTAACAGACATCTGTGTAAAGTCATTTGACAGCCTCTAAGTGGTACTTAAAGCAAGTCTGAAATACAAATGTTGATATTTTTGACATATAGAATGATTTATCTTTCCCTCTGATCCATTTTCTTCATGCACATGAAATGTTTCCATCTTATTTTTTAAAATATTTTATTTATTTATTTGAAAGAGAGGGAAAGAGACAGGTAGAGACAGAGAGAGAGAGAGAGAGATAGAGAGAGCGCACCAGGGTATCCAGCCACTACAAACAAACTCCAAATGCATGTGCCACCTTGTGTATCTGGCTTACATGGGTCCTAGGGAATTGAACCTGGGTCCTTTGGCTTTGCAGGCAAGTGCCATAATCACTAAGCCATCCCTCCAGTCCTTTCCATCTTATTTCTGAGGAGTGAGTCTCATGCTACTACATCTAAGATAAGTCTAACAAGTGTCATTGGCTTTGCAGACTAACCTCCGATTCCTGAGGTTTTAGCATCCTGTCTGACCACCACATCAGAGGCCACCATAATATGCATCAGCCTCTTCTCCCAGGTGACACCTTTGAAGAACCAGGTGTCTCTATATTGAACTTTGTTCTACATGAGACTCACCAATACTTTGCCAGTATCATTTGTCCCTCTGTCTCTTTCTTCTGTTTTAGTTTGTTGGTATACTGGAGTCAGGTCAGGACATGCTTGGTATGGGAATCAATGCATCAACTGTGTGGAAAGTCTCAGATGATGGTGTTTTTATGTTTGGCAGCAAGAGAGTTTTAGGTCACTTCTGTAGCTCATGCTGAGAGGCCGCTGCTACTGCAGTGCTGACACAGGATTTGGGACGGACATGGAGTGTAGCATCCCTACTCTTAGCAGTTGACTGTTCTCTGCCCATCTTAGTGACAGAGATACACAGTCAAGGGTGGGTGTGGTATGTGAAAGAGATGGGAGTGGGGAGTCGGGGCACGACAAAGAACCTCATGTCTTGGCTCCCTGCCTTCTAGAACTCTGGTGTGGTATTTGGGGGTCTCACACAGAATCACAGAGAAGGTGAATGAGCTAGACCATCCCCACGAGTCTAGCCTAGTTCCTCTTTGGAGGCCCGCTGTCTGCTCGGTTCTCTGCGTTCTTGCTCCCTCTTTTCTCTGGCTTGGATGTCCTTCAGGAGCACTGGGGCCAAGTCAGGGCCCTGTGACTCAGGCCGCAGGGTGGGGGAGGATGTTTCAGATGCCGCTCTGCTGACGCTGGTGCCCTCTGTTCTTACATCCTCCTTAATTTACTGCCTGAGGAGGGGGCCAGGGCTCTGGAGAGGGGATTAGATGGTCCACACTGATCTGAGGCAACAGCTGCTGGGCTGGCGGCCGAGGAGCGAGTAGGAGAGGGGGGAGGCCTCTGTCTCTACCCGTGCCAGAAGGGAACCAGGCGGGCATCCGGATGGGGCTCTTAGGCAGGCGTAGTTCTGGAGGCGAGATGAGGTGGCTGCACTTGGTCTGAGAGGTAGAGCTGCAAAGCTTGTCTGACTAAGGAAACCTAACCCAGGTATCACAGGAAGAAGGGCAAGAGGGCCATCTGGTCAACCACTTCTCCAGCTCCCTGGAAAACACTGGGAGGCCTTTTCTTGAGCTCTCTTGACCCAGAGAGAGGCAGGTGGGCTCTGTGGCTCAGGCCTAGTGGTGTGAGGGCTCTGCATTCTACCAAGCTCTAAGTTGTCATTTAGCTGAGCAAGATGGCCCCTTTGGTCAAGGCTGTTCCCCTCTAGTTGGAGCAACCTCTATGCTATGACAGTGTTTTTCCATCATTCCTTTTCCATCCACAAAGGCAGAAAGCAGACCAGGTATCAGCACTTCCATATGGCAATGGGTGACTGAGACCTGCACAAGCTCAGTGTTTTGTCTCCTCGTGCTTGGAGTCAGTGGTATGAAGGGAACAGTACTTATAGCTACATCACTCGGCCTCTTGAATGTCAGAGCACACATGTTTATACCTGGCACTTGGGGTCAGCTTTTCTTGTTATTGCCAGTCTGTTATTTCAGGTAATTGCTTTGTCTGGCAAAAGATGGTCCATAGCCTGGACTCTTTGGAGCAATCAATGTCCCCTTTGGCTAGGAGGTTGGTGTTCCCATCTGTATAATGGATAATATCGTTAATAGAACCATGACTATCCTCGAAGTCTAGTCCTCATCACCAACATGACAGGAAAGGCTTTGGGGATCACTTAAAAAGTTGAAGTGAAGAGGTGGACCCTGGAGTCAAAATGTCTGGGATCAAATATAATCTCTACCACCTACTAACTCTGTTAGATCTCATAAGTTCTCTCTGTGAGTTCAATTATATCACTACCTATAGATAGTAACACCTACCACACATGGCTGTAATGCAGACTAAAAGAAACAATACACCCTGAGAGCCTAGCATTGCGTTTGCTGCATAGTCTATGCTAAATTTATTTTAGGAAGGCCAGCAGCAATAGGACCTGTTGCCTGCTGATAGAAGTAGCCACTGAAATTATGCCAAGAGATCCTGGGCTGGTGGAGGGTTTAGGTAGTGGTTCTCACCTCGGGCTCACCAGTCAGGATCACATCATTGGAGATTGACGTATAACATGGTTCCTGGGTGACCCTGAGGAAAACCTGACTTTGCTAATCACTATCATAGAGAACCTGTTTTGAATGGTCAGACAATTGACATATCAGTTGTTTGTCGGTAAACAGGTGTGCAGTCACTTAATAGTTTAAACACTTTCCCCATTGGCACTTTCACTACTAATTAACTCCTAACAAGCCCTTTCTTCTGTGGGTCATGAGCAAGAATTTCCCACTGGGGACTCCCAATTAATGAGGTTGACCAGGCGCGGGGACCTCTGGGAAGGAAGCAGGACCAATTATTCCCTCTTCTCCTCTGCCCGGTCCCCCCCACACCTTGTCCAAATCCTCTCCCTGTCCTTCATCAATCTTGTCCTGGCCTCCAGCTGGCTTGCATTAGCTCTGGTTTTCCAGCCCCCATGGATGCGGCTGTAGCAGAGAGGTTGAGCCAGTCCAGGCTGGATGGATCTGTCACCCGATCCTGGATCTGTGCTGCAGCCAGTCCTGGAATCTGGGGCAACGTGATCCTGCCCTGCGGGAGTCCCTAGCCAACCCAGGGACTTTATGGCGGAGCCCAGAAAAATTTCCCTATCTAGAGACCTTTGCCTAACCCCCCAGGGATCACACCCACAGTCTCCAAGAGCACCTACTGTCTAAGCCCCTCACCTTAAAGGAAAGGAAACCAGAGCTGAGATCCATGAGGCACTTGCCCAAGGTCATAGGCTTATTCACGACAGAAACCGCTCTAGGCTTCTGGCTTTTGTGTTCCTGATGCGGGAGCCTTCCCTGTCCCTTCCGAAGTCCTGCTGCAGAGCTTTGGACGTCATGGCAAATGTCTGCATGGGAGCTTCTGCCCAGCCCTAGACCTACGAGAGGTCAGAGGAAGGAGGTATTTAGAGTAAAACACATGATCACTTTAACCTATTAAAGGAGTCACATTTCAGGTCATCTGAAGGAGACATTGAGGAGTTGTAGCAATGAAATATATGGAGTATTCGAAGAAGAGCAACATTGTGGGTAAAGTACTTTCTGCTCAACCCGTGTTTGGATCCCTAGCTCTCATATAAAATGAGGGCATGGTGGCACATGCCTGTAACCCCAGCTCCATGGAAGCAGACTGAAGAACCCCTGGGGCTTCCTGGCTAGCTAGTCTAGCTGACTCCATGAGCTATAGGTTCAGTGAGAGACACTCTCTCAAAAATTAAGGTGGAGGGCTGGAGAGATGGCTTAGAAGCTAAGGCATTGCCTGTGAAGCCTAAAGATGCATACTTGACTCTCCATGTCCCACATTAGCCAGATGTACAAGCAAGGTCACAGGTGCGCATAAGGTGGCACACGCATCTGCAATTCTACTGCAGTGGCTGGAGGCCCTGGTGCACCAATTCTCTCTCTCTCTCACTGTCACTCTCATTTTCACTCTCTCATAAAGAAAAATGAAGGCGGAGAGTGACTGAGGAAGACACCCAACAAAACACTGACTTCTGCCCTCCACAGGTACATTCATGCTTTCTCACACACACACGCTCCTACACACTTATGAATACAAACGCACATATACACATTCACATACCACATATCCATACACATAAAAATAAAATGAGAACAACAAATATGTTTTTAATGCCCCTTGTAATTAGCACCACTTCTGGCACAATGCAGAGCTAGATGGTTGGATTTGACACACAGGGATGTTTCCCAGTGGAACTTGACCTTGCTTATCACAATGTTGTGCTTGTTTCGCAATTTAATACCAAAACTCAGACTATAAACAGAAAAAAATCATGGAGGGAAGTTTGCATTTTTTAGTTGTTGAGTGGGAGATCAAGATAGTTCTCTAAAGGCTGATATTTTCCACAGTATTCCATTTGTTTTTAGTACCTTGATTTTACGTCTGTCGTGCAGACCTCTTTCTCTCATACCACCTAAATTATTTGAGCCAAACCTTCTCTAGACATGAAGAGCTTTTGTTAAGGTCCTGGATGAGGATAGCAGAGCCCATGTGGAAGTCTAGTCTTGGCCTGGAGAGCAGCTGGATGTCAGACTGTTCTGATCTACAGAAGATGAACTTTTCCACAGAGACAGCCTGGCATTCAGCGGTGGCTTTTGGCATATGCAAAATGTGCCAGCTTTTTAGTAAATTTCTATATTTTAATAGAGAGCTTTCTTGGTCCCAAGGGCTCTGCATACAATTGTTTCATGAAGTAAGTGGTTGCTGTTGTTGTGTGTTTGACTGGGGTTTGACCCAGGGCCTTGTGTATTCCAGGTAAGCAAGCTACCACTGAGCTATGTTCCAGCTTGTGGTAAACATACGGAAGCAGAGGTATAGAGAAGCAAGGTGGCATGTCTACAGTTACCAACTTACTAAGTGGCAAAGCCAGGACTTGAATCCAAGTCTGGAAGGCTGAGAAGTCAGGAAGACTTTTGCCATAGTGTGGAATACTACGTATTTCTGTTTGGGCGAGATAAATTGGTTCAAACTTCTCATTTCCTTTTCCCTGATGTTCTCTTTCAGAATTCAAA